>CM055404.1:41809364-41823221 GCA_029228625.1 Pseudolycoriella hygida | reverse complement strand
TCTTGACTAGTTCTTTATAATCTGCACTTTTAATTTCTGGGCCCTTCTTGAGTTCAAACAGCATTTCGCCTTTTTGCGTTCGTCTTATTCTCGAGACATTTTCACCCAGGTCCTTGAGGTCTGGGTCTTCTTTATTTTTTTTGAGGATATCGGCGTACGTCATTCCTGTTTCTGCCGCCACTATTAGAGCATCAGCTTTAGGTCTCAGACTTCTAAGCTTTTGCTTCTCGCTCTTCCCTTTCTTCTTTTTTCTCACCTCTCTCCACTCACTTATACTGGGCTTCGGTGTTTGTGCATCCAGTCTGTTTGTGGTCCTTTCATTGTTTCTCCTGTCCCTTTTACTCCTTTTTGCCGCGCTTCTTGGAGTGGGCGTAATATCCGGTGTTTGTCTTCTTTTTGTCGAGAGCGGGGTGGCTAGCACCTCGATACCTTCGCCAACTTCAGTAACTGCGCCGACTTCAATGCCTGCTCTCGCCTTCTTGTAATTTGCTTCGAATCTCCGCATCCTCCACGGCTTATCTTCCTGTTCCACTTCGTTTAGGCAGGCTCGAATGCTGATCACCTTCGTCTTAATGTCTTTGTGCACGTTATTTTTATTTTGTATAAATTCGGGTAACTCTTTCACCATCTTTTTAACTAGCTCCAATTTTGTCTGCTTTGGTTCATCGTTGTCGTCGTTGTGGAGAACGTCTGTGTGGATAACCTCTATACTTCTCGCTTCCCTTCCCGGGGGCGACCTCGCCACTTTCGATCGTCTTGCGAACACGTCAAATAGCTGAACCTTCGATTGATCCATCCGCTGATCCTCCGATTTCCTCTGCTGATTTCCCTGTTGGTTTTCTTGTTGATTTTCTTTTAACTCCTTCCCTTCCTTTCCTAATTCCATGCTGTTGGGTCCCCCCTCCAAGCCGCTATCTCCAACTCGATTGTGTAGTTACCTTCGTGATCTCATGGTTATCTATGCAACCAGTGAGGCCATGCTAGGGTTGACACGGTCCTTCATGGGGCACCGCGTTCAGAGCCAGATCGGTATTAGTCAGGAATGTTCATCTGAGCCTACACCTCCTTTTCACAGGACGAGCTTTCGAACGTACTTGGAGGCCTGCCAAGGTTTTACCGGGACGGGGGCAACCATGATATTAACCCACTAGCCGTTTCGTGAAGATGTCACCTTTCCTTATTAAGGTAGTGGAATACCACAGTTGTCAGCCCTTGTCTAAAATTTCATCCGCTGGTCGATATTCTTTGTCCGTGTTCAATGCTTTGCCAGTATGCCGTAATTAAGACCGCACTGGCGTTGGTCTTAATGTGCCCGTGGCACGGGTGAATGATGGTAGTCCATCTGACTAGGACTTTGCATGCTGCCGTTGTCTCTTACCGTCGAGATCCTTCGCCACCATGCTAAGCCGCCATCCCATCTTGATAGCGCCTAGCTGTCTTCAGCCCTCTCTAAACGTAGCGTCTAGGTACTACACGAAGACAGCCCCCCTCATCCTTCAGCTAAGTGACCCACACTACTACACCAGGGTTGGTTACCTGATCGTTCGTGGGGTTGCTCACTATAACAGGTGTCACCACGGGTAGGATAGGATGTAGGAGTAGGTGGACAGAGGCTAATGTACATAAGGAGTACTATATTGCGCTTAACACACCATTTGACAGCCCCCTACATTAGATGTGGAACTTCGCTTCAGCGTCATTCACAATATGACATTTCGTATAAGGAAATTGTTCTATTGTGAATCGCGCTGGCGCGAACTATAACCTCTTCCCGCGAACAGCGCTGGACCGCTACTTGCGATGCGTTGCACTTATATACGACTATATTCCTACAATAGTAACTAACAACAACTGCCGTCGTTCGAGCGTGCAGTTGGACTATCTACTAAATAATTGTGAATCATTCCCAAAGTCATAAATTACCTTCGTACGCATTGACTTACCTTACAAGCAGCCACAACACCCATTATGCCCACCATACTC
This sequence comes from Pseudolycoriella hygida, assembly GCA_029228625.1. Taxonomy (NCBI): domain Eukaryota; kingdom Metazoa; phylum Arthropoda; class Insecta; order Diptera; family Sciaridae; genus Pseudolycoriella; species Pseudolycoriella hygida. Next base: position 41,821,238 of record CM055404.1, on the reverse strand, counting down.
ACCGCTTTCTATAACCTGAACCTCCATGCATACTTACTGTACATTCGCACCTCCCCACTGCACAGAACATACGTCTTATTTGTCCCTCCTGCCTACCGGGCAGTCTGCATACATTCATTTCATCCACATGTGAATTTGATTGATTTAAAATCCTGCACGCTGGCTTCCACAAACGACAGAACGCATTATTCCATGCCCACCTCCGACGGTCTCTCACTATAAGCGGGATCTCCATCGGTCTCTCTACAAATAAATCAACACCTGTATTGGGCAATCCAGTGTTCTCAACATTCAAAACCATAAATTCGCTTTGATACATATCCGCACAGCGAGCGAAAGACAAATCGTCGATAAACGCTCACTCGGTAAATTCTTGTCTCAAACTTATCATTTTCACACTTCCGCCCCGATCAATTCGTGGAAACAATAACATACACTGAAAGGTCTTATTTTCGGACCCCACACATATTGGACTAACCCAAAAACCAAAAATTATTCAAAAAGTTTTTTTTATTTCACTGAGAACACTGAAAATACATACAGGTCCTTCTCATAAGGGTTAAAATTAAAATTTTTTGGACGATCATACACCACGACACGAATCGTACATCTAAATATTCGGTTTATTGACTATTTCTCTTATCCTGACCGAAATTATCAGTGCCGGACTGTACCCGACCCGATTAAATCTTTTGAAACCCGAAACCCGCTACCCGAACTGTTTCGAGACCCGACCCTATCAAATTAATGTGAGATGAATGTCAAAATTAGATAACCATTTTTAGAAACATCTGGAAAAATCCTATTTCAGTGAGCTCGAAATGTCATTGCTGTAAAGCTGTGAGACAAAATGGTAGCATTGAGTTTCACTACACGGGGAAATTAATTGGCACTTTAAATTTAAAGGTAATTGTCAGTTACAATGGTTACAATTTCCAATTAGCTTGAAAATCGTCGGGAAATTTTTCCTTTATCTTCTCGTTTCCACTCATTATCAATTGATTCCTATGTAATGTACTTTGCTTCTCATCGAACGTAAAACATAGGGCAAACACTTCGTCAAGATGAGCAATCATCAGTCTGCGCATATGTCACACAGTGCTCTACTAAAATTAATTTGGCTGCATCAACATTGACTTGGGTATCAATGCAGAGGCATACTAAGCCCCACTAACTTCTAGACTATTCTGAATATTCACAAATCATCATAGACAATGAGTACAATCTAGTATTAACTGAAAGTCTAAAGTGGTTTGAGACGAGTTTAATAGATATGAAATTTACATCAGCGTTGCAAAACATGAAATTTAAATAAAAGACGAGGACCCAAAAAAAGTGATCCCGAAACCCGACCCGATTAAAATTTTCGAAACCCGAAACCCGAGACCCCAATAAAAACAATTCGGGTTCGGGTCGGGTTTTTCATAGTTTCGGGCGACTCGCTCATCTCTAATTTGTTGTATTATCTTTAACGATGATTTGAATCCCGAAAAACGGAGCGGTTTTTTAACATATTTTTATAGTGCCGTCATTAGCTTTTCCAGTGCACTAGTTACTATTGACATTATTGTTCATTAGTGTTATGCTTAGTTAGAGTCAAATGAGTCAAATGCTTGCCTGCTTTTGTTTGCAATATGATCCCCTAACTCCACAAAGTTCATAAAGTAAACGCAAAGAAATGTTTGATTGTTAGGTATAGATGACAACCTCTGTCAGTGTGACCGAAGGACTTTAGTGGGTTTGGGAGAAAGGGTCAATGACCTAGGTTCCTGTTCGATCGCCAACGCAGACCCCCTTCAAAGCCATAATCTATCTATCTATAGTAGTTTACTAGTCGATACCCTCGACCCTAGGGGCTACGCAGGCTTAATTTTTTTCGCTTGTGTCTCTTCAGAGTGCCAAAGTAAATATTTTTTCGTTTTAAATAATGATGCGTAATGTTTCATGTCATTATATCACTTCGTTGATATTGCCGCTAATCATACTAAAATCGAAGTGGGCGAGAAAGTCACTATATATCAAAATTCTTTCTTTGCCGCAAAATTACTCCACTTCCCCCGTATTTCCTCCCATTCACCGTATGCAACGTTTCCCGTAAAAATTATCTCTACTTTGTCCAACAGCAAAAGTTCCCTAACAACAAAGTGAGGAAACCCCAAAATTTTAACAGTTTTCGCTGCCTAGCTCCTCCGCATGAAGTCGCATCAAAAAATTGTATTCTACAAATTTGTAGGCCATCAAAAACTCTGAGACTTTTCTTCGACGACCAAATCTCTAACACATATCTTGACATCTTACCCATTACTCCCTTATTTCAGAACAATATCCCACCCCGGAACATGTTTTCTCGACGTTTTGCACCATACCCGACAACATATCAAAAAGTATTTTTTTTTCTTCGTCAGTTTAAACGCAAAAATAATAAATAAATAAAATAAATAAATAGAAAGACACATAGATAGACAAATAAATAAAAAAAAAATAGAGAAACAGACGGACATTAGACGTTTATAATTAGTAATAGTGGAAATGTATGGTTGGAATGCGCCGCAGACGAAATTGTTAAATAGGTTGTCCACATATCATTTAATAATTCAATTTCTAAACAAAGTTGATTAGTAAATGTCAGTTTCCAGAACTTCAAGAGGGGCGTGGTCCCTTCTGCCGCCAAATACGGTACTATACTGGTTTTATGAAATTTTACATTCGAAAATTCTTTTGCGCCGGCTCTCCGTCAAGAAATTGTCAAAAAAGTGCGGCTCAGCCGCCGCAATTAAATGTGACATACGCGCAGATGCACCGCCGCCGCAGAGAAGAAGTCTGCCGAGGCGCGGGTCTAAAATCAATTATATTTTTAATATTTTCCCCGAGGTAGCTAATGGAAAAAGTTTTTCCAACGAAAGTGAGTTAATAATTTCACCTCGACGACTTATGTCAAAGTACAGTGATTTTCTCAACGCTATGGGCAAGCTGTCAAACTAACGACATTGTGAAAACGGAGCTTGTAACGAACTCAGAAACCTATGCTGGCTGAAAAAGGCGGGAATATCGTACGCCATAGACTTTTGTGAAGGTACGGAACGGAGAAATTCATGATGAAACGCGTTGATTATACTTTGTATCAATCACATCGCATCTCATATCCCAACAACCCTTGCAACGAAACCTAGTTTGCAATAAGTAGTTATGTCACTCATCTTACGTTTTCCATTATAAATGCAAACACATATGAGTCTTCTGTTTCGAAACGATGAAAATACCTATGGAAAAGTTTCGTTTTTATTTGAAATATGACGAAGAGAATGATGTTTTATCAAACTTCTGAATTCTTCAAAATATGTTTGTGTGGTAATCGGAGCTCATTCGTTCACATAGATGCAAGATCGCTAAAATTATAAATAAATAAAAATCCACTCCGTTGAACATGGAACCAAAAATGGAATATAAATAGCAAAAGAATGCTCCAGTTAACCCACAAATATTGACATAAAAACACATGCCCGCCCTAAAATATAAAATATGTCGCGTTTGGCAACCATATATCAAATACAGTCAAATCCATTATCGATAAATATTTTTTCGGGTGAAAAAAAAAAGGAATGGAAAAAATACAGTCTTTGAATGCTCTTGGCAATATTCGATATCTGAATGGATATGCATGCATGCACAAGCCATAAGTAAAATCCATACACTACACATATCAAATATCGCGCAATAAAAATAAGTCGTCGCGTGGTGAAAATAGGAAAATTGTAACTGAAATTGTTAGATTGCAAAGTATGTGTGTTCCTGTTCGCTTCGTAAACGTTCCAACTGCAAAAAATGCGGAAAAAGTATGATTTCACTTTATAATCATACATTCATGCAAGGAATTTCTTCTTCAGTGGTAGATGTAAGTTCTCTCGGTTATTGTGAAATTCGAATTGGAAGCAAGGAAATAAACTAAATAATTGAGGTAATAACAACGCCTGTAGTACCTGATTTTATAAAATTTGTTTTTCTTTTTCCTTTTAAAAAATTGTTGTACACGTTCTTCCATTATGTATTTATCGGCTGTGGAATGGCCCCGAGGTTACATGCTTTGCACTAAAATTTTTTCTTACACGTGTGTGTACACAGGAAGCCGCCCACACATATTCAGAGTAAGATTGTTCAAAAATAACGCAAAATTAAATTTTTAAATTTATTTCTCACTTCTTCCTAACTCAACAAGCTTTACCTGGGTGCTTCCTGTATACTGTAACACTTCCCCCTGGTTCTGGTTTGATTTATGCCGTTAGCTTGAATAAAACCATTTTTGCAGCGACTTGTACTTAGAAGGTAGATGCTATTCCCACACTCAGTATGAAATTAAGTTAAAAGTCTCATAAGTGCATCATTCTCAAGTTCTTCAGAGCTGACTCTTCCAGCAAGTAAGATGACTTTTAAAGCGCTAAAGATCTACTCCGAACGAAGTGTTGACCCTTAAATGCTTCGGTGTCTGAACAACGCTGGTACTGCACTACGTAATTAATGAACAGCCCCATTGGTTTTTCATTTGTGAATTCAATTGTAAAAAACACTTGTTTTAAAAAATTTATTAAAAAATCGAACAAGAACAAGGGGAACTTTGTTATGATATATTTTCGACTGCTAATTTTTAAGAAATCATTTTGTTCGGTCACAAATCTGACAGACGTGCATTACGTTAAAGTCGAGATAGTGGGAAGTGTGCTTTATAATACACCACAGAGAACTTCGGATTTGCCAACAAAGTCAGCAACATAAATCTATTCACAAACTTGTTCAAGTCACAGTGAAGTTTTTTGTTTGTTCCACAAATTTAGTGTTAGCGTGCTTCCTGGTGTAAAAGCCAGTTTTCGCCGAAATGAAATTGCTGCACCTAAGATTCTGGTTCTGATGGTATCTGCATTTTCAGCTTCGAAACCAAGGAGAGCAACCTGGTGCGAGGCTGGAAGACATTATGTCTCACACGATTCCTAGAGTTTAAGAATAAAAACAGAAACGGTCTGAAATTTGAGTTCTCGGGCACTAAAAATGAGTCTCTGCTCGTGTTTTTTGTACATAACTCGAATAAATCTTTTCTGATTTTCATAATTTTTTTTTGTTCGAAAGGTCTAGGCATAGAAGAAACTTGTTTGATTTTGAGCCCCTGGACTTAGCTAGGGCAGTAAAAACGAGTCTTTGCTAGGGCCCAACAGGTTTTTGGTACATAACTCGAATAAATCTCTACTGATTTTAAAAAACCCTTTTTAATCGAATGGTCTAGGAATGTCTCACATTTCATGGAAGAAAAGTTTTTGATTAGAAGCCCTTGGACGAGGCCCGGCCTGGACCTATGGGCATTCGGGCAACGCCCGAAAGGCCCTTTGGTTGACTCGGGCATCATACCCGAATGGGCCCTCCAATACTTGCACTGTTAAAACGATCACCAATCATACACTATCATGCAATACATACATAAACATAAGCTTCGCGGACCCGTACAATCGATTCCTGTTGCAGAGATTCCCGTTATATTAAATTACTCATTACATATTAGGCTGCATTGTGTATTGCCAAAATGACAACATACAAAGCTCGTCCGAAGTACCGCTCTCAGGTAAAAGCCGAGGCCCTAAGGAAAGCACGTGTCATCAACTGTCACTGTCACTCTAAGTAGAGACTTACGACCCTCTACTAACTGTTCCCCTCAATTTTCTCTGCAACATAGGAAAGAAAATTTTGAGCCAGGGCCGACCATAGGACCGACCTGAGGCCTTAAGTAGGGGCCTACGACTCATATTTCCGTGGACAAAAATGTTTAATTAAATTTTCTCTACAACATACCAAATTAAAAAAATTTTTGCCAGGGCCGACCTTAGGACCAACCTACGGCCCTAAGTAGAGGCCTTGTCCCCAATTTTTTTGTTGAGTACGGTCAGGCATTTGCCTACCACTCAAATAGAAAAACAATCATGAAAATCGTATTAGATTAACTCAAGATATATACAAAAACCCTTAGAACCGCGTGGAAAACTCATTTTTAGAGCCCTAGCTAAGCCCAAGGGTCCAAAGTCAAAAATTTTTCTTCCATAAATTGTTGGGCACTCATTGACCTATCGATTAAAAGATAAAATAATCAAAATCGGTAGAGATTTATTCTAGTTATTTCCATAAGACCTCAAATCACTTAAGCGGCCCTAGGTCGAAACATGCTCAAAATTGAACTTGACCTCTCTTTTTCGATTATCTTTCAGGGATTTTTTTTGAAAATCGTTTTTTTTTGTTGATTCCGCATCTATTGACCATAATCAATGCTTTCCCCACATACAACTCCCCCCCCCCCCTTCTCGCCTCAAATTAACCGGTTACAAACGTCGTGGTAAACGCATAGGACCTCGTAGCGATGCGCCCGTGACGCAAGTCCCCATACGAACAAAAAATTCGGAATTTTTTTTTTCGTAGACTTCGGAACCATATATACAGCTACGTTTTGACTTCCCCCCTTGCGACGTACCCCCCGGAAAATATTTTTTCTGGATTCTACGGAAAATTCTAAGACGAAGTGTCTTTTCACTCATTAAAATCGGTTCGGTGGATCCGAAGATACGACCTTTAGAAAATGATCATTTCCTATACAAAATGGGCTGTTTCATAGAAGCCAAAGTTAATGCAAACATCCTACGTTAGTTAGTTAGTTAGTTAGTTAGTGGGTTAGTTCCAGGGTCATTTGTATGAAAAACCGTGCTCGAAAACGGCTCGATAACTTTTCTTGAAATTTTGCAGGGACCTTCGGGTGGGCGTCCTACGTCATATGAGATTTTAAAAAAGGGGGGTTACCGGCCTCGTTTGGGCGCCAGGGCTCTCAGAAGGCGCCATATAAAGCCCATATGTATGTGTTTGTGTATGTAGTGTGTATGATAGCACATTTTGTATGAGTTGTATGGTTGTGTGTTCGAGATAGAGGTTTGGTGTCAAAGGGAAAGTTGTTGGGTTTGGTGTGTAGTGTATCAGGGTGACCGCCAAAATGGCGGAAAATAGGCGGGGACCCAAAAAAAAACTTTTGATATGTTGTAAAGAAAGTAGAGGAAGTTGAGGGGATCATTTTCGCCCATGGAAGTAGTAGCCGCCACGCTTCGGTTTGGCGGCGGCAGCGGCTCAAAAAAATACTTTTGATATGTTGTAGAGGAGGTTGAAGGGATCATTTTCGCCAATGGAAGTAGTAGCCGCCGCGCTTCGGTCGGCGGCAGCGGCGGCTCAAAGTAATGCAAAACATTACAATCACAACGAAAAGCCTTTTTAAAAGGGAAACGTGACGCAAGTCCTCGTCCTTTCTTCCAAAACAACTGATATCAATTTGGGTGACGCTTGCAGCTTCGGAACGCACAAAATTCTTTTGAAATATTTTCACTTTTGATTAAAAAAATGCGTCACAAATGCCGGACCCCCCAATGTTATAGTTTTTCTGTTCTTTCAGCTTTCACAATGCAAAAATTTGACTTTATGGGATATATGGTGTATTTTTGTACAGGAAATAAAATTTTTGCTTATGGAAGCTGAAAACGTAGAAAAATTATTACATTTGTGACGCATTTTTTTAATCAAAAGTGAAAATATTTCAAAAGAATTTTGTGCGTTCCGAAGCTGCAAGCGTCACCCAAATTGATATCAGTTGTTTTGGAAGAAAGGACGAGGACTTGTGTCACGTTTCCCTTTTAAAAAGGGTTTTTGTTGTGATTCTATAATAACTACAGAATTTGTCTTCGCCGTGATTTTGTGCATCTTAAGTTTTTTAGAGTTAAAGTGTTCTCAGTTCTAAACTGTGGTAAGTGCAGCTGGAAAATTGGGATGCTCTTCTTTATTGCTTAAAATGCAAAAAAAACGATGAAATGATTAATGTAAAATGCCGCGTCAAAGTTTCTAAACATTTCAGTTGGTAATTAGGCACATACTAAAACATAAAAAACGATTCTTTGAAATAATCCTTGCTTATGGATATATCGTGTGGTGTATCGTTGGAAGCTAATGAAATTGTAAACACATATTTTGCCATTATTGAAGTCTAACACTATTTTGTGTATGGTTTACATATCAAAAATAACAAAATAAATTTTCAACGCAAATTTTCTACGCAGAAATGGTCACAAAAATGGCCCCAAACATTCGAACTAATCGCCCGAATTGACGGGCCCTTTGGAGATTTGCCCACACGGCTTTTTCGAGCCAGGCCGGCCTTGGCTTGGACTCAGTCAGGACCCTACAGTCTGTGTGTGTTAAACGCTTCAAACGCCTTTCACTCGCGCACTGTTTATTTCGGCAATATTTAATCAACCCGTGATTGTTATTTTGTGAAATTGATTTGTAATAGAAGTTGAAGTGGTGTAGTTATTTTAAATTATCGAGTTCGGTGAAAACAGTACATAGATTGTCTGTGTTTTTAGTGTTTTAAAGTTGTAATTTATTATCAACGTAAATAACTACACAGGTTCAAAGTTATCTAATTAATTGGCGCGCTGTCTGCAACAGCTGTCAGGTGTTTATTTACTTTTAGGAGACTAGTAATCTGTCCCTGTAAAATAAAGCATTTTCGTCTTCTTTTTCTTTTGGGATTTTTCTTTTTTGATTAATAAAAAGAAAATACCCTACCAGGTAATAAATAAGGTTTATTTTACCCATTCTGCTTTTTTTTTAGTTTGAACATTTCTAATTTGTTTTGAATTTGAATTGATATTGACTCTTTTTAGCTTGAATTGAAAGTTCATAGTCAATTGCTTGTAGTTGATTGAAAATATTTGATACGGTGAATCATGCCTCCGGCTATTAATTGTAGTAGGGACGATTGCCCACCTTCGAACGTGAAAACCGACTCTACTGTAAATTGTGGCAGATGTAACTCCTTGATTCATCTTTTGTGCATTGGCATTACAAGAACTGCCAGTGAAGTTCTTTTTCATGAGAACGTGAAGGTGTTGTGCAACGAGTGTCTGTCACCATCCTCAAAATCCTCGAATGCCAATGTATCGACTTCTTCTAACTCGATTGCGACCACGATTTCAAATTCTAATGCGTCGCCAATACCCAAAAGCGTCAGAACTAACAAGAGCTCATCTAACGATCCAGCTCAAACTTCTATTTTAGACTTTGCTCGGCCAACTCCAGATATCTTTCAACATTCTTCAGGAATTGATAAATCAAAAGAAATCTTGTCTCTGCTCCATGAGATCAAAGCGTCGATTCATGATCACCGCGCAGAGACAAAAACTTACGCGTCGGTTCTGAGTGAATTGAAAGACACCGGAGTTAATCCAGGCGTTAGAATTCAGCAGAGGAAGCCTTTGTTTTCTTCCGTTGCTGCGAGTGGCAGTATGGACGTTATGCCAACTGACGTGAATTTCCCTTCAATGTCTATGCTTTCGAATAAGCATAAGCGCGTAAGGGACGTTGCCAAAACGCCTAAAACGCCTAAAAGGATTCGAACCGATGGCAAGAAGTACGACGTCAATCCGTTGATTCGCCAACGCAAGTTGACCTCTGGCACCAATCTAGACACCAACCATGGATTGGGTAGCCCGGTTAAATCTCGTCCGCTAGTGAATAGGCTTACAAAATTCATTTACGTTTCTCGTCTTAAGCCAGATGTAACTGCGGAATTGGTTTCCTCGTACATGAAAACGAGAATGCCTGAACTTGATAATAATGATTTTAGTTTCAGACTTTTAGTGAAAAAAGATAAAAAGCTGGACGAACTTACGTTTATTTCTTTCCGGCTAAGTTGCACAGTTGAACTCTACGATAAACTCATCGATCCTTCTTTTTGGCCCTCTCATGTCCAAATTGGAGAATTTCAAGAATTTAAGGAAAAGAAGAGGACGTCATTGGATACTTTTTTACCGCCTACAACATCTCCAGCGACAACATCCACACAAGAGAACTCAGAGAATCGGAACGCCAGTTTCGAAAAGAACTCCAGTGGTAAAAGAAACAACCGCAACATAGCCTGCAAGGCTATGTTTCAGCCGCTTATTTCAGACTTTTTCAATCCTAAAGATAAGGGAGTGACATTCAACGCTGACATCGTAACTCATTCGCAGCCAATAATTTCGGCTACGACTTATTTTGATTCTGTTAATCCCATTAAGTCTGATCTATGCGTTTTAAAAAGTAATGTCAGGTTGTATTATCAGAGTGTTCGCGGATTAAGAACTAAAACTGATGATTTTTCGAATAACTCTTTGACATGTGACTACGATATTATAGCACTGTCGGAAACATCGCTCAATTCGTCCTTCTATGACAGTGAATTGTTCAATCTTAAGCAGTTTTCAGTTTACAGAACTGATCGGTCTGCATTAAACAGCGTCCATCAGAGATATGGAGGTGTTTTGATCGCTGTCCGTTCATCCATTCCCAGCGAATGTATTCTAGTGCCTGGGACCGACAACGTCGAAATGGTCTTAGTTAAAGTCCAGCTTCAAAATCATTCGCTTTTTGTTTGTTGCCTCTACATCCCTTCTGGCTCCTCTGTCAAAGCATACACCGAATATCACGATGCATTAGAAAAGACACTGAAATTTATAGACCTGGATGTAAATGATGAAATGTGTGTTTTAGGAGATTTTAACCTTACCCTTGTTGATTGGATTCCTGACCGTTTTAATGACAACATTGACTGCATTGATGACTTGATCAGTGGTCAAGACGAATCATGTGAAAGCAATGTGATGCTCCCTACTAAAGTTGGTGAGGGAACGAAAGCCGATATCATCTATCTCATGATGAGTGGTAACCTTCATCAAGTTAACAGCGTTCGCAACTATTATGGAAAGATTTTGGACCTCGTCTTTTACAGCAATCCGAATAACGCCAAAGTCATTAAATCTGATGTTCCTATGAGTCGAATTGATTTGTATCACTATCCTATCGAAATAGTTATTTCAGCAGACTTAGTTGAAAGAATCGAAAATATTGAAAGTGAGGAATCACAAAGTGAATTTAACTTCAGAAAAGGCGACTATACTGGCCTAAATAACCATTTTCATTCTATTGACTGGAATCAACTGATGTCAAACGTTTCTGACGTTGATGACATAGTCAATGTATTTTACGATGTTTTGTTAGATGGATTAGAGAAATTTGTCCCGCTCAAAAAGAAAATGGTTATTAACGATCCACCCTGGTATAATCAGCGTTTACGCAATCTAAAAAATAGAACAAGCAAAGCTCACAAGCGATTTAAAAATGAAACAAACCCAGACGAAAAACTGAAACTAAAAATGAAATGTTTGTCCATTAGTAAAGAATTTCACTCCTTGCGTGACCAAGCCTTTAACAAATATTTAACTAATACCGAAGAAATGTTAACTTCTGATCCGTCAAAATTTTGGTATTACGTTAAGTCGCGAAAAAAGACTACAGGCTACCCTTCAATTATGTCTAGAGGTAATAAGAAAGCTGGTAATCCTAACGAAACGTGTGATCTTTTCGCTGAATTCTTCGAAAGCGTGTATGTAGTGATAACTGATCTATCGAAAAAAATGAACCCCATAGAAAAGCGCATTGACATTGGATCAATTTCTTTTGAGATCCAAGACGTTTTGAACCATTTGAGTAGTATAGACACGAGTAAGGGTGAAGGTCCTGATAAAATCTCTCCGATTTTATTAAAAGCCTGTGCTGAGAATCTCCGCTACTTCGCATTTTCAACTCATCCCTCGAAACTGGAAAATTTCCAACAAGATGGAAGACTTCTTATATTACCCCAATTTTTAAAAGTGGTTCTAGAAGTAATGTCGAAAACTACAGAGGCGTAGCCATTCTACCAACAATAGGAAAACTATTTGAAGCCATCGTCACCTCTATTTTATCCACAAAGTTCAATCGAATAATTTCAAA
>CM055404.1:41767406-41798154 GCA_029228625.1 Pseudolycoriella hygida | reverse complement strand
CTCTCTAGCTATTGTTACTCCGGAGCTAAGATTCGAAAACCCTCAAAATTGACCACTTTTCCACATGCCACGGCTTTTCCAGAATTTTCCCGGAAAAGCGGCATATGAAATTTTTCATTTTGGGCCGAGACTGACGTTCCCTGAAAATTTCAAGAAGATCGGCTGTCTAGTTCTCGAGATCGAAAATTATTAATAGATAGAACATAGATAGATAGATAGATAGATAGAAACCGACGGATCAGAAAAAAAGTTTCCATAATGATGAGAACAATAGAAAAATTATTTCTCCATACAAAAGTGTCATTTTCAAACCTCGATATCTCAGCCAATTTTCAACCGATTTTGATGAGTGAGGGCTTGTTTGAAAGCTGCTGCGACGTAGTTTTTTTTAAAAATAATTTGAAGGGGAAGGGGCGAGGGGAAAAAACTCAAAAGTTCGCCTATATATGGCTCCTTGTCCCAAAGGTTTTTGTATGGAATTTTTTGGGTTTGTGGACGTTTTTTTTTTTGGGGTGTGGGGACTGCGTCACGCCCTCCGCTACCGCTGCGGGCATGATAAACACGAAAAACTGTTTTCGTATATTGCCAAGAAACTCAATTTCGTCAATTCTATTGGTCCCGGTGCCCCGACCCCTGACCCGATTCCCACAAAATTATTTTCCAATTTTTTGACATAAAATCTTTTCATTTGACATTAACGTGAGCAATTTCCGTGCTACACTTGCTGAGATATTTGCGAAAAAGCTTCACCGACCCTAGAAAAAAAATGTTTTTGGTCACTTCCTCGGTCATATCTCCGGAACCACTCGATCGATTTTGCTAATCTTCGAACTTGAATCATGGGAGGCATGTATGTTTCAGGGAAAAAATTGTTTATGGTGATCGGTTGAGCCGTTTGGAAAAAAAAATTGGAGACGGACGGACGGACGGACATTTTTTTTTATTGTTGATTCGTCATATTTAGACGATAATAAATGCATCCCCCCAACTGCCACTTCGATCTACCCCATGTTACATTACAAATTGTTTATAGTAAACGTACAGGGCCTTCGTACTTCGAACGGGTCCAAAAATTTGTAGTTTTCTGTACGTTTCGTAACTTTATTGTTACATCATCAGCAGATAAGATATCAAATTTTCCCGGATGAAGGTCTTCTAATTTTTCTAAAAGTGGAATTTTTTGGGACTAATCGTAAGCTTGTCCTAACGCGTCCGAAAAATTCCACTTTCATCACGAGTTACAAACAACGTTTTTTGCTTCGTTATGATCATAATGAGACGAAATCACACAAACGAACATATAAAAATTACTCTACAACAATTCTATTCACACAATTGATTGCCGCCAAAAAAGTATATATGAAATTGGAGACCTGGCTGAGTCGAAGGGCCTCCAATAAAAACATTTTGCTCCATAAAATGTGAGACATTCCTAGACCTATCGATTAAAAAAAATTGAAAATCGAAAGAGATTTACTCGAGTTATGTACAAAAAACCCGTAGCAGAGACTCGTTTTTAGTGCCCTAGCTAAGTCGAAAGACTCGAATCCAAAAAAGTTTCTTCTATAAATTGTCGGCCATAGCCAGATCTTTTAAACAAAAAATCGGAACAGATTTACTCGAGTTATGTACAAAAGACCAAAAACCACTTAAACGGCCCTAGCTCGGCGGCCCTTGGGCTGACAGTGTCCAGATTCAATCCCATAAAAGATTTTTCGATTACCATTCAGGGAAAAAATGCTTTTGAAAATCGGTTGAGTTTTACTCGAGTTATCGTGTTGACGGACGGACGGACAGACATTTTTGTTATTGCTGGACCTCCAGTGCTCCCCCACCTACTCCCTGGTTGGAATTCGACTGGTTACAAACGTCATGGTAAACGCAATAGAACCCTTTTCGAAGAACTTCGTTCTTCGTACGGGTCTAAAAATACGTGTCTAATATTTTTGAATTGCGTACCACGTGGACACTGGAAGAACTGCATTTCCGACCCAACCACCCAACCCCGCAAAAAATCAACCTACTTAGGACGCTCACTGACTCCTCTATGTTGTTTCGACTTTGATTGCTTGGCATTCGACAAAAACAAAAACAACAGTTTCAATCAACTCTGTCGTGCCAGATCAACGTTGAATTGAGATTGTTATCACTCATTCATTATCTTGAATTTCAGTCAGACGTAGTTGACAGCACAAAACGGATCCACCATTTCCTTTGCAATTGATAATGAAGTTATCTATAACTTCACCTGGTCTTTAACACCATCGTATAGAAATTTTTTCAATATTCATCTAATTGATTAACAATTACATTACGATAACGCAGCACTAGATATTTTGCATGACTATGACGAATCGTTCACTTATTTTCAATAAAACTGAATCATTCGCACTTGAAAAACAATGCCATCGAGTCGGAGTTGATAATACGGGAATTTCTTTTTCGATTTCGAATCCACTATCACTAGAAGGTCGAACTTAAGATTAAGCTTTGTGGTGCTATCAGAAAGTGTCTGTTTTTCACTTATTTTGCAAAGATTTTGACCAAGAGCAACAAATTCATTTTCCTACATTTGGAAAGTTTTCAAAAGAAATTGAGGATTTTATATAAGATCAATTCCTCAATATAGAAGGAATTTCTTGAAATTCGAAAAAAAAAATCTCTATTATGAATTTTAAGGACTTTTCAGTACCTTGAAGGATTTTTTTAACTTTGGAGTATATTTCCAAATTCTTAAATGTTTCCTTGTACATTGACTGCAATATAAAGAAGAACTTTACGCTTTGGAAACGGTAATTTTGACTCGTGAAGTTGCATACCTCGCCTTCAGCTCGGATATGCAAGATCCACAATGTAATGCATTGGATATGCAAGTTCCACAATGCAAGTTCCACCATGCAAGTTCCACAAAATTGGAATCCACAATCGTCAAAATAACGCTTTCAAAGCTTGTTGCTCAAAAAAACACTCGTGAGTTTGGCCCTTATCACAAAATTGTGTCATCATGTAATGAATTACTTTTGCAGGTTCCAATGTAATATACTATTGTTCTTCTGCGCATATTTTCACCGTCGCGAACACCTGCGCAGAAGAACAAAGTTCTTATTTTAATTGCGGTCAATGTAAATCTCCGGACGTGTTCATTCCAATCCACTGGATTTTCCAAAAGATTTTTGAGTGCAAAATCAGTATACCGCACTATTACAGGACGAATTGACAGGAATTTTCTTTCCGCTTAGATTTTAGGTAGATGCTAGTTGTACTCCAGTGGAGTGCTAATTGTGTCTATTATTTTATTGTAGATACTATTTGCACTCATTTAGGGTACCAATACCATTTACAGATGTAACGTCTATTTACACCTGTGTTAAGGGAATAACACTCCTTTGTTTTGAATCGAACAAATGCTATTCAAAGTGAAGTTAGCTACGGTTACTAGCTAACTTCATTGCTAGAAAATCAGCTAATTTTTTGAATTTTTCAATGAAGTCAGTTGATTTTAGTAAATTTGTAAATTAGATCAGCTGACTTGGTTGTAATAATGAAGTTAGCTGTGATCGCGACTGCTACTAACTTCAATTTGAATTGAATTTGTGTTTAAAATAAAGGACTGTCACTCCATTGACCTGGGTGCAAATAGCATCTTCAATAATACTGACACTATTTACACCCGAGTTAAAAATCTGCGGACCTATCAAAGTTTTAGCTACGTGGAGAATCAGAACTAACACGAAGCTGGGACAGATCTTTGGAAGGAAAAGTATCGTAAGCGTCATCAAATCAGCTCATTTGAGATGGGTAGGGCACGTGACCAGAACGTACGAGAATGGAGTGGCAAAGATAGTTCTAGTAAATAGAGTCGAGTGAACAGAGTACTCATTGCACTCAGCACACGCACACCCGATCAAATTACAGCCGCACGGGCGGTCCCTATGGGCGAGGAATTGGGATACGCCCAATTAGCATGAGCGTACTAACCAGCATAAAGCCCTTAGCTCTACCTCTCTATCAGGAGAGAATGGCGCTTTCTGTCACAAGTCTTAGGTCGGGACCGAGATACCATAATCTCTCTACAAACTTTTCTCCAAACTGGTTGCCCAGGAAGGATAAAGGAATGTAGTCGCTCAAATTCAACACGTGAACTGCTTTGACTCAGTTCACTATCTACCACTGCCACCGCGTTGCAGCGCCAAAAGGCACCTCAACTAAACGTTCTGGCTTGACGCACGGCATATCAGACAGCCAACAACACCCAGGGGCCCCCAACTCCGCGGTACCGAGTTTACCGTCGGTGTGATCTTTCGCAGACAGGCTCTTAACCGACTCTCTTCGGTAGGGACCTGCGCAAAAGTTCCCTTGCACCGCTAGGCCAGACTTGAGTGAACAATCTGGGTCAGGCTGACGAAGAGTGGACCGATTGTGTGGAAAACGATCTGAAGCAGCTGGAAATCGGTGGCCAAAGACCACCGCAAGTGGGTTAGCAGTAAGTATTCAAATAGACGCATTCTGATGTTTGATCTTATAAAAGAAGTGACCCCTACTAGAAAGTTGAACGCACTTTAACGAAAAGTCTCTTACTAAGATATTTTCTCAATTAGTCGTTGTTACATTCACATTTTCGCGAACTCATCCCCCAAGTAAACACAATTGAGTTATTTACATTTATGTTGCTTTCTCGTTTCGTTATTTCCATGAGGAAATGACAATCCATTATTTTTAGTTTATCACTCGCAATTAACTCAAGTCCATCAAAGTGTACAACGTGTACACAGGGTATACGCATCGCCACATAACAATAAATTATACACTTTAAAAGTGTCGGTGTTATGGCATGGCCGTTAAAGAATATTGCGCAAATAAAAACCTACACACACCATTAGCTGGTGCTCATCCAAGTTCTGGTGTAATCTGCCATCATTTTTATGCTGCCACCATCATCATATCCCACAGTAATAGTAATATAATCCTTGGCAGATAGCGTTACGGTTTACAGACTTCAAACCTACTAGGAATACGGTGTAAAATTCACTCAAAATTGTATCAAGTAAACCACGATATGGACTCAATATCCACCTACAATATCCTATATTTGGCATTCAAGTGAATTTACGTCTCCGTACCTTTTCCAACCAATAAAGAAGGTATAATTCAATCAGTGAGGATATCCGGAAGAAAGGAAGCCTTGAAAAATCGAGTGGCATCCTGAAACGAAGTTATGGAAAATCGTTTCGAAAATATTTCAAAATGAATAAAGATAAATTTGATGCTATTTTTGGGAGGCATTTACTGAGTAGTGTTGAGAGCAGATTTAATTCTCGCAGAAGAAATTGATTTTTGATACTACACGTCACAATAAGTAGCTAGGAATTGATTTGTCATCATGCGTCCGTAATGATAGTTCAGATGTCATCCAAAAGAAACATTTTATTTTTAGATTCTATTTTCCATTGCCATTTTTAAGTTTTCTTTCAGGAGATGAAGTCAAGGTCAAAAGTCACAAGAACATAATTTCATTTTTCGTGCACTTAGTCAAAAAAACGCGAATTTTCGACCATGAACAAATGCTGATGAGTAGAATCTGAAACGATTAGGAGACCTGTAGAAATACCCCGACCCCCAGCCACCCTGAAAGCTTTCAGTGCAGAGGTAACTTTGACGATTTACTGAGAGGAGATCGTTGGATCGATTTCATTTAGCTTGGGTTCAAATGAAAGACGAAGATTCAAAGTTTTTTTGGGGATATTTAAATTTCATATTTTCCTGACGGTTTTTGTTCTACAGGTTTGTTCTATCTTCATTTCTGTGCAAACTTCCTGAACACGATGATATTTTATCTTTAAAAGTTAAGGAGCTAGAACCGATTTTCGACCGCTATGACTGAGTGATATTAATTAAAGATTAATTTGGCGGCAAAAGATTATTTTGATCTCATTGATTGGAGCAATACCACAATAACGGAACCGCCACTAACAAAACATATGTCGGAAGCGCAAGTGCGTTCGATACACGCACAGAAGAAAAATATACCTTCAATGAACTTGCCATGCCATACTCTATCGGTGGTGAAGAGATGTGTAAAGGTTTCTAATTTCTAATTAATGAAACAACATAAAATTTCATTATAAGAACACTACTCTTTTTAGCTCGTCACTGAAGCTTACCAGAAAGTAGTAGAACCTGATGACTATGTAATTCATAATGACAATTTCTGTTAAGCTTTGGATTTTCCACAAAAATTTCAGATTTCCACCGAAATTTATAATAAAACATTGTAAAGTCAAATTAAATATAGTGGTACGGCAGTTTCAGGAATTTCCTTTTTTTTTCGTATAATGCAAAAAATTACATAAAAGTGAATAGGTCCCGCTGTATTCAACTTTTTTTGAATTTGTTTTCCCCTGTAAAACTCTTGATATCCTCCAAGTGTGAGAAAAGAAAATAAAAAAATTTTTGCTTAGAAGTTATGTCAGTTGAAAGCTGGACCATTTCGAAAAAAATGGAAGTCGGCTACACTTTTCGATGCGTAGTCGCGCTTAAGTCCAAAAAAAAATGTTTTACTTTATATGCGACGATACGCCTTACATTAAATGCCAGTTTTTGAGACGGAAAATGAGAATTTATTGCATTATTCTCAGTATTTATCCGTCTAGAGGGATAAATTCCATTGTCTAGGGCGATAAATAACCAGCTAGACTAGAAATATTAAATTAAAAAAAAACCGTCCGTTTGAGAATCGAACACAGAACGCCCCGCCTTCCAATCAACGATGCTAACCACTACGCCACATGATCTTATTAAATACATGAATTGCGAATTATCGCAGCTAATGTGATTCAATTGAAAACTCTCATAAAATGTGTTTTCTATATGCGTGAATGTGTGTATGTAAATGCATTGAACATTTAGAACATAAAAAATAATTAATTTTTGACCAAACGGATTTTGATCAAACAAAATGCCAGTGTCAGGACTTCTGTAAAGTAATTGTTTCCTCAATCGGACGAGTTTTTATATGAAAAATGTTTGATGGAATAAATAAAAAATGAAAAAGTTTTTAATTTAGAAAAAAAAATTGGATCATTAGACATTGAACCCACATGTGTGTGTGCTTAATTCGAAATTTTGTTTTCGAATCACATGCGCATTGTTCATTGTAACATAATCTTCGGTTGTGTTTTATATAAATATTTATATAAAATGTGCATTTAGGTTCAAGCATGCGCAAATTTTTTTTTTCACTTTCTTCTATCTAGATGCAATAATTTGATAATTTGAATATTTTGTGCATGAAACAAACATAAAAAAGCAAAAAAAAAGTAAAAAAATTAGAATTGAACCCCCGACACCTCATCTGAAAAAATTAGCGCTACCGTGCCCTAGCTCGCTCGGCCATCAGTACTTGTGTTTAATGTTCGGCGTATCGTCGCTATTAAAGTAAAATAATATACTTATATATTGTGGATACTCGAATAACCGTTCGCGTGTATATTACACACACTTGCTCGCTATCGCTCGCGCGTTGTGTGTAATATACACTTGAACGGTTATTACTCGCTTACCACAATGTATAAGTAATCTTATATTAAAATATGCCAAATTGTTCTCCAGCATCCTCTTAAACTTTACTGATCACAATCCGAAATTTGATGATTATGGGCCGACCACAAGAAATCCTAATGTGAAGCAAAGTCACCAAACGCGCGAAAAAACGGTTTTTCGCGTTCTGGCAACCTTAAATGTCATTTAAAAAAAACCAAAGCATCAAAAAGCATCGTAGGAATATGCTGGACAAAGCCTGGGGTCAGGCCTTCAAAAATAAAAAACTTCGCCAAAAACGCTACACCCTAGTATACAGGAAACCGACGAACACAATGCGTTTGATAACGAGTGACTCGTTCCACGATATCAAACACAAAATGGCGACCTTTCACTCAATGGCGCATTTTATGACGAAGTCTTCCGCTGAAATTGGGAAAAATTGAAGCCGAGACACGCAAAATACGGGACATTGGATTAGTAAATGGTTTCAAAGAGAATGGAATAAAGAAAATCATTGACGAACACCAGCGAGCGCCAGAAAGAACTGCCTGATATTTCAACATTTTTCGAGGAAAAACCTGAGCCACCGAAACAAGTGAGCGTATTTCCCAGAATTGACCAAGCTGCTGAGACCAATTTTCAATTGTGCACAGAAACGAAGGGTCCATTAAAAACCTCATCGGCACAGCGAAAGATAACCAATTCGATCTTCAAAAATCTGCAATATACAGGATCCAATGCACAGACTGTGGCCGATGTTACTATGGCATGATGATAAGGAAACTGTTCATAAGATTCAACGAACATATAAAGTCAGCCAGATGGAAAACAAAACCGCAGTTGGAAGACACATCTTCAGCGCAAGCCATCAAGTTCACATAAGTGAACTCAAACTCATTCAACCCGTCACACAAATGTGGAAGATCGAATATTTCGAAGCGAGGGGTGGCGCACTTCATTTATTCCATTTATTACCAAAAAATTTTTCGTTGTTTTTGCGAAATATCTGAACCAAACATATCACAAGTTAGACAAATAAGTTCAAAAAAAGGTTTGCACAAATTGTAAAGCATTTAAACCATCTTGAGATTAAGTGATTCAATTTATTTGTAACAAATAACAAAATAAAATAAAATAAAAAATTTAAATGATATAAAACACTTCATTCATAGGTTCACTCTTCGGGAAAGACTTCATAATACTGGCAGCATTACCGCGCTGGATTGCCAGGGATACATTTTGTTTGAAAAACAGTTTAGATCTTGATTCGCCTGTAGCTTTTGTCATTAACCTGCCTAAATCATTGGTGAATTGAATTGCTTCGGAAGACCATGGTCCGAGAGTCTCAACAGCAAACGGGATAATCAAATAATTTTGTTCTTGAAGCCTTTTGTATTTATTGATTTTCTTATTAGCTGCAATTTCTGCTGCATGTCCAGCTAGATTTTTTGAGACATTAATATATGATTTGGCTAGCGTGTCAACGCACGTCGCGTCCCAAACCATACATTGACCTTTACTCCATGGAATATAAGTCATTCCGTCAGGTCTCTTTCCATCATCTCTGAAAAGGCCATCAGGTTCCAAAGAAGATGGTATATTCGCTGTTGAAAGGCCTCTGTTGATGATATTGTTGAGTTCTCTATGTCTACTGTGACGCCCTCCACTGTATTTACAACATAGTCTTGAGATTAAATTTTATTTTTTTTTTGAATAAATGGAATAAATTTATTTATTCCAATTATTCCATTTTTCAACAAAAATTCTTTTAAGTTTTCAAAAGTGGGTTTTTTCACTTTTTGACACATTAGTATGGTTTGTTGTGTGCGTTGCCATCAAAATCAGGTCTATTTGAGGTTTTGACGAACTTGAAAAAATTATCATTTATTCCATTTATTTCAATATTTATTCCATTTATTCCCATTTATTCCATTTAGTCCCATTTATTCCATTTATTCCCATTAATTCCATTTATTCCCATTTATTCCATTTATTCCCATTTATTCCATTTATTCCATAAACCGCAGAAGTGCGTCACCTCTCGTTTCGAAGCCATACACATATACAAGCACAAACACGAGAATCTCCTCAACATTGACGGCAACATAAAATCGCTTCTGCTAGAATTATTCACATTGGAAACAAAAATCGACGACAACGTAATAGACTTAACGGATGACATGCTTGATACAAGTGGCAATGAATCGTTCTACGTCTGTGAGAGTGGAGAATATGTCTCGTAACATGCGTAATTGTAAAGAATTGTCTGTAGTACAAAAAAATGTTCCCAGCTCATCATCCAGAGAGTCCACCTCTCAGAACATCGAGATTCGAATGCTTTTTTTTAAGAATTTGTAGGTTGGGATATTCCCGATCTAGTTCCTAAATTAGGAGCTTCTGCTGAAGATCTACCTTGTTCCCATCTATAGAACCCTGTAACGGTATGTACTATCATCACGATTTTTTATGTTTTTCTGTATTTGTAACGCACTTGAGATATTTACGAAATAGTTCTTAAGAATTAAGGTGACGAATCTGTCATTTTTTGCTGAAGGACCGCTGGGCTCAGAAAAAAGTTTTTTATAGACACATCACTTATACCTTTTCCAGCACTCAACATGTCTCAGTCTCACCCAATGTTTAAGTGATTTCTGGAAGTTTGCACAGAATTGAATGGAGAACAAACCCCTAAAACAAAGTTTTTTCCTAAAAAATCCCATTTAAAAATTAATTAGTCTTAAAATCAGTGTCTTCACTTTTCATAAGTAACTTCACACAAGTAACTTTTTTAAATCAGTAGGAAAAATCGCCCGGAATCGCCTTCGGCTCGATCCGCCATGCCCACGCGTCAAAATAACAATTTTAGCAAGAGGTACATAAATATACTTTATTGCATACGTCCAGTGTTTACTCTTAAAAATTTTAAATCTAGTAATATAAGTTGACATTTGTCATTTTCCTATATTTGTTTTCTCTTTTTCGCTTATGCAATAAAGCATCATATATTGCCGTTTGAAGGGAAATCACGGCAAGCCTCGATTGTTCCCCTCAAATGGCAACAAAATACTAATTACGACGTGCTTTTATTACTACTGTTTGCTAAGGACGTTAAAATTTTGTTATATTTATATTGGACCACAAGGGAGGAAAGCGAAAAATTTCAAACTGGGTGCGAAGCTTGCAGCCCACGCCATGCGGACAGCAATGGTTATTGCCTAGGTTGAATTTTCTACGTGTGTGTTGACTCCCCACTTTTCCACACTTGTTGTACAACAATCTTTACGATTGATTTTGAAAATTCGTATAAATAAGAAATCTTTATTTAGAGTAAAAACAATTAACAGAATTTATGTCGTTTAAATTGAAAAGCAACAAAAAATATATATAAATTTATGCCCTAAACCTCTACTACCTTCATAATTTATTGGTTACAAGTACCATGGTACATTTCTCTTCGGTTTTGTTATTTTACTGCCGTCAAGTCAATCATAAATAATTTGAAAGAAATGACGAAATTGGTTTTCCATTTTCGTTAAATTGTTGAACAAGATAGGAACATTAAATATTTATAACAGTTTTTTTAGACTTTGTAAAGAATATATGGGAGTACCTGCCCTCCATTATTCATTCCTTAATGAACATTTTTCCAAAATATTATATAAAGGCAGTCACTGATGTTTGATGGAAAAAAATCTTGTATTTATGGTCACGCCAATATAAACATTAAATTAATTTTTTTTTTCGTCAACCCCACGAAAGGCGAAAGAAATCTCTACGGGGTATCGTCGAACAAAGCTCTGGCTAAAAGCTTTTCACATTTATCGTTTGAGTTAGAGGAACTTACCTTTAAAAAAATTATTCTTTCTGAATAAAATATAACCAGCTATTGTGTGGTACTGTTCTAAATTATGTTAGTCACGAGCGTAGCATATTTATGTTTGCAGATTGCGTATACGAAGTTATAAATTTGTGTGACATTGAGGAAACTATAAACTCGCTATAATCAGTTATACCAGTGTGGCTACAGATGTCTCTACTAGATGGCCCTAAAAAATACAATTAATTTAGTTTTTTTACCACCGGTTCAGTCTAGAGGTGTGCGGGTAGACATTTTTTTCCAAATATGACCCGAACCGAACCCGAAGCAAAATAAAAATTCAAACCCGAACCAAACACGAAACCCTGACCCGAACGCGAAACCTTGACCCGAACCCGAAACCCTGACCCGAACCCGAAACACAGACCCGAACCCGAAACCCTCACTTGAATCCAAAACCCTCACCCAAATCCGAAACCCTCACCCGAATCCGAAAACCTCACCCGAATCCGAAACCCTGACCCGAACTTTTTTAAAAAGATTTCATTCGAAATTGTTTTCTCAAAATTGAGTTTAAAACTTTGATAAACTAATTGAGAGAATTTAATTTTTTGGATCGGGTCGGATTTTGTTGCTAGCCCAATCCGACCCGAAAGAAACAAAAATGAAAACCCGACCAGACAAAATAACAAATTCAAAAAACCGACACGACAAATTGATTCGGGTTCCGGTCGGGTTTTTAGTCGAGTTTCGGGCGGCCCGTTCACCTCCAATTCAGTCATTCAATAGTTGTGTTTGACCATCGGTGATGAAAAACAACGACACTTTCGTGAAAAATTCAGTCGCCTGTGTACTCTGGCGCACACATTCATAATTTGAAATGAATGTTTCGCCCCCGATTCAATATCCAATAAGCGGCAATCTACCCTTCAAGAACTAAGAAGGAAGAATACTGAAAAAAACAGTTCTAACTTACACCCCTGTCCTGCAGTGTTCTAACATATTTTTCATATTTTTATTTCTGAAAATTTGTTCACATCATGTTTACACAAAAGTAATTTATTGCATGAATCAGCCGAAAGAGCATCTCTAAATATATTGGTGGAAAGAATAAAATAAAAAGAATGGAAAAATAAAGGAAACCTTTTCGGAGTTTATCCGCGTGTCATAATATTTATCATTTCGCTAATGTTTCGCTCCCTCCAACGCTCATGACTGTTAAAACGAAATATGGTGACGTAGATGTGTGACGATAAACGACGAAAATAATGTCCCGCAATGTGTTTATTAAAAAATAACGATAAGGAAAATTGTTTGGAAGTTTTTTACGACTTCAGTTCCGGAAATAAAAGTAAACGTACTCAACATGCAATAAAGCTTCCATATGCTCTAGAGGCGTACGCATAGAACCAAAAGTCCCTCTTGTTGCATGCGAAATAAAAATTCATCGTAAATCTTCCAGACTAAGTGATTGTTTTCTCCAACAGTCAATATCCAATCCTAGCAGAATACAATATTTATTGAAATCAAACACCGAAACAATAAAACTGGTTGGAATGCGTTGGATTTATTTATGGGTTTCAGAAGATACAAAAACCGAATTGTTTATTGCATTTGCGATGAACGTTCGCCTATCAGCAAATGAAACATTAAACAGATACTTCATTTTGGTATGAATTTTTCCGTGTACTGTGTATGTAACTCATGTATTGTTACATACAACAGCAACAATCATAAAATGTATTTCAAAGATAGATACCACAAACAAATAAAAAGTTGAAACTTTATGTTTGACATAAAATACGCCGAACAATATGGACAACGTATCATGTGAACTCAACAACAATCAATTTGAACATATTTTGTTGCACAAAGCAGAATAATCTTTCAAATTTGTTGTGAAAATGCAGCCGCTATAGTTGGGGTTACATAAAATGTTGTAAATTGAAAATTCCTGTTAAACATGCTTAGCGGTCAGTTGTGTTGATCTACATAAATACATAGTTATTATTTGAGAAAAAAGTTGGAAGAAAAAATGAAAAAGTTTAAAAAAATTTTGGAAAAATATTTTCAGTCTTTGACACAAGCTGACGTCGCAATGAACGCTGGAGACTATGAAATATTTTCCGTAGAACATTTTCGCGGTCGTTTCTCTCATTTAAGTTAGTTAAGTTTCTGTGCAAAAAAACTTGACGAAATTACATCCAACCGGTAAATTAAAAACCGGTAAATAGAATTTGATTTACCGGTTTACCGTAATACTTTCTTCACCAAAAAGACAAAAAGATTAGCTAGATTATCTAATACTTTTAACTTTGAATAGTTTTTTAATATATTAAACTGAATAAAAACGAAAATGACAATATTTGCCTTTAAACTACGAAATAATGCGGAGAACAAACTCAAAAAATCTTGTTGGAAAAATTGGTTTTTATACTTTATATAGTGTCTACTCATCACGCATCGTCTGAGAAGTTACTGAATCGCAAGATGTAACTTCTCGCAGTATCGACATAATATTTAAAATTTAACGAGTCTGAGTTGATCCTCTCATACCGTCCACGGTTAACTTCTAAGAAGAGTTGCTTCTTACATCGTTTGAGAAGTTACTTCTTACATCGAGACGTAACGCCTAATTTTCTGTTTCCGTTTGTGTTCATTTGCTGATACACACAAAATTTCTGTCTAACTAGAAATTTGCAAAATGAAATGTTTAAAAAAATTGGGTGGGACTTTACTTTTACGTTATTTAATCTCAGCCGCACAGCAAAAATGTTTATTGAATTTCTTAAATTTATGCAGTAGCGCTTCGTAATGAAAGTTTCCCGATAGAAAAAAAAATTTTTAGCGATTGCATTTCGTTCAAAATTTTTTATCGAACCCTCATGCTCGTTTTTCGCGAATTATTAAAAAAAAGTAACATGAAAATAAAACTAGATGAAAATTCACTTGAGACGAAAGGAGATATAGGTAGTTAGTTCTTGAAGATTGTTTCAAGTAGAAGTTAATATATTGTATTTGAAATCTGAAGTTGAACTGAATGTGAACTTTGCCCGAATTATCCTTCAAGTTTTACTTTTGAAAATAAGTATAGCACAAAACATGATTAGTCCCAATTGGTCCCTATGGAAAGGCGGCACTGACTAGACGACACAGTTCCAACATTTCTAAGTTCGGTTGAAAGTGTCCGCAGAAGGATTGTGTCTTATTACAATAAAAAACTTCAAAAAATTAAGAAAAATCTTACATTTGCACTGAAAACTTAGTATTTTTACATTACCGGTAAATTTTTCGTAAAAATTCGGTAAACCGTTTTACTGGTTTTTCAAAAAGCCCGGTAAATGGATTCCCTACATAAAATATATTAGTTCAGTTTTTTTGGTTTTTACACTTTAACACTTTACAGCAATCATTTCTTGAGTTGAATTAGGTGCGTTCCCTTCAGCGAATATCTCTTTTTATAAATTTAACTCGTGGTTATTTGGTTCAATTTGACAGATCGGAAAATGTTAACAAAAAAATTGCAACATCGAAGTTCTTCGAAAAGGGGTCTTATGCGTCTACCACGACGTTTGCAACTAGTCGAATTTCGACCTGGGAGTAGGGAGGGGGGGGGGGCATCGATCGTGGTCGTTGGATGACGAATCAGCAATAGAACATATGAAGGGACCCGTTGACCCGAGTTGATGTTATGATAATTGGAAGTTTGTCATATGATCATATGATCGAAGAGCTGACAAACTTTCCATTATCATATTGCTGCCGTAATTTGCATAAGAAACTTAGTGATGACATTTTGAGAGAGAATTTCAAATATTTTCTCTCACAAAATGACGTCACTAAGTTTCTTATGCAAATTACGGCATATTGGTATTACACGATCAAGGAAAAGTGAAATACTTTATGTATTTCATATCATTAGAGTTGATGTTACAAAAAGACTCGAACGTATCTAAGTACATGTTGCCTTAACTCTAAAGTATGTGCAATTACGTCCTCATTAAATTGGATTGGAAAACCTGTCCGAAGAAACGGCGCAAAAAATCTTTCCAAGCACTTAAAATAAGCCCAGAATTAAAAACCGACCTCCATGACTCCATGGACAAAAAAGTCTCTACAACACTGCACAAAAAACCTTATTATCAAAGGAGTAAAAAACGAATATCGTATTGGGTCGCGTAGCATGAGTTGGACCCACACTAAGACTCTATAGCCCGAACCACTCGATAGATTTTCACTAATACCATTTTGTTGGTTTTTTGATGTCCATATCTTTCATTCAAAACCTTGAAGAGCGATTTCTGTTCTAATTTCGCAGTGATATTAGTGAAAAAGTTCCACAAACCTTCAAAAAACCACGTTTTTCACCACTTTTTCGAAAGTAACTTTGCCCAAATTCAATCTAACAATCAGTTTTCTGATTATCTTTCAGGAAAAAAAAAAAAAGATTTTGAAAATTGGATAAGATTTACCCGATTTATGTAGAAAAAACACGTTAGGCCATAGAAGAGACTCAATTTTAGGGCCCTGGCTGAATCTAAAAGCACAAAATTAAAAAAGTTTTTTCCATGTGTGAGGCATGTCCAGACCTTTCAAACAAAAATTTTTTTGAAAATTGGAGAAGATTTACGCGAGTTATGTACAAAAGACCAAAAACCATTATGTCCGTCCGTCCGTCAACACGATAACTCGAGTAAACCGATTTTCAAAAACTTTTTTTTGTCTGAAAGGTAATCGAAAAATCTTTTTTGGGATTGAATCTGGGCACTGTCCCAGGGGCCAATGAGCTAGGGCTTTTTATGTGATTTTTGGTGTTTTGTACATAACTCGAGTAAATATCTTCCGATTTTCATAAATTTCTTTTTGTTTGAAATACCTTCTATGGAAGAAAGTTTTTTAATTTTGAGCTTTTGGACTCAGCTTGAGCCCTAAAATTAAATCTATGATAGGGCCCAACGTGTTTCTTGCTACATAAATCGAGTAAATCTCATCCGATTTTTAAAAACCTTTTTTCCCTGAAAGATAATCAGAAAATGAATTTGGGCCGATTCGGTTGAAATCTTTCGAAGTTACGGTCGAAAAAGTGGTAAAAAGCCTGGTTTTTTGAAGGTTGGTGGAACTTTTTCACTAATATCTCTGCGGAAATCGCTATGGAAAGTTTTAAATAAAAGGTATGAACATCAGAAAATCTCGATGATTAAATTGTAGAAAATCTGTAGAGTCGTTCGGGCTGTAGTGTCCTTAGTGTGGGCCAAACTCACCATCCAAGGTTGTTTTTCGTGAATATTTCTTTAATGATGAGGTTTTTTGTGCAGTGTTGTAGAGGATAATGAGGCGAACTTTTTTTGTATGGGAGTGTGGATTAGAGGCCTAACCTAAAAGCGCTAGATCAGTTCTAAGATTAGCCCTAGTACAAAAAAAAAACTTTATTGTGTGAAAAAATTTTTTTTTAATATTTTCTTCAAATTTTTTTGGAAATTCCTTTTTAAATTTTGGGCTTTTTTAGGGATTTAAAGAGGTTTTTTGCGTCGTTGTTTCGGACGAGTTTTTCAATATTGCCCTTTCGACAATTTTAGAGTTAAGGCAATATTTACTTAGATACGTTCGAGCCTTTTTGTAACATCTATTCTGTTTGCCACACCGATTCTGAAACGAACGGGTCCCTTGAATATCTTCTTAACATTAATGCTCATATTTTGACAATTTCGACAATAAAATACTAAATTAAAACTTCCCGTTTCATTTTCAAATTTATCAATATACTAGCCCCCCACTGAGTAAAATATTTACAAGCGACATAGGAGTTGTGTTTATAATATACGCCGCCGACGCGACGTATTAAATACGCGGTGAATGTATTATTAACCTTATTTGAGTATCGTATAGTATGCCATACGTTACGAATATATATCTAAAGCTAAACTTTTAACTAACCTATAACCTTAAGAATCCTGTGTTTACCAAATACTTGTTATTGGGCTGACGCCTGTTAGTGTCAAATAAAACAAAACAAATGTGTTATCAGCTCACATAATACGAGCACGGTGGCTAAAATACGTCGGCGGCGTATATATAATAAACACAATTCCTACGTCCCTTGTAAATATTTTCCTCAGTGCGGGGCTTAATTAAGTTTATCACGATATTTTTAACAATTAGTTTGGTAAATTTTGTCACTTTATCAACGAATTAAATTTTTCGCAAGAGATATTTGCTGAAAGAAATATAGCCCATGTTTCGATTTAATATACCACTTAAAACTGAATTTCCAGCAACAATATCACAAAAAATCAAAATCTCTAATATATTTGACAGCTCTCACAACTTTACCCATATCGTCGACATAAGTAGAGAAGTATAACCTTCAGTGAAACTTGACAGCTTTCACCAGGCGATTAACTGAACAAAAAAAATCAAGCTGAACGCGCTCCTAATATAAAGTCTATAAAATTACTAACGTCAAGACGCGTATTAAGCTAGATGTGTGCGCCAAGACGCCCAGAAATTTTAAGAAAATTTTGCGCCACCGATCCCAAAAATGACTAATTTAGTCGGCACACACCTCTACTCTACGATATATAGTTGGGTCACACCGGTCACACATAAAAATAGACGCCCTCCTTTGTACATGTCTGAAGAATAGACCGTGTCAAGCATCCGAAGGCAACATTCCTGCTTTTGATGAGTAGCGACATCTATCTTTTTTCATACATTCATACCGTTCAACACAAAAGCTAAGTCGTTTTTATCCTGTAGCGCCATTGATAAATACGGTTCAGTAGAAAACAAATGACACCATTTATCGAACTCTCCTCCTTCACCTCAAAAATGAACGAGGTTAGCCCGATTAGGCTCGTGACCGTTATACGTCACAAAAACTAATTGTTTTCTCAGGTGGAGGCGTGTTTCTGTCATTTCGCACCAAAAAAAACAATCTCGCAAAAAATCATTGAATTCAACGTGAGCTTTATGGCAGAAAAGATTTTGTTACCTGATCGGATTCACAAATTCTGCTTACTTGACGTTAATTCGAATTTATTGCGCCAAGATTCACAAAAATGATAACTTAATTGAATGGACTCGGGACCTTTCTTTTGAAACAATCGATTTGGCTTACCCTGTAGCAGCAACCTAAGTATCATTTAACTTAATAAAATTGAATAAACATTTTTCGAGATTATGCAGACGTTTATTGTGCAGTACATAAACATCCTTTAACTAAGTAAAATAGCATAACGTGATAAAAGTGAAACACAAAATAAATTTCCTAAATTCTCAGCATTATAGTTTGCCATGTTAAAGTGCCATGAAATATAACACGATTAAGGAAATGTTCGAAAAAGTTTTAATACAATTTGAGGCAAAATTCAACTCCTCAGAACGTAACTTATACATCGAAATACCGGTTTCAGTGTGCAGTGCGTTAAGATTACGGAAAATTCACTTAATCTGTGGTGAATGAGGTTCGCATGCGGTAGTGTTAAAGTCGTAACTTTTCCTATTAAAATTTCCTTTGATTTGCATGCCCACGAATATGTCAAGTTTGAAATAGATTTAAGATTTTGTTCCTTTATAGCTAAAGGAGAATTTCAAACAAATTAGCGCTTTTGTTGCGGGTAAAGTATCGACGGTTAAATAAAGGGAATAATTTTGACCGCTAAAGTAAGAATCGAAATGGGGCATCTGAAAATTGGTCTCTATATTTTTATTTTGGATTTTCAAGCTAATTTATCATTTGAATGTGACTCTAACATGTTTGTAGATTTTTTATGGACATAAATGTCTCTTCCCTAACGTAGCGGATCGAGTACTAAATTATAAGAATCACAAAAAATATATTAGAGTTTCTCTCTCGATATTTACTTTTGTATTTCCCCAATTTTATGGGGTAATTGTAGTGCGCAAAAGCCTCATGAGGAAAGCTTGATAGCTTTTAACGGAGTATGAAGTAAGAGACTTTTTCGCATGCTGGTGAATTTCAGTGAGTAATTGCTAAAGTTTTCTATCGCTGAAAGAGAAAAGCACAACTTGAAGCTTATTTTTATTGTTACTGTTCAATCAAAAAAAGGCGCTACTGCTAAGAAAAATTATGGAGTACAACAACAACGTCTGTGAAAGTATAACAAATTTTGTGATGAAAAGCAGTTCATATTTTGCTGGCATGACGTTCATGCATCTCTTCACGAAATTCGCCATAGTTTGAAAGAAGCTCGTGCCAATTTATGCGTCAATGTAAAGCGGATTCACTCTGAAATTCAACAGCGAAAAAGTCCACCTTGAGTTTTTACGTGTCGCAGTTATTCACTGTTGAATTTTCGAATGGACACCATCCGAAGGTTGAGCATCAAATGTATGTTCATGGTATTCCACACGAATTAGGAAAACAAAAATTAGGAAAAAAAAATTAGGAAAAAAAATCAGGAAACCGAAAATTGGGAAATAGGATTACTCCCCGTTGCGGTGTCTAAGGGACAGAGCAGGGCGTTAGTAGCTCGTCGCAGTCGCGGGGGTTTAGGGGGCAGAGCCCCCTACATACTAAAAATAAGAGTACGACCTTCTTAGGAATTGAAAACTGATGTTTTTCCTGATTTATTTCCTTCCTGATTTCCGTTTTTCCTAATTTTGGTTTTTCCTAAATTTGTTACTTCCTGATTTTTGTTTTCCTTATTTTAGGTTCGTGATTTTCATTTCCTGATTTTTGATTCCTGATTTCTTGATTCCTGATTTTTGCTTTCCTAATTCAGGTGGACATTCATGTTTACCCCCTACCAAAACTATGCATTACATATGGGGTCTTTTTGGGATATTTTTTGTGAAGCAAAATTCTTGCCTGCACTAGTGAAGTAAGACTCTTGTTGTTACTACTGAAGTGAGGTAAAACTTTTCATTTTCAGCCCCATCCAAAAGTTGACATCACATGCATATTTCCCCTCACGAAAAGCATTCATTACATGTACTGTGAAGTAAATCATTCACTCAGAATCAATTTGAAAACTCGCATTGGAAAGTATTATTGTGACAAATGTAGAGTTCATATAATCCATCCGATCATACTTTGGATGAGAATATCAGGTAATGTCAACTTTCGGATGAGGCTGAGAATACGGCTCACATTAAGGATCAATTTTGCGAATTCGCAAACTCACTCGTTCGCCTTGAAGCAACTCGTTTTGGAAACTGTTCTTTTGACTCGTGTAGTTACATACCTCGCCTTCGGCTCGGATATGCACCATTCTCTACACTTTTCAAAATACCAGTTTCCAAAACTTGTTGTTTCAAAACACGCGCGTGAGTTCCACCCGTATCACAAATTGATGGCTCTAGGTCAGAATATCTAATAATAATGTGGAAAAGAAGAAGTGAAGCCAGATGCTCGTAATTATTGTTACTATGCATAATTTTTTGCGCCTGCGGCGAGCTTTTTTAGCCTAGCAGACAGCTTCACTGATTTACTGCTCACATAGGGCTCTGCCCCTTAGTCCCCGAAAGGGGGGTTAAACCCCCCTTTAACCCCTATCGCGGGCGCTGTCGCCTCTCGACCCCGCTTTTTTATTTTCTCTGAACGATCACGGCCTGTGGCGCTCCGCTTACACCAATTTTACCAATCTGACCACAAAGGTTTTAGTAGCGTATATATTTTGACCAGTAGATATATTGACCTGTAGATATATTGACCTGTAGATATTTTGACTGGTAGATATGTTGACTAGTAGATATTTCGGCATAGATATTCTGACCCAGTCAGAATCATTTTCGCCATATCCAATTTAATATACTATTACTGCCCGCCCCATGCGAAAGTTGATCTTTACATGTCCATATGACCCTGCGAAAATGGGCCATTACATGATGGCAAAATTTTCTGTACATTTTTCGTAAAATTCAACTTTCGCATGGGTAGGCAATAAAACATTATACATCCGTCGCTGCTACACAATTCATTACTACGGACACAATTTTGAGATCTCGCGAACTCATTCGTGTTACTGTGAGCAACAAACTTTGGAAACTGTTATTTTGACTCGTCAAGTTGCATACTTTATACCACACTCATAGCTCTACACTCGCCAAAATAACGTTTTCAAAAACACTCGTAAGTTTGGCTCGCATCACAAAATTGTGTCCTTATGTAATGAATTACTTTAGGGTCAAATATAATGCACTTTTCGTGTATCTATTAATGCCATGAGGAAATCAGTTTGAATTCCTAGAGTCGATTGTTCATGTTCGATGTACGTATGTATGTCTTTTTCTTTCGCCATTGGACCTGATATCGAGTTGATAATGGACGGATAACGAGATTCCATGGAATATCGAGAGCTAACAAAAACCATCAACCAGGCGATGGATCAGACCTGAGAAAGCTGTCACAAAGTACGATCGAAGCAAACTGCAACATGAAAGTCTTAAGATCAAAGCTGGCAATTGCGAAAAAGGAAATCTTCAAATTACGTGATAAAACCGGATCGTTACAATTGGACCGAAATACGATAAGGGATGGGTGCGAAAAAATCCGGGTGAAAGAAAAGTCTCTGAACTTTCAAACTATTTAATGAAACGAAGGAACCAGTGTATCTACATCAAGATTACTTATTCATTTTTAAGAATTTTCACCGCTTGTAGTTCATCTCACCTTTTCTGATGAAATATCGAAATTTTCCTTTGACACCATCAAAAAGAGAGCGCACAGCCTCTTCCGACGCCTCAGCGGCAGCCTGGTTCCAGCGAGTGAGCATTTCTTTCTCGTTTTTCACTACACGCTTACTCTCAAGCAGTTTCCGTTTGCCCATAGCCAACAACTTCTCGATGGGACGAAATTCTGGGCAATTTGGTGGATTCATGTCTTTCGGGACAATGTCGACTCCATTAGCACTATACCATTCCATGGTAGCATTTGAATAGTGACAGCTTGCCAAATCCGGCCAAAACATCACAGGAAGGCTATGCGATTCAATAAACGGCAAAAGTCGTTTTTATGAACATTTGTCAGGTGCATTCAACCGATCTGTTACAACGTGATATTGTTGGCCGGGAATTTGCTTGAAGTCAAGAGGAACGTAAGTTTCATCATCCTGCATAACACAGCCATGAAATTTTGTCAGCACTTTGTCGTACAGCGATCGAGAACGAGTTTTGGCTTTTGTATTTTGAATATCGTTACGATTTGGCCCTTTGATGGCCTTGTACGAGTTGTAGCCTGCCTCCAGACGTCGTTTTCTAACCTTGTATTTGGATTTTCCGCATCGTTGAGCTCGTTTTCTGTCTGAAAGACCTTGGTTGGAAGCCAAAGAACGGCGGATCTTCTTAGCCAGTTCCTTGTCAGCCGGTCCAGATTTTCGACCACTTCCTTTAGCTCTTTCGACGGTCAAATTGTTGGAGAATCGTTTTATTACATCCGAAACAGTGCTTTTTGGGATTCCGGTAGCTTTCGCAATCTTTAAATGCGATCATCCCGGATTTTCAGTGTATTTGTGCAAAATTTTTTTTTTTCTGTTCTCCAGCTCCATGCTTTGCCACACGAAATGTAAACAATAAATCGGCAAACTTAAAAAAGAAATTAATTCTAAACACATGAGAGATGTCAAAAAACCTTTTAAGCTCAAATTGGTTTAAAGACTGTTTCACAGGGTCAACCTAAAGTCACCCGGATTTTTTCGCACCCATCCCTTATTGAACACCGCAAAAGAATTTTATGAAGATTTATACACGTCGATCATACCAAATCCCAATCCCACCGCGACAAATCAGCGATAATGAACGTGGGGTGAAGAGCTACCCGATGTAACGGTTGAAGAAGTAAAAAAATCAGTGAGTGAAATGAATAACAGAAAATCTCCCGGGGAAGATGGTGTACCAATTGAAGCCATCAAGTTTGGTGGCGACACGTTGTTAACCGCAATAACGGCTTTGTTCAATAAGTGCCTGGAAGAGGGAAGAGTTCCTGAAGCATGGGAGAATGGGATTATTATATTGTTGCACAAAAAAGGTGATATAACGAAGCTGGAAAACTACCGTCCCATTAGTCTTTTAGCAACGCTCTACAAACTGTATATGAAAATCATCGCATAGATTTCGAGAAAGCGTTCGATTCGATCGAAACTTAGTCAATATTGGCTTCCTCGGATGAATGCAGAGTGGACTCGAGATACTCCAATGCATTCCGATATGTGTACAAAAATGCTACCTCTGGGCTCTTGCATGGACCAAGAATATAATGTCATGGACGCGGTAAATCGATTCCGGCGATATAATCTGAAATCAAAAGTTAAGAAAATGTCGCAGAACATTGAAGAGCATAAACCAAAATTTAAAAATTGAACGGAAATCACATGGGAAACAATTGATCACATCGTCAAATCACAATCACGATAAATTGTAAGTATGCACGACAGCAGCATGCAAGCTGTGCACAGGTAATTGCAATACTGACAAATTTGACAAAGCAGTAGCTAGTCCGATCACTTTGTAAAGCAACGGTGATTTTTGTTAGTATATAAGTTCACTGCATAACGAGCGATGGCCCAGCGCGATTCTACTATTCATGCATCACTCCCATGTGATGTTTGATAAAATGAACTAGGGAGCATATACGGGTCATTCCTCATGTATTCATGGAACGCATGCGGTCGAATGGCTCCTAAGGGTTCACCAAGTGGGTAATCCACTGTAAGTGTGTACACGTTCGAGCTCTCTGGGATGTCCACAGGGACCAGTTCGTTTGTTGCAAGGTCAAGGTCAAAGGAGACCACCCACAATGAGGCCGAAGGGCAGACCGAATCGGCAGCAAATGCCGATGATTCGTATGAAGTGGAAGGAGCTAGGGGAGGCCTACGTCCAGCAGTGGATATACATGGGCTAAGAAAGAAGAAGAAGATTGAAGCAATGTAAAGAACATGTAGCCCGTTTCGTTTGTTTGCATTGAATCCTAAGGAGCGGAATGTAAGGTTTCGCGAGAGTATGATGACAAACAGCATCCAGTTTTATAATGTAAATTCTATACATCTTACCGGAACACACTGTAGACTCAAGAAATGAGTACTTGA
This sequence comes from Pseudolycoriella hygida, assembly GCA_029228625.1. Taxonomy (NCBI): domain Eukaryota; kingdom Metazoa; phylum Arthropoda; class Insecta; order Diptera; family Sciaridae; genus Pseudolycoriella; species Pseudolycoriella hygida. Next base: position 41,773,755 of record CM055404.1, on the reverse strand, counting down.
ATTAACGAAAAATCATTTTAACTGGCCGCTTAACGAATCTTCACAATAACCATTGAAAAAGAAAGAAAATTCATTAAATATTTCACAAGAAATTTTGAATTCGTTCGAAATTGGTACATAGAAAAATTAAATTAATCTCAAAACGTTCCATGTATGTGTAGGCACTACGCACCCACACAATTCAATAAAAAAATGGATTCTTTTGAGTGGTGGAAAATGCTGACCGTGATAAATTAATTTACTTCCACAGATAAGTCCACCGGTAGACCTGTGTGAACAAAATATTATTTATCGCCAACAAAACATTTCAATACAACATGTGACATGATGATATACTCCTCTGAATAGAATCAAATAAATATTTCACTTAAAGTGGGAAGTCGGACAGGAAATGTATTCGCAAGTTTTTCACAGATCAGCGGAAATAAACCCATTTATATACATTTTATGCTCTTCAATATGTAGAAAGCATTTCAATTCTATGGAAAATGGTGTATTTTATCGATGTTTGTATAAATGTGGATAGATGATGTTACATCAACGGTATAGTCAACAGTTCTATTGAGAAAGTTGGCGTTTCCCTTCATGTCTTCGGTTCATGAACTTTTCAAATATATTGTATTTATGTACAAATGAAAATAAAATCGTCAAAAAGCATTTCAAATTCCATCCGATTCCGATCGAAATCTAGCGAACGAATTGCAAAGCGATTTGTTAAGGCCAATGGATGCAAAACTTATGGAAACATGTGCAATAGGGTGGACCGAAAATTTATGGAAAAATTAAGTTGTCGAAAAGCCCCCCCTAAAAAGTCACTGATAAAAAATTGGCCAAGAAGCCTACGAGATAGTAGGTCATATAGGGGGTCCGAAATATCGAAATGTCACTAAAAGTAAAAAGCTCATAAAAAATGTAGAATTTTCGACTTTTTGACATCTTAAATTTTTGGACCACCCTAATGTGCACATACAATTTGGACAAACTGTTTGAGTTCTCATTTTCATTGAGGTTTTCCTGAGTTTTCTGAAATAGACTTTTGCGATTTTCTTTGAGACTTTAGTGAGGCTTTTTCTTAGACTGATCAGCTCCACAACAATGATCTTAAAAGTATATATTGTTGATTATCTCGTTCATAACTTGAAGGTCTTTGACATGAAGGTTTTAAGGGATCTATACTGATTCCTAGGAGTCCAAAACGACCAAAAAAATTTTTGTGAATTTTTTGATTGAGAATACTGACTGGAAGAAAATTCAAAAATGTGATTTTTCCGCCATATTTCAAATTTGAAACGCTTGCCGCGCCATCGCATTGCATGTTATGTAAAAAAATATTTTTTATAGGAGGCCTGTTTCTCTACACCGCACCGGTTTGATCAACAAACGAGTTGTATAGAACGATTTTTGTATATCCTAATGAGTTCTTTTGAAATTATTATTTTTCAAAAAAAAAAAAATCCTGAGAAAACGTATTAGCACATGCGTCCACAAAAATCGTTCCAGAAAATTCATTTGGGCTCTCCCGTTTGATTAGACCTCCTATATAAAAAATATTTTTTTTACATAACGTGCGATGCGATGGCGTAGCGAGCGTTTCAAATTTGAAAAAATGGCGGAAATATCACATTTTGGAATTTTCTTTCGGCCAGCTTTCAGTCAGAAAATTAAAAAAAAAAATTTCAGGCTCCTACAATTTTTTGTGTAGAGTAACGAAATCAACCTGATGCTTTCCTTTTTTTTGTGGAACACCCTATGATTCTAGAGGATACGAGATACCCAAATGAGGAGGAAGATCTTCTTCGCTGAAGTTCCAGGTCCTGAGCCTACAGATGAGTCGAAGATTCAATCAAAGCTGACATGGATTAGCGGTTTCCATCACCAACGTCAGAGTGAATGCAGCGTTGGTGGTTACACTAGCTAGTTAATGATGATAATAATAATCCGCCGTAACAACTCGTCCGGGTCGCAAACTAGTTCATTTTTAGGATGTATTAACCACGGACAAAATAACCTTGGATAAAATAACCCCTTGGACAAAATTACCGCGGACAAAATATCCCTGGACATAATAACTAATTTTACCAGGACAAAATAACCCCATTCTTGATTATCCAGAATTTTTACATAAAGCTGCCTCGCAGGCCCTGAATATAATGGAAAAATAAAAGGAAAAAAATAAAGGGGGATCAAGGGGGGAATATCACCCCTTGTGGGGTCTAAGGGGCAGAGCCGGTGTTTGTTGTCCGGTGTTTTTTGCTTTGGGATATTTTGTCCGGTGTAATTTAGTCCGGGGTAAATAAATCCTAGAGCCCATTTTTAGACCCGTACGAAGAACGAAGTTCTTCGATAAGGGGTTTATGCGTTTACCACGATGTTTGTAACCACCCCAATTTCGACTCGAGAGCAAGGGGGGGGGGGCACCGATCATGGTCATAAGATGACGAATCAGCACTAAAAAAATTGTCCGTCCGACTGTCAACTCGAGTAAGACTCAACCGATTTTCAAAAACTTTTTTTCCTTGAAAGGCAATTGAAAAATCTTTTTTGGGATCGAATCTGGGCACTATCGGCCCAAAGGCCAATGAGCTAGGGCCGTTTAAGTCGGTTTTTGGTCTTTTGTACATAACTCATGTGAATCTTTGCAGATTTTCATACATTTTTCCTTCGTTTGAAAGATCTGGCCATGGCCGACAATTAATGGAAGAAACTTTTTTAGATTTGAGTCCTTAGACTTAGCTGGGGCACTAAAAACGAGTCTCTGCTAGGGAGCTACGTGTTTTTTGTACATAACTCAAGTAAATCTTTTCCGATTTTCATAAAAAATTTTCGGTTTGAAAGATCTGGGCGTGGATGACATTTTATGGAATAAATTTTTTTTAATTTGAGCTTTTGGACTCAGTCAGCGCCCCAAAACTGAATCTCTACGTTGTCCAACGTGTTTCTTCTGCATAAATCGGGTAAGTCTTATCCCATTTTCAGAAAATTGTTTACAGAATTTAATTTGGGCAAAATCGGTCGAAAACTTTTGAAGTTACGGTCAAAAGTTACGGTTTTTCACTTATATCTCTGCGAAATTAGAACGGAACTCGCTCTTCAATGTTCTGAATGAAGGTGTGGATATCAGAAAAAAACGAAAATTAAATTAGTGAAAATCTGTCGAGTGGTTCGGATTGTAGTGTCCTTAGTGTGGGCCAAACTCACGCTACTCGAAGCTACATGGTATTTGGTGGCTTTTCGTGAATATTCCTTTAATGAGAAGATTTTGGTGTGCCATCTATGATGTACTAAGTGCGGAAACTAGTAGGGCTTAGAATGCCGGTTCGTCCCGTCCGTCAGTGTGTTTTACCGGCAGGCATTTTTTGGACACGCTTTGGACATGCTTAACGTGAAATCCGAACTACACCTAACTGTAGCTAGTATTTTACCATTAGGATTTCTTCTGGTGCTAATTTTATCTCCACCTAAAGTTAGACTCAGATATTTGTACACACAATTCATCGAATATGGGTGACGTCATATTTGTCATTCTTCTATGTACGATTCGTTGCGGCACCAAATTCACAACTACTCATATAATGAAGCCTAGGTGCGTCCCGGAACGTTACTTTCATACAATACATTGAAGAAAAATCCTATACAGAATTTGTCCCTACCAGGATTGAACCCGGATATTCTTGGTGGAAAACCAGTACGTAACCACTGAGCTAACCCGTTCGCACACAAACTAGTTAATGACCTATAAACCTTCATGATGATGATAAGTCTCGAAAAATCTTAAATAAAATCTTTCTAAAAAGTCAAGGGAGTCTCGATACTTTCATTTGAAGAATTTTTTCCACATGGAAATCATGTTACACACGTCGTTCGCAAGACTGCCCTCAAATTTTAAAAATACATTTTTTCCTAAAAAAAAATCCTTACACTCATCCCTAATATTAGGCCCTAGAGATTTCTTTTTCTGATAAATAAATAGCATCAACAATTCACATCAAGGTTTTTGCAAAAGAATTTTAATTTTCTCTCTGTAGACATCTTTCATACAACTGGCAAATTGCCTGTAAGTTGACAATCCAATAATTTCTATACCATTGTCTGCAATGCAATGAATTCTATGGAATTCTATTCTCCACAAAACATTTTCCGGATGAAGATCTCGCAAAACAATAGAATCGAAATAAAATGTGATTTGTGTAATTGTTAAAGGTTTCGGATGATATACAAAATAAATTTAAATAATTAAATAATCGACGGAATTTTGGCAATTGCTTCAAACATTAATAACAAAAGACAATGACACAACCAGCAGCCAAATTCTGGGAAAATATGATTTATTTGTTCCACAGAACTGCTGATATACTCGTAAATTGGATGAAATGCAGTTTATGACACTTAACACCCAGACCACATGGTTATCAGTCAGTCGTTACACTTACCTTATCATTTACCTTATCTACATGTTTAGAACGACATCAGATTCTGTCTGAGTATAATGAATTTTATGATGGAAGGCATATGCCAAGCAAAATATACATGCAGTTTATAACAGTTCAACATTTTGTTACACTGATGGTGTCTGCTACATTTTGACGTCACATCTAAAAGGCAACAAATCCATTAGTTGCCTTGCAACTTTAACCTATTCTTCCGATTTAATAACCTGTACGAAGTACTAGTCTGTTGGTTTTGTATTGGGGTATGCAACATTATACAGTAGAATCTGGTGAAACGAACTATTTTCGTCTGTTCTTATATTTCGAGTGGAAAGCTTCCACTAAAAAACCTAATTCTAGTACACACATAATTTGATTTGATTTGAAAATCTTCACTGACTTTCTCTAAGTGTTTTTACCTTATGACGGCAGATTTGTTCGAAAACGTTATTTTCAGCATATACATAACGTACCGAGAGAGCTTGGTAAAACCCATGTTTCGTGGTCACTCCTGTGAGGGGAGTGGGTGTATGTGGTAATGATAGGGGACCATCCACCCATCAATAATCAGTCAGTTGGCGGCGGTCCCCCCTAGGGAGGAGTGGGGGGAGTCGAAAGTAATTTTAAGTAAAGTAATTTTTAATTTTTTTTGTTTTTCTCAGTAGAGCGAAGAAGAGGGGAAGGGGCAGGAAGTGGAAAGAGTGCGGGGAAGGGGAGGGAGCTAATTAAGCGCTTTAAATTGACCTTTTGAAGCATTTTGGGCGCTTTAATAATTGTAAGGTCACATAGAGGAGGGGAGGGGTAGACCCCAATGGAAAACATATTGAGCGCTTTAAAGTAAAATGTTATTGATAAAGTAAGCATTCGCTAAGTCCGCACAAACATTGCTAAGTTCGCACTCACCCAGGAAACGCTCAGGAAAGGGCCGTTTTTCTGTTTTGAGGTGGTGACTTCTCGGCTCGTCATTTCCCAGGTATTTTGCGACTCCAAACACCCCTCAATACGTCTACTCGTCGTTTATATATACTATGGACTGGTTTCAGTAGTCCATTGTAAGCCACTGCCTTCATTGTTGTGTCGAAAGAGTAAGAACGACTTCGCCTATCCGTACCGTGAATGGGATCATCGAAATAGGCATTCGATGGGCATGGGCCACGTTTTCTCGACGAACGCGAGTATAATTATCTTTCAGTGTGAAACTGAGCACGTCTTGTAAGAACGATTCGGACACACCATTCTTTTATGCAAAATTGACTACGATGATCCTGTTGTGGTCATTAAATTTTGTTGCCCAAAAAGCCTACCCCTCACCTCCTCTATTCGACCTTACAATCATTAAAGCACCCAAAATGTTTCAAAAGGTCAATTTAAAGCGCTCAATTAGCTCCCTCCTCACTTTCCCTTTCCTTCCACCGCACTCTTTCCACTTCCTTCCCTTCCCCCGCCTTCCTCGCTCTTCCTACTGCTGAGAAACACAAAAAAAAATAAAAATTACTTTACTTAAAATTACTTTCGACCCTCCCCCACTCCCCCCTAGAGGGGACCGCCGCGCCGCCGACTGACTACTGAATATTGATGGGTGGGTGTCCCTTATCATTACCACCCACCCCCACTCCCCTCCCAGGAGTGACCACGAAACTTGGATTTTTCTTCTCATCGCCTTCCTCATCATTATTAGGCCTACAAAACGAGCGTGCCTTCATAATTCCACGGAGAGCGTAGATTACATACTTCAACATTCCCCTTTTATTTTAAATGTGCATGAACTTGGCGGATCATGCTCGGAGCGGTAGCGGAGAGCGTGACGCAGTCCCCACACCCAAAAAAACGTCCACAAACCCAAAAACCTCCATACAAAAACCTTTGGGACAAGACACGATGTATAGGCGAAGTTTTGAGTTTTTTCCCCTCGCCCCCTTCCC
>CM055404.1:41737629-41758940 GCA_029228625.1 Pseudolycoriella hygida | reverse complement strand
GGGGTGACAGTCCTTTGTTCTGAACCGTGCAAATGCTATCCAGAGTGAAGTTAGCTGCAGTTGGGATCGTAGCTAACTTCATTACGAACAAATCAGCAGATCTCATTCACAAATTTACCAAGATCAGCTGACTTCATTGACAAATTCAAAAAATCAGCTGATTTGTTTGTAATGAATTTAGCTACGATCGCAACTGCAGCTAACTTCACTCTTAATAGCATTTGCACATTTGAGAACAAAGGGCTGTCATCCCCCTGGTTGTGACACTCATTCCCATTTCTAGAAGTCAACAAAATAGGCTAATGCGGATTAAGACATATAGGGTGTGACCTGTAAATGTGAGGACAGATTTTCATAACTAGCTTTTTAGTTCTATTGCATCTAAAGATTATTATTTCAATCGTTAATCTTCAGCTGAACATATGTAGGAGCCCCTGAAATTATCTATCCATTTACTCTGCAAATCTTGCATACTTTACTTCATGACTCATGTCTCTAACGTTTTGTCATCGAAACTCGGGAGGTGCAGTGGTGTCACATACCATGACGAAGACAATATTTGAGCCGACGTGAATTCTCCAATTCATATTTTGTTTTGTTTTGTGTGAATAATACACCGGCACAAACATAAACGTTTAATCAATTTATTTTCATAGAAAAAAGTAAAGAGTAAAAAGTAACTATTAACATAGAAGTTTAAAGATGTTTATTTGAGTTGTCTTAGCGCGAAATCAATTTATGTAATTTATCGTAGCAAATCTTTAGAAACTTTTTTATTACAAAAATTCAGTTTTTGATTGATGTCTAATGGAGCCAGTTTTTTGCATTTACTTTGATGATTCCAATTATGGAAGAAAGTGTCCCGTTTTTGCTGTAAATACACAGAGAAACATATGAAGGGACCCGTACGTATCAGAATAGATGCGGCAAACAGAGTTGATGTTACGAAAACACTCGAACGTATCTAAGTAAATATCGCCTTGACTCTTAAGTATGTGCAATTACGTCCTCATTAAATTGGATTGGAAATTGCCGAAAGGGCAATAATGAAAAGCCCGTCCGAAGCAACGGCGCAAAAAATCTCTCCAAGCCCTTAAAATAAGCCCAGAATTTAGAACCGACCTAGAGCACTTAGTAAAGGCCTCTGACTCATACCTCCATGGACAAAAACGTTCGCCTCTTTTTTCTCTACAACACCGCACAAAGAACCTCATTATCAAAGGTATATTCACGAAAAAAAAAACAAATATAATGTTGGGTCGCGTAGCGTGACATGGGCCCACACTAAGGACTCTATAGCCCGAACCACTCGACAGATTTTCGCTAATTTACTTTACGTCATTTTCTGATGTCTATAGAGCGATTTCCGTTCTAATTTCGCACTGATATAAATAAAAAAGTTCCACCTCTTTTCCTTTAGGTCATATTCTTTAACAGTTGAACAGATTCTTTTGTACATTGAAATTATTATCTTGATAAGCAGGGAAGAAAATAGAAAGTTCCTAAACAATTTAAACCATACAAACCATACAAACTCATACACTTTCCGGTCCGTGAAACGCCACAGTAGTCCATATCCGAAAATGCGAAACTGTTGACTTTTGTAGACTCCTGTTCGTTTTCAGAAAAGAATGGTAAAATCAATATTTTCGTGAAAAGAAGAAGGTATTTGTGGAGACTCAGATTTTAGTGAGGAAATCTGTAAGTATTTAATAATGTTTGGACCCGTACGAAGTTCAAGAGGTCCTATACGTTTATTACAAACAATTTTATTGTAACATGGGGTAGATCGAGGTGGGAGTGGGGGGGATGCATCTATTATCGTCTAGAGATGACGAATTAGCAATAAAAAAATGTCCGTCTGTCCGTCCGTCCGTCTCCACTTTTTTTTCCAAACGGCTCAACCGATCAGCCTAAACTTTTTTTCCCTGAAAGGTACATGCCTCCCATGATTCAAGTTCGAAGATGAGTAAAATCGATCAAGTGGTTCCGGAGATATGGTAGAGGAAGTGACCAAAAACATGGTTTTTCGAGGGTCGGTGAAACTTTTTCGCAAATATCTCAGAAAGTAAAGCACGGAAATTGCTCAATTTAGTGTCAAATGAAAACATTTGATGCCAAAAAACTGGGAATTTTTTTTTGTTGGAATCGGGTCAGGGGTCTGAGCACTGGGAGCGATGGAATGGGCGAAAATAAATTCTCTGCCCAAAATGATAAGAGATAGTTTTTTTTCAGTATTTGCTTAAATACGCAATACAGAGATTTACTTTCAAAGGCAAAGTTGTAGAGAATTAAATTTAAGCGAACACGTGTTTCAGGGTTTTGGGGAAATATGGCCCAATCCTGGTATATCGCCACTTCCATAATTGGGCAGGATGACCCAGATCTCCAGATTTATGAGAGGTAGAAAGTTGCTTCCAAGGACAAAGTTGTGGACAATAAAATTTTAGATAACACGTGTTTCTGGGTTTTAGGGAAAAACGACTAGGATATAAGCTTTTCTAGATTTCAATGGTCTGAGACGTACTTCGGTAGGGCCTTTGACATTACCTTGGGTAATTTCTATGGATCTTTGAAATTCTTACAGTTATAAAAGAACAGAAAACGTTGGATTGTTTGCTTATTTGTATATTTAGGTACGTTCGAGTCACTTTGCCACATCTATTCTGTTTGTCACATCTATTCTGATACGTACGTGTCTTTGGTTATGTTTTGGTAATGAGAATGCGGAGAACGTTTTTGAGCTTCTGTGAGACGTTTAAATCATCATAATTTGCAAAATTTTCGATAAAAAAGGTGAAACAGATCGCACATTTTTTATATCGACTAACACTTCCGTATAAGAATTCTGTCCAAGTAAAGTCGTTTCACTCAATAGAAACCAGTCAAGTTGTTTTTGTAACTTAGTTGAGTGCAGAAATCGATTTGTGTACAATATTTCCGCACTAGAGGTGAGCGGGTTACCCGAATGTATCGAAAAACCCGACCCGAACCCGCACCCGAATCAATTCTATAGGGTTAACGGGTTACGGGTTTTTCAAAATCCAATCGGATCGGGTCAGGTTCCGTGCATGCCGGGTTCGGGTTGGGTCGGGTTGAGGAAGTTACTCGTACTAGTTTGGACCATGATAAATTAAAATAACATTTGTCACTTGTAATTTCTTAAGGAAATGTAACTCATCGTTCAATAAGTCGCGGGACTAACCAATAAAACAGCAAATTTTCGACCAAAATCTATTTGATCCTTGAACTTTGGTCTATTTGATGATGATTTGTCAATTTCAAGAAACCTCTAACTCTTTGTCTCTTATAAAAATGTGCAATTCAAAAAAATCTATCAAAAATTGCTATTTTTCGCTCTTTTGGTCATACGTGGTCACTTCTATCCAAAACCAATAGACTAAAATATCTCTTACGGAACCGGTTGTGTGAATTTGGTACATGGAAAGGCCATCTGTACACGATTTCATAGACTTTTAGCATAAAATCACGATTTTTGGAGTCATGAATTTCGTCAAAGTTTTGCGAATCGCGGCACCTCTTATGCGATGGGGTATATCGTGTCCCAATTTACTTTTCAAATATGTCTCACATATTTATCCGGAACGATTATGGCCTTAGCTATCTTCTTCATGAAAATTTTGAGGACATCTAATGACATCTAGTACGGTAAATTTTTCATAGTCTTTCTGAAAATACTACCAAAATTTGAGCCTCAAGAGGTTCAGGTGCATTTGTGTCCGTAGCATCTAAGTTATAACGATTTTCCTCCAGTTACAAAAGTTCTGAAATCGGAGGAATGTGACGCATTCCGCTTCGATACGCAAGAAAATTAAAACGAAGTAACGTTGTGTTTTTAAAAAATTGCGTCACAAATGCCAGACCCTCCCTACAACAAAATAATTTTTCTTTGCTTCATACCGACTATCACAAATGACAAATTTTCGAAACCGAAAACGACCAAGAGAACTCAACGTATCGGTCGCGTACATCACAAAATAATTTTTTTCATCTGGTTCAGTTTTTTTCTTGTTATCGGGTTTTTGAAAACTGTCGGGTCGGGTCGGGTTTCAGTTTTTTCGGGCTACCGGGTTATCGGGTTTTTGAAAATAGAATAGGGTCGGGCTCGGGTCGGGTCGGGTTTCAAAAAAAGGCCGACCCGCTCACCTCTATTTCCGCACTAAGGAAGGAAAATGACAAAATGATTTGTTACGAAACTAGTATATTACGTTGAATGCAGCGAAATAAAATCATTACAGCGTGATGCACTTTGTGTAAATTTTATTTAAAAATTATATTCGACAAAATTATATTCTTGATGTAAAAATAATGTAAATTTTGTGTATGTTTTGTGCATAATTATGTAAAATTTATGTAAATCATGTTGAAATGATGTAAACACTTTTCTAATTTGGAATGTAAAGATGATGGAAACATAATGTAACAAAATTATCTACATAAATTTTATATAGTTATGCATGAATTTTCCATGAAACGTACACAAAATTCACATTATTTTTACATCAATGTCGAATATAATTTTGAAAATAACCCTGCACCTTCTTATATCGGAGCTCACAACTACAACGAATGCTATTTTCTTCTATCACCCATTCAACAGTTGAATATTACATGTATTTTTAGCAACGTCTGATTCTGCGCTCCCAATTTACATTTCTGAGAATTTCATTGCTTTCCTTCACTTGGTACACTCCTGAGTTTGACTCTTTTCACAAAATTGTGTTCTCATGAAATCAACTACTTTCACAGGGTCCAATGTAATGTACTATCGCCTCACTTTGTTAGTAAAAAAAATATCACAAAAAATCGGCATGTAATGGAATACTTCCGTATGCGATAAAAACTGTCGGATGGGGTAGGCAATAAATAAAATTATTCCTGACAAGTGTCTAACTAGGATTTTTCACAAAGTAATGACGAAAAGTGAAACTTGTTTTGCCTTTGTTGTGAAAAATCGGTTCGATAAACGTTCAAGGCGCTAATGAATGACGTTTGTGGTACACATATAGCGCCTATGTTGAAGTCATTGCAATGTAATGTGAGAGATTTTTATCCCTAAAAGTTAAAGTGTCTTATGACTCTCATCAATCTTAAGATTCAAAAAAATTTTAATTTGACTCACAGTGAATGAAGAAATGTCTGTGAGTAAAAAAATAGAAGGAAATCCGAACGAATTATCGAATAAAAAATCGTTCTCTTTCAATTTTATGCATCGATAAAAGCAAATCTCTCAATAAACTGAGTTATACATTTTGAACAATAAATTACTTATTTTTGTTCTCTGTACGTATGCAAAAAAGGAAAATTTGGAAAAAAAAAATAAAGAAAAGTATGTGGAACACATTCATAAATCAACATAGCGAGTGTATGTTATTGGCAGAAAAATCCTTTCGTTTCGGAAAAATATTGTAATAACTTACACTGCCATTTTTTTTTAATTTTAAAAGAATTGTGTTCGGTGTTACCAAAAGAATTTAAATATTTACAAAACAACTTCAAACGAACTTTACATTCAAAATAATTAAAAGGATGCAAATTTCTTTAACATAAATGATTGCCTGCAGTTCTACGCTACGTAAGTATTGCTTTACTTTCAAACGTACAGCAGCTTTTTCCTTCCTACCATTTTTTCTTTACATTTTCGTTTATTTTTATTCATACCTTGTTCGCGTAACACTAATTTATAAGCCGAAACGTCTCAGTGTTTTTCATCCAATACAACTTTACTGAGCATAAATTTTTCTTTTCTTCTTTGTACACATAAATGCAGTCATTCCCGGTCATTAGTTTGCGGAAGTGGGTGTATGTGCAAAATGGTGACAGGAACAATTTTACATTTAAATTAAGTTTCATTTTCTTTTTCTTTAATAAAAACCTTCTTCTTTTCCTCAATCGCAATTTTTTTCTTACGTTATAGTGGATGGTTTTACTGTAGGGATCGTGAGTTTTTCAGTTTTAATCATTTCATAAGTTATGCTGAAAAATTAATTGAGCAAAGCGAATTAGTGCTTTCCATATTGCCAACTTTTTCCATTTTCACTGCTTCGCGAATGCTCTCTTAGAATTGTAAAGCACAAGAATCCATCTGCTGTCTTCACATTTGCTTATTTGTAGAGAACTGTGGCTTCTAAACAAACTTGAAACTTTCGTAATTATTAAGATGGAAATATTTTTAATAAAATTTAAATTCTGTTATGAACTAGTGTAACGAAAGTTTTAATTTAATTTGAACGTTATATTGAAAATGTTTAGCGTCTGAGAATTGCATGAAACCATTCAAAATTAGACCATATGCGCCCCATCTACAATACAAACCTAAAAATAACTACTTTACAGCATTTCAGCTCATATTTTTACTACACTCCACTTTATTGCTTCACTTCACTACATTTTGCTGCAATTTACTGAACGAACTTCGTCATGAAATCCACGCTTTTAGTGCGATTTCGGCTTATGTCAAAATTTAAAAAATTTCATGGCAAATTTCCTGGTATGGCGAGTGACGAAAAATTTTCTTCGAATTTTCTTCTACCTTAATCTTGAAAAAAAGGCTGGTAATTATTTTTTGTGTAAAGCTTTCTAGTTTTCTCGTATATAGTTTAAAAAGCTGTATTTAAGCTGACCACTATTTTTTGTAAATTTTTTCAGTAAAAGATTTAAAAAAATGATGTGTGAAGCCGTCCACGCGGGACACACTAAACGCGTGGACTTTGACATAATTGATGCTACTGAAAGCGTGCGACAACAGTAATAAGTCCGACGAAAGCAGTCTTATCCATGATGTAATAGGAGGTAAACTGGTAGAAGAAATATACCTGGCTAATTCTTAGAGTACCGTCACCTGGGTAACGAATTTCATCTCTTTCACTCTTTCAATGTTTCAATGTATGGGTTACCGATAGAATTAGTCATCTGTACTTTCTAAAAATGGATTTTATACCGGTAAGCCGTCAGTCAGTCTCACTTGACTTGGAGTCAGGGCGAGGGAGACTTATGACCCCCACGACCAATTCAAACATTTAACCGCGAAAGCTGCTAGTTTTGCAGAAATAACTAAGACAATAAGAGACAAACACATTTTAACAAAAGGACAATTACAACTCGAGTGAATTGCGGCCCTCGCTACGCTCTGGCCACAAACTTCACTCTCGTTGCAATTTTCTCTGCTTGTGCCACAAACTTTACTCTCGTTGCAATTTTCTCTGCTTTGGCCACAGACGTCAACCTTGTTAAGCAATTTTCTATTTTCTCCCCTTGTCATGAAAATAACTATTTCACATTTGTTAGGCAAATATTCAATTTTTTTTCACCTCAAATGAGGAGCGAAAATTGATTTTTTCATGAGTAGTTCGAAGCAGGATGAAAAGTATATTTTCGTCCCTCCAAATGTGTTGAAAAAATAAATTCACATGAAGTTGGTTATGCTGGTTATGACTGAATATGATCATCAAAGTATAATGGCCAACCTGATCATACGAATTTTTTATTGATGAAGAAAGTAAACAAAAAAATAATTAATTTTCGACTCGACGGATTCCAGTCAAACAAAATGCCAGCACATAGCTCATGAGCACAGGATTACTCTAAAGTAGTTCATTTGCTAATCTGGCAAATATTTCTTGAGGTATAAGAGTTTGGAAAAACAACACAGTCGAATGTGTTTTTGAGTTACTTTCTATGTTTTCTGTGAAATTCGTCTTTTGTTAAATGTATTAGGTTATCTAATAGTGATAAAAAGTGTGAATCTTTTTCGGCAGAAAATATCAATTTTCGCCCAACAAATGTGAAAAGTTTATTTCATAACTCCGGGAAAAATAGAAAATTCTTAACTCGGTTGAAATCTGTGGCCCTCGCAGAGAAAATTGCAACGAGAGTAAAGTTTGTGGCCCTCGCAGAGAAAATTGGAGCTCGAGTGAATTGCAGCCCTCGCTGCGCTCTGGCCACAAACTTCAGTCTCGTTGCAATTCTTTCTGCTTGTGCCACAAACTTTACTCTCGTTGCAATTTTCTCTGCTTTGGACACAGACATCAACGTTGTTAAGCAATTTTCTATTTTCTCCCCTTGTCATGAAAATAACTATTGTAACGTATACTGTGAATCAGGATTAAGTTAGTAAGCACTAGTTACAGTAGTAAGTTGTTGTTTCGGCTCGTTTTGACGTTAAACTTTTCAGAGACATGTGGAAATATTTTATATAATAATAATTCGCCGTTACAACCCGTCCGGGTCAGAGGCTAGATCATTTGTAGAAACATTACCGGACATTATTTTCAGCCTGAGGTGATTTGTAAATATACTCGGTAAAGTAAACAACCTAAATGTTATAAATTCTCTATCACTGTACTGGTGTCTAAAAATGGGAAAATATTGTAATCACGGTGCATAAATTTCTGCATCGAAATAAATTATTATTCCAACAAAATTATGCTGTCAAAGCACGTTTTTTTATTGGTTTGTATTATGTTGTTACCTCTCAATGCGCGCGCGATTGAGGAAGAAACAACGGTATGCAAACAAAGGAAATGAACGTACTGTGATATCTTTTAACTGACATATTGTGTAAGACATTCAATCAGGGTAATTTTATGATTTATTTACAGTAATTTCGCTATATTTTACGTGAAAAAGCTTTTCTGATTAGCACAAACTTGATGACTGATCCATCTCACGACTCTTATGGTACAACGATAAACATAGTCTCTTTTAATAGAATACCCAATAGCAGTTCGGTAAGCTTCAAAGCTTCGCAAACAAACTGGCCACAAATAAAGTAGAGAACCGAACAATGTATTAGTAAAGTATCGGTTTTTGTTATGTTGTTCATTCAGCCATGAACCTGGTGTTAATGTAAATAGATGTGGTTGGTATATTTGATGGCCGGAAGGTAAAAATTTTATTCATTCATGTTGTGTAGCTTGTTGTAGTTGGGTGTATGGAAAATGTTCATAGTTCACATTGTATCCTGTGCGAAACGATATACATAGAACAACATGTATGCAAAGAGGCAAAGAGTGATACAAATTAGATGCAAATGCACACACACTTCAAATCTAATATCTAAATATAAATGTTATGTGAACCTTTGACCTTATCGCAATTGCATCAAATTAGATTTACGTTGTGATGCTTGCTTATGAGCATAGTCATCACGTACATCAAGAGAATTACCGCTCTCTTGTCTTATATTAGATTTAGGGTACATTTCCAATATTGTTTAAATTTCATGCATGTATTGGAGGCAAAATGTTTTAGCCGTTGGAGGTAGCATGCATCGGATGCCGATATCAAATTAATGACTAGATTGCTGAAAGGTATTTGCTATTATAAATGCGTTTAATGTGTGTTTCGATTTGTTTTGTGTTTTGTCAAATGGTATGTGGAACCCCCATTGAAAGGGTGGTGTTTCATAGAACAGTCATTTTATATACGTTGTGGTAGATTAGAATAAAATCCTAAGGTGATTATGACATTTTGAAATGTTGAAATTGATAGAGTTTCATCAAAATTGCTCGAATACGAACGATACAACAAGAAAATGGTGTGGAAACATTCCAGCTAAGCATGAGTTTCTACATATTTATAACACTGAAAACTTTTTTGGTAACCCTTATGAACCATCTAGTTGGTCTGGAATCCACGCGCTTACAGTCGGCTTATTTCGAAGTATAAGAAATTTCGAAATGAAGTGCATTAGCTGACAAACACATATTTATTCGTCGTCCTTCATATTATGAATTTCATAGTGAAATTTTGTGTACTGTGACATAAGCCGACGACGCAAAGATAACAATTACCAATTCAAAATGATAGACGCAATCAGTGCACAAAACTAATTCATTCCACGTGTGTAATACCGAGTGGGGAGCCACTCCTAAATATAACGTAATAGGATTTTGAAAACGAAAAGATTTTAAACGCTTTTCCCTTTCTTTTCGAGAATTTCGCAATGATTCTAGTAGACAAGGGGAATATTTGATAAAAATGGAACAATTTTGACCCAATCGGGCTCACAAATCTCTTGTACCAGGATTTTTAGAAGTCGTTTCCCCCTCGTTAATGAGGTTAATGAGGACGTTCGTCAGGGTTGTTGCCTCTCTCCTCTTCTGTTCATAGTTTTCATGGACAAAATCATCAAGCGTCCAATTTGCAGAGGAAAGTGAAAATGGAGGAAGTAATCATGAGAATCGTGGCCTATCCGGATGACTTAACTCTGTTAGCGGATATAGTGCCAATGAGTTGCAGAAGGGGATTGACTGCCTGAATGTCGCGACGTCTCGCGAGTGAGGAGTACGAGATGAAGATAAGTATAAGCTAAACCAAGGTTATACATGTCGGCAAATCTCGGAAAGAGGTATCTTGTAGTGTAAATGGGGAGCAGTTGGAGCAGGTATCAGAGTTTAAATATTTAGGATGCATTTTATCAGAGGATGGCAAGTTAGTTAAGGAATTTAAAGAAAGGAGGAAAATGGGAAATGCAGTCAGTCACTTAAGGTCGCATATGTTCAATAAAAAGGAATTATGTTGCGGCACAGCTCAATCTTTAGGCCAACGATTTTATATGGAAGTGAAAGTTGGGAGGACTGCGGTTAAAGGTTGAACACGATGAAATCTGGTCACGTTCATATGTCTGTAGCTCCAGAGCTTACGATGGATGCAAGAAAGCTCCCATAAACAAAAATATAATGTGGGAACCTCAATTTCAACAGAATGGAAGTCAAAAAATTATTTGCACGATCAGTTTTTGAAATTAATTCGTCCAAATTCGCAAGAAAAAAGCGATTTTGCACAAAAGTTTGAAAAATGTATTATTGAGTCATCAAGCTTTTCAAAAAAGTACAAATTTTTATTCATGCGACGGTCAACTTGGTACCAAAAATCTTTAATGAATGTGGAGCAATAGATCGGGAACGAGAAAGTGGTAAAAAATGAGATCGCGGGATGCTTTCAGTGCGTTTGCATGGGACAAATCAAAGACTTTCGATGTGAGATGTTCTGAAAGAAGTCCATATAAGTCTGAATCAGACCTGCGACGGTCACGGTAGACGAACTTAAAGGCGAAACAGCGTTAGACGTAAATGCGAATTTTTATAATCTGCCGAATAGCATTCTAGTGGATCGCATGATTCGTTTGTAACAAAATTTGACTGTTTTCTTAATGGCTACGTAAATTATTGCAAGGTGACGTTAAACTGATTCGTCGTCACGAGTTTTTCACGTCACTCGACAGGCAGTTCAAACATAAAAAGTTCAAAATATCGCAGAAAAAATTTGATGCTATGCTATGCTATGCGCAGCTGCGGACAAGAGAGCAGAGCGTTTGTAATGTGCGACACGATTAATTCAACTTTACACATGAAATAGTCTTCGAACTCAAGCTTTGCTTTCCTGACATCGAAAACACTATTCTGCTCTCATTTGGCGACCCACCATTGCTCCAATGTATGTTTGCACAAGACGACAGTTGTTCCAAGCTGTACGGAAAGACCCCAATCCACAAAAAACCCCAGAGCTTCCACCCATTGAGCAATATTGACCTGTTATGAATGGAAAATTAAAGATAAGTATTGATGTCGTTGGCCATGTGTTGTCTAGCATACCGAAATGTTCTACATTAGACGAAGTTTACTCACTGTGACCGACTTTAACTTAACTTGTACTACTCTGTTCATTTTATGCAGAATGTATTGAAATAAAAAACCTTGACAGTATTGAAACCATGATTTTACACTGTCACTGTCGAGTGTAATAATGTTGCACGGAAAGTCTCTGAAGGGCTTGTGCAAGAACGTCAAAAAGCTCTAGCCTTTGCACTCAGCATAGAATAACTATTTTTTCAAAAATTCTTTCTCGTCTTAAGACTCGTGCCTTACAATTGCAACATAAAATTTCGTAGAAGAAGCCTTTAAAGTGACTAACAATTTCGATTTAAGGTGACCAGATTTCATCGTGTTCAACCTTTACCTTGTGCATGACCTAAAGGTTTCTGACATGACGGTTCTTAAGAGAATAGCAAAGGGAACAGTGGAACGATTACATCAGGGAAAATTTAGGAGTTACGTCAGTGCAAGAGGCGGCAAGGGTTAGTCGTCTGTGATTCAATTAAATCAGATTTAGAAGTTAGGAGACTTTCTCTGGGCGAACAAACCATCTCCTTGGCTCAGGATAGGAGGAGGGTGGTCCATGATCACCGGGCGTAAGACCTCCTACCGAAAGATATAGTCGGTCCATCAAGTTTGATGATGATGTTTCCCCTCGTGTAATACACAGTTTGTATGCTCTTTCATTTTGTTAAGTTATGTTCCAACAGAGGTCGTAGTGTTATCATTTCTCTGTAAACGACAGAACTAGAGTTCACATTGGATGACCTGCTGATTTTCGTGATGAAATGAATTGAATGAATCCTAAGAGGATCATCATTGATTCCTAGTACATTTCCCACTCTAAGGCGAAGGTGTTTCAAACAAAATAAAAAGTTTTTTAGGTACTTTGTTCTTCTTCGTGCCAATGGGGGGAGGGATTTTTTTGTACTAATTTTCAACACGCTGAAAACACGCTGAAAACACGCTGCAACAAATCATTGGCATTTAAGGCTAACCACTTATATTAAGCATGTTTTCATTATAGCCAACCACGAACTGTGTAGAACAACAAAGTGGCTTTTTTATCATTAAATGAAATTGATTTGTTTATTAAAATATTCACAAAATTAGTTTCATTTTCGACAGGCCCATTGTACATGAACCTCCTGCTCTCACCTCTTACTTTAACAACCTCATGAATGTAAAAACGAGTCATCCAGAAATTCGGGTCTGTTTGTTGTAGCTAGTAATTGTGCGGACAAAAAACCAGCCTTGCAGTTCATGAACTAAAAATTGTTCTTTTTCACAGAGGTCTTAAAATTACGGCCCCTGAAGTACGATGACAGGAAAAATGTATAAAAATCTCAGTAGGTTATATCTTCACTACAGTTCAGTTTAGGCGACTTTTTGTAGCCTGGTCAGATAGTATTTGGGATCTCGGAAGTGCATACTATATGCTCAGCCAGACCACTGAACTTTAACATGAAATATCTCTACTACTCTCAACTAATACCTTCCCTACTCTCTACTAATACTGAGTACCAAGATACAGAATATAAATATGAAAAGACTCCTTGCACATTGTGCAAATAGTCTGTTCTATATATTGTTGGCTATTTGCACATGGAAAGACGTAACATTCAACCAAAACTCTTACACAAAGAAGAAAGTTTTCAAATGTAATTTTTCATCAATTTTATAATATGTACATGATATGTATATGTATTTGTACATGTATGTATGGTGACTACCGAAGCTAGGGAACTTTTCCTTTTACGAAATGTCACATATCTAGGTGGCTAACGAAGCTAGGGAACTTTTCCTTTTACAAAATATCACAAAAACTAGGTGGCTAACGAAGGGAACATTCGTCTAACTGTGCAAATAGTCTCTTCTATGTATTGTTGGCTATTTGCACATTGTGAAAATAGTATCTTCTATATACGTTCGACTATTTGCACACAATGCATACATAAATATCGCTTTAAAAGATGGGAAATTGTGAAAACAAGCACGTCGTATGCATAATATTATGTAAAGTCAATCTTGGGCGCTGATATGGAGATTTACTTGTTCACAAGTCTCGTTCCTTACATTAAAAGTTGACAACACAGGATATAGAGGGGATGACTTTTAGCTAATGGGACTCCATATTACTTTAATTTGAGGCTTCCTGATTTTGAGGCTTCCAGATTTTGATGCTTCCTGATTTTGTAAGTCGGGATTTTGTTCTTCTGTATCTTATACGATCACCGGGTAATTTACATGCTAGCACAAAATAACATTATACTTTCTCCTGCAAGAAGATATTTTTCAAAACTTTTAATCCAGTTTGATTCCAGGCCTCATTTCTGGCTCGTGTTCAGAATATAACTACATTGTCTCATGATACCACACTACATAAATGCAAGAAAGTAACGAGAAAAATTTTCTAATTTTTTTGAAAAGCTTTCTGTGAAAAAAGAATTCATTCGTTTTTGCTCTCCTGGTATACGATGAAGTGCAGAACTTTAAGTAATTTGACACTTGGCATACAAATTAAACACTCATAAAGTTCAATGATCCGCCTACCGAACAGTTGCGATTATTAATACTCAATTTAGTGGCGTATAAAATTTTATGTCAATTTTAAAAATGGCACTGGAACTGCATAGTGTCTCGCATTTGAACAATTAAAAACCAATGAACCTGTGTAAAAAAGCTCGTAATGTGGAAAAAAAATCACCAGGAAATATGTGCGCTCATTTCACATTTGAGAGACCATTGGATTTCTTACTTATACTTTGTGCATTAATTAACATAATTAAATTGCTGTTAGCCCAGCAGTCGCGTTTCATGGGAATATGTTGCATAAGCATTTAATTTCTATTTTAAAACTTAGCAAATATTTGTTTGGCTAACTTTCGAAATCAGGTTAAGAACTTTGAAAGCGACCTACGAATTGAAAATGCTTGAAACTTTTTCCGTCTCTGCCTCTTCAGTTACATAATAACACCGGGACTATCTTTTCCGTGACGAACATTAATAACTTAATTCCATTTGGATGATAACTTAATTGAAATTGATTCAGTTCAACATTTTTTTTATCGCACCGACCATCTAGAAATATTTTCTTATGTCCATTATGCGTATACATTGTTGTGATTATTAACACGTTACACATTTTATAACATGCTTTCGGTACATAAAACATTTTCGTTTAGTTAATAGCAGACCTTACTTCTCACGATTTGTCTTGTAGCACTAATTCAAAACTATTTTTCTTATCATTGCTTCCTCGTTATGCTTGAAATTTCTATTACTTAATTTACGGTTTGAAAATTATTATTATTTTTTTATTTGATTTAGGCTTTGCATTCAGAAACATTCGTCTTAACTTTACATAGATCGATTCTATGGGAAAGTGTGTCTCAAAGCAGACGACAAATTCTAGTTGGGAGTTGGATCATTCAGATTGTGGGGCTGTATCTGAACGAAGTTTTGTGCTGTTGCTTGAAAATGAGGTAAATATTTTGAAAATTATATTTTT
Organism: Pseudolycoriella hygida; assembly: GCA_029228625.1. Taxonomy (NCBI): domain Eukaryota; kingdom Metazoa; phylum Arthropoda; class Insecta; order Diptera; family Sciaridae; genus Pseudolycoriella; species Pseudolycoriella hygida. The sequence goes on along the minus strand of CM055404.1, from coordinate 41,743,811 downwards.
ATCACTCGAACCACGAAAATCGTAATTTTCACTTCCCAAATGGGAGCCGAAAATGAAAAAATGCAGACCTCAGTAAGCCAAGAGATGCGAAACTAGTTTCGGTTCTCTAAAGAGGGCCGAAAGTATTTTCGGTTCTTAAAAGAGAACCGAAAGTAACTGGTGTAAACAATATGATGATTGCACCAGCAATTCGTTGTGTTGCAAATTTGAATTTGGGAAGTGAAAAATTACGATTTCCGCGGTTCTCGTGATGAAAAATTACGTGAATCACAAGGGATTCCGTATAAAATTCAACCTGTGCGATGCATTCCTTGCCTTCGGCGCGGGTAGCAACTTTCGCACAGGGTTGAATTCTTATACTTGCGTGATTTGTGATCCAAATAACTATTTTATGAGTCAAATTTTTAACTATAAGGAAGAGACGTGTGGGAGAAAGGATCAATTAAATAGGCTTTCTCATTTTTTATTCAACTATTCGTGAAAGTAGTTGTTGCTACGAGAGCGAAATTCATTTAATTTAATGATACATCCGCTTTGCCCTTTGATGTGGGCATGTTAGGGCATATCCGCGATTGACACGTTATGCATTATTTGTGACAAGTTGTGACTTAAGTATCTTTCATTTTCTGTCTCCACGCGTCGCACTTTTTGTGGAATTAAATTGCTATTTTAGTCTGCGCTGAAACAAATAAAGAACAAATGAAACATCCAAAAAAACATATAGCAAGGGACCCGTACGCATCAGAATAGTTATGAAAAACAGAATAGATGTTGCAAACATATGAAGGGACACGTACGTATCAGAATAGATGTGACAAACAGAGTTGGTGTTACGAAAATACTCGAACGTATTTCAGTAAATATTGCCTTACGTCCACAATAAATTGTATTGGAAATTGCCAAGCGGGTAATATTGAAAAACCTGTCCGAAGAAACGTTGTAAAAAATCCTTCCGAAAGTACAAAATTGACCCCCAAATAGACAATCTCAATTTTTTCTACAACATAGCAAAAAACCATTTTTTTTGTCTAGGGCCGACCTTAGGACCGAACTAGGGTCTTCACTAGAGGCCTCGGACATTTCCCTCCATTTTCTCTACAACATAGTGAAAAACAATTTTTTTGTCTAGGCCAGACATTAGGACCGACCTAGGGCCATAAGGAAATGCCTCGGACACATACTTCCATATACAAAATGTTTCCCTCAATTTGCTCTGCAACATAGCAAAAAAAATGTTTTTGGGTAGGGCCAACCTTACAACAGTCCTGAGGCCCAATTCAGCCCTAAGCACAGGCACCGATCCCAAATTTGTTTTTGAATATAATTCGGTACTCGATTACCTCTCAAATAGAAAAAGAATCAACAAAGTCAGGATTTATCCAATTTATGCAAGCAAACACGTTGGGCCCTAGTAGAAACTCAGTTTTAGGGTCCTGACTGAGTCCAAGGGTTTCTAACAAGAAATTTTCTGCCATAAAGCGGGAGGCAGTCCTTGACCTTTCAATCAAACAAAATTTTAAAATCGGAAGAGATTTACTCGAGTTAAGTACAAAAAAAATGTAGAGCGCTAGCAGAGACTCGTTTTTAGTGCCCTAGCTATATCCTAGGGCCCAATCTCAAAAAATTTTCTACTACAAATAGTAGGGCTTTCATAGACCTGTCGATTAAAACAACAATTTTGAAAATCGGAAAAGATTTACTTGAGTTATGTACCTACATAAAACACGCAGGGCCATAGCATACACTCATTCTTAGCGCCCTAATTTAAAAAAATTCTTCGATAAATTGTCAGCCATGCCCAGATCTTTCAAAGAAAAAAAAACTTTATGACAATCGGAAAAGATTTACTCGAGTTATGTGCAAAAAACACGTATGGCCCTAGCATAGACTCGGTTTTAATGCCCTAGCTAAGTCCAAGGACTCAAATTTAAAAAAGTGTCTTCCATAAATTATCGGCCATGCCCAGATCTTTCAAACAAAAAAAAAATGATGAAAATCGGAAAGATTTACTCGAGTTATGTACAAAAGACCAAAAACCTATTAAACGGCCCTAGCTCGGCGGACCTTGGGCCGACAGTGCCCAGATTCAATCCGCTAAAAGATATTTCGATTACCTTTCAGGGAAAAAAAGTTTTACTCAAGTTATCGCGGTGACAGACGGACGGACAACGTTTTTATTGTTGATTCGTCATCTATGCACCAGGATCGATGCTCGACACCTACTCCCAGGTATAAATTGGGGTGGCTACAAACGTCGTGGTAAACGCATAAGACCCCTTTTCGAAGAACTTCGTTCTTCGTACGGGTCTAAAAAGACTCGAACGTATCTAACTAAATATTGCCTTAACCCTTAAGTATGACGTCCTCATTAAATTGGATTAGAAATTGCCGAAAAGAAAATATTGAAAAATCCGTCCGAAAAGACGTCAAAAATTTTTCCATTCCCTAAAATAAGCCCAGAACTAAAAACCGACCTAGAGCGCTTAGTAGAGTTCTCTGACCTATAACTCCATGTACAAAAAAGTTCACCTCTTTTTTCTCTGCAACACTGCACAAAAAATAAAAGGAATATTCACGAAAAAAAACCAAATATCGTGTTGGGTCGCGTAGCGTGAGTTGGGCCCACACTAAGGACTCTATAGCCCGAACCACTCGACAGATTTTCACTAATTTCATTTTGATTATTTTCTGATGCCCATATCTTTCATTGAAAACCTTGAAGAGCGATTTCTGTTCTAATTTCGCAGTGATATAAGTGAAAAAGTTCCACCAACCTTCAAAAAACCACGGATAAGATTTATTTAGAAAAAACACGTTGGGGCCTTAGTAGAGATTCAGTTTTAGGGCCCTGGCTGAGTCCAAAAGCTCAAAATTAAAAAAATTACTTCCAATGGTTGTGAGGCATGCCTAGACTTTTCAAACAAAAAAAAATTGTTTGCAAATCAGAGGAGATTTACTCGGGTTATGTACCAAGGCCAAAAACCACTTAAACGCCCTTGGGCCGACAGTGCCCAGATTCAATCCCAAAAAGATTTTTCGATTACCTTTCAGGGAAAAAAAGTTTTTGAAAATCGGTTGAGTTTTACTCGAGTTATCGTGTTGACGGACAGACGGACGGACATGTTTTTTATTGCTGATTCGTCATCTAAGCACCATGATCGATGCTTCCCCTACTACCCTACCTTGATTATTCGACTGGTTACAAACGTAGTGGTAAACCCATACGCATGGGACTCGTACTTCTTACGGGTCCAATTAACGTTTTTAAAAGTTAGAAATTCTAGTACAACCTTGAAAAATTGCTCTATGCATTAAGGTGCCCATGCAGTCGTTCATATTGCCTCCGTTTAAATGACAGTTTACAGTTTTCCATTGTTTTACTCTTAACTATCATGTAAACGAAGGCCAAACACTGATTGTTAGGCTTGGTTTCCACTCGCAAAAGCACCGTTTTCTCTCCGTATGAGAGTCGAGAAAGCGCGATCTGTCAAGTAAACGGAACAAAAATCGAAAACGATTCAATTTTGCTTCGGTATACGTGACGCTCTTTCTCAAAAAGTTCATTTTGTTCATTTCATGTTGACATACGTGAGAGAGCTGTCAACTAAATGGAGACTTTTTTTAAGTGGAAACCAGGTAGCTGCGTCGTTAGCTTTTATATGTGTCAAATAAGACAGTATCCGATTTATTTCTGATTCTGAGATCGGATTTGTGAAGTTTTGACATTGAAAATTCTAGTACATTTCTTATCAATCTGAATTTGTCTTACTAATGGAAACAAACTGTCATGAAATAGAACTAACTCTCATTCTTATAATTATTAATGTCTCTTTTACATCTACAAGTCATGACGAGAAGTGAATTTTGACTGAATGCATTACAAATCTACTACATTCTCGCTGGGATGTATAAGATCACAAAAATGTACAAAATTACCGCTCTTCGTTCCTATTTGTATTACACATTCCGTACAAACTCATGCATTTGTACTCATGACGAAGTAATTTACCAAATTAGTTCGGTGTATATTGGTACAAAAGTGAAAGGAAGTTTCGTTGATGTGAATTTCGTAAATCTATCAAACAATTCAAGCTCTGCTCCCTCTATCATGAATCATGACAATAATCGAATACGCAAAAAGTTACATAACGACAACAAAAACGACTCACAAACATAATTGAAAAACAAAATTTTACTCAACGACAAAAATGTTCAATTTTCTTATACACATGAGTATTAAAAACGTTAAAGAAAAATCTCAACATAAAAAAAGTGGAAACTTTGACAAAGTGAAAATCATGCTAAAGTTATACCGTTCTTAGTGCTTCAGGTTTCATCTAAAAATAATGTAGGCAAAGACATATGCCGAATTTATAAAAGATACACTGTATATCAATAACATGGCAACAAAGTAAAAGAAATAAAAAAAAGCCGGAAAGCAGAACTGAAAATAACCTTGAAATGAAAAACTTTTCCAATATTTTCCATCGTCTTCTAAATACCATTTTGAATGTAAACATCATTTTGTGTACAATTGTAGAGGTCTAGCCACAAATAGAGAGAGTGTGAGAGGAAATTTCCCAGCTTTGTATAGTAACGAATTTAATTACTACAATGATACGCAACAACACACAACTCTGTGACAGCGCCATCTCTCGATCCAAAATTATACTACGAACTTCCGCATAAATGAATCCTTTCTGGGTAAAACTAAAATCCGAATTTTATTCAATACCAAAATTCCAATTTAAATGGCCTGCAACAGCGGGAATGGTTTCCTGTTTTACAATTTGTTTTGTTTTGACAGTAAATTCGTATTTGAAGTTTCAATAAATGAAGCGTAGTTCATGACTAAAAACAAGCAAATTGAAACCGTTCTGTACCCTTTCCACCTAGAATCAGGCTGATTGCAGGCGATGCGATTAATAACGGTCTATAAAGTATAATGATTATGAAGAAGTTCCGATTGATAGAAAGTAATTATAAGAAGAACCATCATAACGCACCTGTGGGATATTTGCTCCCAAGACGAGGCTAATTTATTTTATTGGGAGATATCGAAGGGCAGTTAAACGTAGAAAATCCTTTTGCACTCCAATGAAAATCAATTATTAAATAAATCCTCAAATTCACTGAAAATTCTTAAAAAATCGTTTGAATTGCAAGTAAATACTTGGAAATCAAAGGAAATTGTTGAAAATCAAAGAAAATCCTTGAAAATCCCTAAAAATCGTGTAAAAATGCTAGAAAATCCTCAGATATTTACAAAGAAACGCACATGGATCCCGGGCAGTTTTTGGAAAAAAAAATTGGATCCCGGGAAATTGCATTTCAACCGGGAAATTGTACCATAGGAAATTTTTTTACTATACAGCAATTACCACCGGGAAAAGAAAACCACCGGGAATTCAAAAACACCGGAAAGCGGGAAGTTGAAGGCCTTCGGGAAGTCAAAAGCATTGGGAAGCAGGAAGTGAAAGCCGCCGGGAAGTCAAAAGTACCGGGAAGTCAAAGCCACCGGGAAGTAAAAAGCACCGGGAAGCGAGAAGTCAAGCCACCGAGAAATCAAAAGCACCGGGAAGCGGGAATTAAAAGCCGCCGGGAAGTCGAAAGCAACCGGGAAGTCAAAAGCACCGGGAAGCGAGAACTGAAAGCCACCGGGAAGTGAAAAGCAACGAGAAGAGGGAAGTCAAAGCCGCCAGGAAGTCAAAGCCGCCAGGAAGTCAAAGCCGCCAGGAAGTCAAAAGCACCGGGAAGCTAAAGCCACCGGGAAGTCAAAGCCACCGGGAACTGAAACTTTTTAGTCTATAATTTCGCACGTGCGATTAGAGCGAGAGAAGCCATGCTGCGCTACACTGAATCAGCCAATTAATAAAATTTTTAGACCCGTACGAAGTACGTAGGTCTGATGCGTTTACTACCACGTTTGTTACATTGCGAATTCGAACCCGGGAGTAAGGGGGAACCTTTTTTTGTTGCCTCCAGATGACAAATCAGCGAAAAAAACAATGTCCGTCTGTCGGTCTGTCTGTCCGTCAACACGATAACTTGAGTAAATCTTGACAAATTTTCAAAAACTTTTTTTTTTCCTGAAAGGTAGTCGAAAAATATTTTATGGGATTGAATCTGGGCACTGTCGGCCCAAGGGGCGCCGAGCTAGGGCCGTTTAAGTGGTTTTTGGT
>CM055404.1:41724204-41737129 GCA_029228625.1 Pseudolycoriella hygida | reverse complement strand
CCTTTCCGTTGTGCTGCTCTACCAATTGAGCTACCGTGGACATTTTCAATTCAGATCTAATTTCAAATCGTTGCATATATACTAACACATGCATCTGTAGCCAAAGCATGAGTAGTTGTTCAACGAACTACGCTCACTTTTTTGCCACCTACAAATACCTGTGTCTGTTTTCTTCTCATAACTCGGGTTCGGGTCCAGTCGTGGTACTAATTTTTCATTCAGATTTTATTGGAAGTGTTTTATTAGAAGTTTATTATAAGTGTATGGTAGCTGCAAACATTGAAAAATATGTTAAAAATCATTCCAATCATATCCCAAGAGTATTCACTCTCGATTTTCCTCTAAATTAACTTTTATCACGAAATTCGCGAAAAACCTGTCAAGCTTGACATGTTCTTGTTGGGTGCTAGACCGCTACTACACAATCTTCAACATATGACGGCTTATACATCGTATCTGGTGCTCTTAATATTCCACTGGTACAACAACGCGCATTAACTCCGACACAATAAAGGAGTTTTCATAAAAAGAGTTCTACTTTAGCCCGCTGGCAAAATCTGACACGAAAATATTACATAACATACAAAAGGTGTTGATTCAACAGTGTTCCTGAATCAGTGTTTGCGAAATTATATCGTGGCTTATGTTAATATTTTCGAACAATAAGAGACGTTACGAACGCTATGTTCATTGAAAGTTTTAATGGCATAAAATTGCATGATTCGATCATTTTTCTTTGCTTTCATTATGGAAAATGTATGAACATAAATTAAAGAACTTATTTTCGTGCTAAAAAATTTTTTTTTTTGAAGAATTAACAATTTTTAGAACCCAAATCAATGTCTGTCAGTTGTTGTTTTAAATTACTTTGTAAATGTCGCCCGTCGTTTTTGAAAATTGTCATTCATTCAATGTTTTCAAATATTTCACAATTGTCCTCAACTGTATTAACGAAGTATTACGGTTGTGCGATTGACGTGAATGTGACTGACTATACCCTGACAGACATGTTTTACATGTTTGAGGAACACGAAAAAACTAACTCGGACGTTTCCAAATTCCACACATGTATACATACGACAAAACAACAAATGAACAAGCGTGAACGTAACGTACTATCATAATCTTGTAACACTCAACAACGATATCGCAGAATCATTACCGCTCAGGTTGCATGTCAAATGTACCTACTTCTCTAAGCTGTAAAAGTTCTTGAAATCGAAAGCAGCTTAAATGTCATGAAGAAACAAATACTCAACCGATTTCCATAATACACAAATGTTTCACTAACTTCAAGCAAGTTATGTTCAAATAAATATTTCGAAAATAAATCAAATTGCTGAGGGTTTTTGTGATAAAAAATGTGTATACCACAGCAAGCGTAATGACGAACAGGGATTAGCATAAATGGAATAACAAATATTGTTGTAGGTGTTCCAGTTATGATTTATGTACCCGCGCTGACTGGAAAAGTTTTTTTTTTTTGGGTGGCATTGACATTGAACTTTAAAAGTTAGAGTGGAAATTCTACCTTCGTGAAATCGGGGTGTAAGATGGAAAAAGTTTTTCTTAGTAATCAATTTTTATAATTAGCGAGACAGTTCTGGGATATGTTATTGAGGTTATTTTAGCGCGTGGGTTATCGGAACTGGTAGCGTGAAGTCGCTACTTTGGTAACGAATCTATGTTCTGACGCTTAGCTACCTTTCCACCTGCCATCCTTTTGTAACACTGAAAGTTTTTCTCTCAGAGGTACAGATCGTTATCGTTCCAATTGCCCTTTAGGAACCCTTCACAAGGTACACACGCTCAATAATGGTGAGAGTGGGGGTTTCAGAATAAAGAGAGCGCTCCATTCGTTTTAAGTCTTGGTTTCCACTCAAAAAAAGTACTCCGTTCAGCGCTTTGTTAAGAAATTTTATTGGTTGAAAAATCACGTGACGAGTATCAATCAATTAAAATTCTTAACGGACAACTTTCTTTCAGTAAAAACCAGGACTGGTAAAATTTTACTTTAGGGGGTTGATGGCGGAAGGGGTGGGGAGAAGTGTGGGTGCTAGGGTTCAACCCCTCCAACAATAATATGGTGTTAATAGGCGGCGCTCACATCAGGTTTAGTAGTGGGAGCCGTTTGAAGTTATGAATTAGTGTTAGTGGTATTAGTGTATGACAAAAAATGCATTCTTGGGGGTTAAAGAGCACAAATATATCCCTGCAATTGGTTAAAAGTGGATTTTAGCGCTTTAATTGTGGAAATGTTAGTAACAATGGAATTCGAAATTTAATTTTAGCGCTGTGACTGCGAAGTCATGATGGAAACTTGTAAATAGACATTGGATATTAGCGCTCTAATTATGCAAATATGAAGTATGAATGAAATAATTTCGAATTTGAGCGCTTTAATTTTGTAAGCATCCGCTAAGTACGGACTTACCCAGGATACGCCACGAAGAAGCTGCTTACGTGTATCCCATTGGCCCTGAAAAGGGCCGTTTACCATACGGTTCGTCGCTCCCGAAGTATTTATTGACTCCAAACCCCCTCAGTATGGCTTGTATGCTTACTTCAATGATCCAATGAATGGTGCAGAAAGACGAAGTCGCGCATACTCCTTCGATACCACGCTCAAAAAAGTTACCTATCTTGATGGACGTATTAAAACAAAGTTATAGCCATTGAATGTACAATGCACCATTCTGAGGGGGTTTGGAGTCAATAAATACTTCGGGAGCGACGAACCGAGGGCGTCTCCGCTCGATATAGTGAATGGCCCTTTTCAGGGCCAATGGGATACACGTAAGCAGCCTCATCTTGGCGTATGCTGGGTAAGCCCATACTTAGCAGATGCTTACAAAATTAAAGCGCTCAAACGCTAAAGTCCAATGTCGAATTACAAGTTTCCATCATAACTTCACAATCACAGCGCTAAAATTTAATTTCGAATTGCATTGTTACTTAACATTTCCACAGTTAAAGCGCTAAAATCCACATTTAACCAATTGCAGGGATGTATTTGTGCTCTTCAACCCCCCAATAATGCATTTTTTGTCATGTACTAATACCACTAATTCATAACTTCAAACGGCTCCCACTACTAAACCTGATTTGAGCGCCACCTATTAACAATGAAATCATAATTAAATAAACAAACAAACAAACCTATTAACAACATATTATTGTTGAGGAGGTTGACCCCTAACACCCACACTTCCTCCCACCCCTTCCGCCACCAACCCCCTAAAGTAAAATTTTACCCCAGGACTGGAAAATTGTTCGTATACATTTTTAGAGTGCGATTAAGGGGTCTAAAATCCATCATTTATCACGTGCGCACTTTGTGAATGTCCCCTCAGGAGTAGAGCCTTGCGAAAGCGCTAGCCGATTGAAATTTTTTAGACACTTTAGGTCGGTACCGGCGTAAAATCGACTAATTTTCTCAAAAACTTCGGCAGGAACTCTCTAGGTTCAATAGGTACACGACTCTTTTGGTTCGGTTTTATGGGAAAATATGATTGAGTCGTACAAAAAACAATATTCACTCAAATACTATAGAGCTATACGTTAATTAAAATTCTGAATTGAAGAAATGAAGCCATCTTTGCTGGCCCTTTCGGGCTCCATTTTCCTTCTTAAAAAGTTTTATATACCCCCTTCGGGTTCATTAAGCCGCTTGCGTCTTGTGATAAAAGAAAGCACGTCAGCTAACTTTATCCTCAGCTGTTCCTCAGGGGTCAAATAGAAGTTCCCTTAAGAGCTTCGTTCTAAGACTCTTTAGAGCCGGACAAGTGCATATAAAATGCCTTGTTGTTTCTGGCAAGTAGGGCTTGTAATTATTCCTATCTTGCTGAGATGGCAGTGACTCGTTAAGATTCCAACTAATCTTCTCGATTCTCTCTCGTTTAGGCTTAATAGAAACTTTGTATTTTCGGCATTGCATCCGGTCAAAAATTCTTTCGATTGCCTACAGGTTGAGAGTGCATCCCATCTAACCTAGTGGCAACGATTCATTTTCGCCTTCACTGATGACTTTATCAAACCTGCGTATTTACTGACCGTAGGTTGTGGTCCGGTGAAACTAGAATTACTATCCTGTCTGGCCAATTGGTCAGCTTTATCGTTCCCTTGAACTGCTGAGTGTCTTTGTACCCATGTCAATATGACTTTGTTGTCTCTTGACAGACTTTTCAGAGTCTCCAAGCACTGATGAACCAACTATGACGAAATCTTGACTGATGACAGTGCCTCGATAGACGATTCACAGTCTGAACAATTCGAGATTTTCTCATTTTTGACGCCATCTCGCTGTATCGTATCCGAACTCTCACAAATAGCGATTATTTCTGACTGAAAAACAGAGGTGTACGAACCCAGAGCTATGCATCTGTTTCTTCGCCTGTCTTCGATCCATCGGTGTAAATCACGACATCTGCTTAAACCGGTGGCGTTCCCAGTTTCCATTCAGCTCTCTGGCAGATACGTTTCAAAACTTCTTTTGAAGCAGAAACGCCCTCGTAAAGAATCTTCTGGTATATCTCGTGCACGACTCTACTTAAGAGTTAAATAAAAATCTTACAAATGTTTCGTTCTTAAATTTTTAAGTTTTGGACGAGCATATACCTCTGTCCAAACCGCATACCAGAATACCCAGGTATCCACATCAAGGTAACATTGGATCATTGACAGAATCGCTTCAGAAGAGGTTTCGAGTAAGTACGATTCCTCGAGTTTTATCCAGTGCCGACCTGGGTACCAAAAGGCCCTGCGGGCGAAATCTGAAAAAGCCCATATCTTCGGGTGGATATTTTAGCGCTTTTTGGTAAGCAAATGGAATTCAATGAAGTCAAAAGCCGGCAACTTTTGTTTGATTTTAGCGCCGCAGACGGTTTTTTCTTAATTGTGGTGTTCAGATAAGGTTATCATGTAAAGCGCCGCAGGCGAAAATTTTGGTCTGCCTTCACTTGTCCTTTAGGTAAATCGAAGAACGCCTAATTGCAGCAGACGCAATTTTTTGATTGTAGGGATCCTTTATGTAAGAATTTCAATAATTGATTGATTTGTCATAACGCTATAGGCGAAAATTTTTGTGCTTTTCGGTAGTTTTTAAACTAACTTGATGTATTTTTGAGCGCCGCAGGCGAAAATTTCGGAAATTTGGATTCGTTTTCCTTATTTTCAGCCAAAGCCCAAAATGACAGCCCGGGCCCCTTTTTTTCGCTCGGGCCCAAGGGACTTACCGTTCTCCGAATCTGCATGAAAAAATTTGTTCGTCCGTCTGTCTGTCGACACGATAACTCGAGTCAATCTTGATCGATTTCCAAAAGTATGTTTTCCCCGAAAGGTAGTCCCAAAAGGAGTGTTGTGATCATAATAAGTGAAATCAGTCAAGAACTTTCGAAGTAAGGATCGAAAAAGTAGTCAAAAACATGACTTTTTGAAGGCCGATGAGACGTTTTGGCTTAGGCCCTCGGTCGGTCCTAAGGTCGGCCAAAGTTCAAAAAAAATTGTTTTGCTATGTTTTAGAGAGATGGGAGGGGAACAGATTCATCCATGAAGTATGCGTCTAAGGCCAATCCTTAGTGCCCTGAACGGTGCCCCACAGGGCTTTCAAAGTTCCCATTTTGACGATTTCCAATGTAATCTAAGACTTCAATTCAATAAAATTGCAAAGCATTCCTCGATACTCTATGGAAGTTTAGCGTTTGTTTTAATATGCAATAAGAGTTTGTAACACTTGTTCTGACACTCACAGGTCTTTTTGCTTATCGAATCGCCTTGGCTGTGTTTTTGAAATCATGCCCGTAGCGGTAGCGGAGGGCGTGACGCAGTCCCCACACCCCAAAAAAAAAACGTCCACAAACCCAAACTCCATACAAAAAAAGGAGCCATATATAGGCGAACTTTTGAGTGTTTCCTCTCGCCCCCCTCTCCCTCCAAACTACGTCGCAGCAGCTTTCAAACAAGCCCTCACTCATCAAAATCGGTTGAAAATTGGCTGAGATATCGAGGTTTGAAAATGACACTTTTGTATTGTTCTCATCATTATGGAAACTTTTTTTCTGATCTGTCGGTTTCTATCTATCTATCTATCTATGTTCTATCTATTAATAATTTTCGATCTCGAGAACTAGACAGCCGATCTTCCTGAAATTTTCAGGGAACGTCAGTCTCGGCCCCAATGAAAAATTTCATATGCCGCTTTTCCGGGAAAATTCTGGAAAAGCCGTGGCATGTGGAAAAGTGGTCAATTTTGAGGGTTTTTTAGGTAATGCTCGGAGTTTTCGAATTTTAGCTCCGGAGTGACAATAGCTAGAGAGTTGGTTTCTTCGGGAAAGTTATAGAGTTTGGTCAGAAGGATTTTTTTGGATCTTAAGAAAATGGCTGCCAGCAGTCAAACCATCTTGAATTTTCCCAAGCAATAAGTTAAGGTTTTTTTGGTTTTCGAATTTTAGCTTCGGAATGACAATACTTAGAGAGTTGGTTTCTTCGGGAAAGTTATAGAGATTGGTGAGGAGAATTTTTTTGATGAGTAGAAAGTGGGGTCGCCGAGGCGCGGAAGTTGGTCAAAATCGAGGCGAAAGTTTTCGCCAAAAAATTTTTTTTGTCGGAATCGATAGATATTGACTTCGGCGTCATTTTGATGAATAGAAAGTGGGGTAGCCGAGGTGCAGAAGTTGGTCAAAATCGGAGGTGTTCAAATGAAACTACTGATATCCCAACAAAAACCTCTTAAAAGGTGAAGTGTGACGCAGTTCCTAATTTCCACTTCCAAAATTAATGATATCAGTGGATGTGACGCTTACGCTGAAAATACGCAAGAAATGACGATGCAAAAAAAAACTTTTTAAAAAATTCAAATGTTTGAAATTGCGCCACAAATGCCAGAGCCATCAACGTAATAATTTTTCCACACTTTCAGTTTTCACATGCAAAATTTTCTAAAAACTAAGTTAATAAAGTTAGTTGGGTACATTTTAGAAGAGTTTGAAAAATTAATTTTGAACTCAGTAAAAAAGTTATCCTCAAAAGTCAGGCATCAATAAGGTCACATTTTTGCTATGTAAAAACTGAAAGCACAGAAAAATTATTTCGTCGTTGGATCTGGCATTTGTGACGCAATTTCAAACATTTGAATTTTTTAAAAAGTTTTTTTTTTGCATAGTAATTTCTTGCGTATTTTCAGCGTAAGCGTCACCTCCACTGATATCATTAATTTTGGAAGTGGACATTAGGGACTGCGTCACACTTCACCTTTTAAGAGGTTTTTGTTGGGTATATAATCTTTGCATATACAAAAGAATCCAAAAGGCCCGGCCGGGCTAACGCCCGGGTCGGGCAAAAAGACCTGCGGGCGCCGCGCCGCCCGAGCGCCCATAGGGCCAGGCCGGCACTGGTTTTATCGGCTGCAATCAAAAGACAGAATTCGATGGAACAACAAGCTAAACTTTATAGTGATGAGAATATTGCCTATTTCGAGTATACATTTTTTTGATCAGAGTGAGTGTCGACCAAGTCGACTCAGAACCTTTTTCCGTATAATTTCCATACGAATTTTCATTTAGTTCCCGTAAGCTTTGTTGCATTGGAGCTAGTTTTTGGACCCGAAAGGACAAAGGTCCTGTACGTTTACTGCAAACAATTTTGAATTTTATTGTAACATGAGGTAGATAGAGGTGGGCGTTGAGGAGATGCATCTATTATCGTCTAGAAATAACGAATCAGCAATAAAGAAAGCGTCCGTCTCCACTTTTTTTTTCAAAAGGCTCAACCGATCACCCTGATTTTTCCCCTGAAAGTTACATCTATCCCATTATTATAGTTAGGATGAGCAAAATCGGTCAAGTGGTTCCGGAGATATGGTCGAAAAAGCGACCAAAAACATTGTTTTTCGACGTTCGGTAAAATTTTTTCGCAATTATCTTAGCAAGTTGTTCATATTGGTGTCAAATGAAAGCATCTGATCTCACAAAACTGGAAAAAAAAATTTTGTGGAAATTGTTTCAGTGGTCTAGGCACTGAGACCAATGGAATGGACGAAATTGAGTTTCTTAGCCGCATACGAAAGCAGATTGTTTTACGTCTTTATTTGCTCAACAACGTTCGAGTCTTTTTGCGTTCATCTATTCTGTTTGCCACATCTATTCTGATACGTACGAGTCTTTGGCTATGTTTTATTTTCCATTCCCTAACGATAAATAGTTATTTTCCTGACAAGGGGAGAAAATAGAAAATTGCTTAACAAGGTTGACGTCTGTGGCCAAAGCAGAGAAAATTGCAACGAGAGTAAGGTTTGTGGCACAAGCAGAGAGGGCCACAAACTTTACTCAAGTTGCAATTTTCTCTGCGAGGATCAAAGACTTCAACCGAGTTGAGAATTTTCTATTTTCACCCGAGTTATGAATTAAACTTTTCACATTTGTTAGGCGAAAATTCATATTTTCTCCCGAAAAAGATTCACGCTTTTTATCACTATTACAATTATTGTAAATAACTTAACACATTTAAGCATACAAAAGACGAATTTCACAGAAAACGTAGAAAGTAACTCAAAGTAACTCAACTTATATTTCAGAAATATTTGCCAGATTAGCTAATGAATTACTTTAGAGTAATCCTGTGATCCTGTGTAATCCTGTGGCATTTTGCTTAGCTCGTATCCGCCCAGTCGAAAATTATTTTGTGTTTACTTTCTTCATCGAAAAAAAAATTCATATGAAGAGATCGATGATACTTCATGGTAAGTAATTATTTTCTCACCTCAAATGAGGTGCGAAAATTTACTTTTCATCCCGCTACAAACTACCCATGCAAAATTCAATTTTCGCACCTCATTTGAGGTGAGAAAATATCAAGTTTCGCCTAACAAATGTGAAAAATAAATACTCACTGTTGTCGTGACATCCACGACAAAAAAAATGTGCAATCGAGATTGCAAATTATTGAAACTGTGGGATATTTACCACTTACAATAATTACACGAGGGCAATAATTTCATACTCTCGCAACTTAAACATTTGAATTGGCTTTCTGTCCGGTTAGAGCTTTCATTCAAATGTAAAACTAGATGGCTCTATCATCTATCGTTATCGATCCTGTCTATATAAGGGGTGGTAATTCAAGGGTTGATTTCTCGAGTCGACGCAGTTGATCGTCGATTTGTATGTTGGAAATGTTTTGAATTATTATTCCACTTTCTCTAAAATTTGCATGAAAATTATACAGAAAATTACTTTAGAATTTTTGGAATAAAGTTAATGTGTTGAACAAATAGTTCAATTGTGTCACGACACAGTGAGGTTTGACTTTCGATTGAAAACAAATCCCTTACTTCGACTCTGTTCTTACTTCCCCAATTCAACTCGACTATGACACTCAAGGCCTAGCTTTTGTTAAATTGCTTTTACGCAGTATCTTCAAAGGGATCACTAAAAGTTATCTCAGCCAGTGAAAAAGGTCGGAAAATTATTGAAAACTGCTGGATTAGCTGTTATTTATCGGAAAAATCATTAAAAAACCGCAATCAGTGCGTCCTACTGTTCGTAATTTAAATTCGAAATTCATGTAAATGTTGCATTGAAATCGCAGAAAGAAAAATGATTTGTTTCGAGTCTCGCCGATGCAATAAAAAAACCGTCGCGTAAATTTTCCCGTCAGTCGTCGACGTAACGATTTCAAATTGTTAAAATTCGTCAAAATAGCAGCTAATTAATCTTGAGGATAATCAACGAAATTACCAGCACATTATTTACAGTTAATTCAGTGGCATTCAAACAATATGGATGAATGCCAAAATGTAATTGCATTTGATGATTTTGATGCAATTGATGACGAAACAACAGAAAACACAACAACAAACATGGTAACTTTACATGATGTCGTTTTTTACGTTCTTGCAAAAAAAAATGTTTTTCTTGTTCGCTTCCATTTTGTCTTTTCGCAATTTTAATTACATAGTTAATGGTAGAATAGATATTGTGTCATTTGATTGTTTCTGCAGTATGAACACGTAACGATGGAACAGGCGAATCTCATTTTCTCATTTGTAATCGGCTACATCCGATTAACGTTTTTTGAGCTCCAAGACGTTTTTTTAACAGCTTCTTCTCGGTATGAATGAACGGAAACAATTTCCAGTACATCGTCAACATTCCATCATAAAATCAGTTCATTTCTATTCTGCTTATAATTTGACTTGAATAAGAAAAAAAAGCCGAGAAATTATGTGAATCGATTGTTGTGAAACAGAAACATTTCGCAATTCATTACCATTTTGGATGTTTATCTAGTTTTGGTGCCGTGAGGAGATAAAATCGATAACATTTTGACGAATGAAATTGTTTTCTCACTAAACTCATTCGCATTCATTTGTTGAGTTTTATTGCATTTGGAGAATAAATTTGTATTAATGTAGTCCATTCATTTGTATGTACGTCATTTTAAGTTCGTTCAATATTTATGAGAAATTTATTTCAAGTTCATTAATATTATCAATTCCCTTTTTCGTTATTAAGTGAGTCAATTCAAATGCACCAACTTTGTTTTTATTAGAGTCATTAGAGTATAATATTGTCATTGTGTTTGACTTGGAAATAGGGTCCGTTTAAAGGGAATTTATCTTCCAATCACCATCATCATACTATGAGAACGTGAAATACTTTTTTGTTTTGGTCTTTACATCGTAGTCCCCGAATGATGAGCGATTCCCCACAATGCCATATTAGCCATAAAAGTCTATCTGCTTCCAAATCTGATTAATGGAATCTGTAAATGTGGGACTTCTGCAGATAAGATCCTTTTTGACAGCCTTTTGTATCCCGAAACAGCACAGACGGTTAACCCCTGTTAGCTCTTTCAATGACACGACCCCTAAATTCTCGTTAATAGCATCGTTACGAATATTACTGTTCAATTGCTCCCTACGATTGACCTTTGCTATGTTTTTAAGAACATTCAGGTCGGAAGTCTCCATGTCATGTTCTACATACCAACAATTCACCCAACTATCACTACCATCACAAAGATGCAGTGATCGAGGGCAGGGCTCAATTCCTCAATTGTTAAACGCGTGCAACCATTCCCCGACCTGCCATTCTCTGAAAAAGTGGTTACTAAATACTTAAACTCAGAAGCTTACTAAAAATGCTCCAAGTTTAAGTTTCAAGTAGCTTCCACCCGATATTGCGACATTGTGACAGGGCAAATGACAGGGTTCGAGATAGTGTGACACTTGCGTGACGGGGGAGGGGGGAGGTGTTCGAAAAAGGCCGATTTTTGTGTAACATACTTTATGAACGGCCCCTAATGTATCGTGGTGTGAGGCCTCCTAATCCCCGCGTCTATACTACGCATTGCACGCATTGTAGGAGCCCAAACCGCCGAAAAAATAATCATTTTCGAAGGGAAGGGAAAGTTTACGTCTTTTTCTGAAACCCAGGCGGGAGGCTGAAGGTATTGGTCTCAGCTTTCAAATGATACTTTAAGAGTGATTTTGCGAAAACTTCGAACGACAACATGTCCTGCTTTTTCCCGATGAATGTGCAATTCGTTTCCTTGTTCTATTGTAAGAAAAGTAATTTCTCATTTTTGGAAAATTTGATATTTGGGGGAGTTATGGTGTGCTAAGTAAGTTTATATCAGGGGGTGGTAAAAATGGTTTTTTGGCTATAACTCGTGTAAAACGAAATGAAATCAAATGAACTTTTATAGGACGGTAAGCCCCAATGATACAAATGTTTTTCATTATTGGATTCTTTGGAGCCTTCCCCCACTCCTGAGTTATTAGTCATTTTAGGTGAAAACTTCGGGAACGCTTTACTGCTTGAAGCAGCGATGAACCGAAAAACTGAGTATGGGGTGTTCTTGTATACTACCCCTACTATAAGACCATGCAAAGACTTCCCCGGTTTAAGGCTGTTGCACCGGTCTGGAACAACTTTTGTAAAAAAGATCAATTTTTGACACTTTTTCTTGACTATTTTTAGCTGAAGAAATCTGTATAACTGCCCTGAATCTGCAGCTGGATATGCGAAAAGGTGCTGTTCACAAGTGACGGTGTACTCTACGGAAGGAGGGAGGGGTGGTTACCAAAGAAGGCGTAATGATGTTGAGTTTTATATGGAAACTAGTCGAACCCCCGCCCCTAGGGGCTACGCAGGCTTTATCATTTTCGCTTCAACATTAACGGGTAGGTTACGTTGTCGAAACCCCGCCCCTAGGGACGACGCAGCCTTTATCATTTTCGCTTGTTGTCTATTCAGAGAGCCAAAGTATATTTTTTTTCGTTTTAAATAATGATGCGTAATGTTTCATGTAATTAAATAACTTCGTTGATATTACCGCTAATAATACTAAAATCCAAATGGGCGAGAAAGGCACTATAAATCAAAACACTTTCTTTGTCGCAAAATTACTCCACTCCCCCGTATTCCACTTCCCCCGTATTCCACTTCTCCCGTATTCCACTTCCCCCGTATGCAACGTTCACCGTTTTCCACTTCCCCCGTATTCCACTTCCCCCGTATTCCACTTCCTTCGTATTCCATTTCCCCCGTATTCCATTTCCCCCGTATTCCACTTCCTTCGTATTCCAGTTCCCCCGTACTCCACTTCCCCGGTATTCCACGTTCACCGTATGCAACGTTCCCCGTATTCCACTTCCCCCGTATTCCACTTCCCCCATATTCAACGTTCACCGTATTCCACTTACCCCGTATTCAACGTTCCCCGTATTCAGCGTTGCACTTGCTACGCATTATACTCTGACACTTCCCCTACCAAATCTCTAAGACGTCATCGTAACTGACTTTTGGAAGATTTCTTGACCCATAACTCCCTTATTTCAGAACAATATCTAACCCCGGAACATGTTTTCTCGACGTTTTGCACCATCCCCAACAACATATCAAAAATTAATTTTTCAATAATTTTC
>CM055404.1:41697941-41723704 GCA_029228625.1 Pseudolycoriella hygida | reverse complement strand
CCAACATTGTTCAGCAAATTTGTTGCTCCAAGCCTCCACTATCGATTGGCACTCAAAAATTATCTCTACTTTGTCCAACAACAAAAGTTCCCTAACAACAAAGTGAGGAAACCCCAAAATTTTAACAGTTTTCCCCGACCAAATCTCGAAGACGTCATCTTGACTGACTTTTGGACGATTTTCAATTTCCCCATAACCCATAACTCCCTTATTTCAGAACAATATCTAACCCCGGAACATGTTTTCTCGACGTTTTACACCATCCCCAACAACATATCAAAAAGTATTTTTTTTTTCTTCGCCAGTGTAAACGCAATTAAACGAAAAAATAACGGGATCGTGACAGACAGACTTATAGACGAATAGATAGACACATAAATAGATAGACACATAGATAGATAAACAGACGGACATTAGCCGTTTATAATTAGTAATTTATAGCGTTTTTAACACTCTTTCTATGTGATTTGATTTGATAATTATTTCTCAGAAAGAAGTTGATGGAAAGTGCTGATATTGTGTACAAGAAATGTTTTTTGGTTGAGTTAATTGTTGACAGCGGCACCAGCTTCGGCTGTTATTGGTGAAAATATGGCAAAATTTCAAAGGCTAATTCCAACTTGCAGCAACGGTGTGTAGCAAAACTAACCTCACACAAAAATCGGTGGCCATGCCCTCTATCAATACGCGTAAAAACCTCTTCAGCACTTTTCTGCTGCAAGGAGGAAAAAAAAATTTTTGTCAAAAAAATTGATTTTTTTGTTCAATGAAATGTTTGTTCTTGAGCCTTTTTGGTATGCATTGTGAAAGTAATGAAGCCCTGAACATTTTCTGTGAACATATGAAATACATCCGATCACAAGTTTGGGCAGAAGAAGTCGTTTTCAAACATCCTCGCCATCCCCGTGGAACCTTAGGGCACTAAAAACGAGTTTTTTGTACATAACTCGAGTAAATCTCTACCGATTTTCAAAATTATTTTTGTAATCGATGGGTCTATAAAAGCCCAACAATTTTTTATGAGATTGGGCCCTTGGACTTAGCTAGGGTACTAAAAACGAGTATCTGCTAGGGCCCTACGTGTTTTTGTACATAACTCGATTAAATCTCTTCCGATTTTCAATTTTTTTTTTTTTAATTGAATGACCTAGGAATGACTCAAATTTTATGGGAAAAAAATTTCGATCAGAAGCCGTTGGACTCAGCCAAGATCCTAAATCTGAGTTTTTACTGGGGCCCAACATATTTGTAAATCTTGTAAATCCTAACCGATTTAATTGCTTCTTTTTCTATTTGAAAGGAAACCGAGTACCGAATTATATTCAAAAACAAATTTGGGCCCGGTGCCTGCGATTAGGGCTTAAGTGGGCCTCAGGTCGGTCTAAGGGGTCGTAAACATATGACATGACGTCACGCTTGCTATAAAATCCACAAAGTCTATAACTCCAAACTCCCCCTATTTGGGGGGGTAGCCAGAGTCCTATAAACAGAATTTGCTGTCTTGACTAAGTTATGACCGATTTAATGGATACTCATTTTTTATGGCAAACGTGACGTCATATGTGCACGACCCCTAACCAAAAAACATTTTTTTTTGCTATGTTGCTTTGTGTCCGAGACCTCTACGTAGGGCCTAACGTCGGTCCTAAGGTCGGCGGCGCAATACTTTTCATTTTGACACCTGGCTTTCCCTAATGCGACCTTGACCATGAAAAAGAACGCAGCCTGGTGTCAATATGAAAATTGGTGCGTTGTATCAACTCGTCAATGCCATCATAAGGATATTCTTCAATTTTTTACAACAGGCTGTCTTCTTATTGACCTTTGATCATGACAAAGTACGCAGCCTGGTGTATATTTTACCATAAAGTACTCGCTATTGGCTCTAACATTTCCTAACATCATTTTTTGATCCCAGGCTTCATAACCGAAAATGCACTTGTTGCAACTTCCTGAAGGCTCCGTACTTCGGATTCAAGATCCAGTAAATCCATGCAGTAGAGGAAAGATCAATCTACTGCATGAACGAACTACAATTGCTGATGAATGCATTGGAGATTTTCAGTAAAGTTGTAACAAAGTACACCATCAACTTGTGGAACACCCCCTGAGGCAATTTTTTGTAACTCTGTTTTCCACATCTATTCTGATACGTCCCTTGCATATGTTTTGGTTCTAAATGTAACAAACTCATCTAGAATTTTCATTATTAGGCTAGTTTTTCTTCTACACCCATAGTCCTTTCAATAAAGATATAATTTGTTGGAATCACTATCATACATCGAGATAGATAGTGCGCATCGAACAATTACGCAATAAAAAAGTGAGACGACTAGCTCAAAAATATCTCCATAAACTGCATCAAGTCTAGGTATTCAGGAGTGTACTTTTTTCTTTAAGAATCGTATTTATTGACGGTGTTTGAGTAGCACTTACTTTCAAGAGAATATGCTAAAACCACCTCCGGGGTGTCTATTTGTGAAATTTAAGCTCTTGCTCTCTGTGGCTACATGTAAGTTTTTCCCTTGCGAAATAAACGGTTTTTGTAAATAAATCTTGCCTCCTTTGAGAGTTCAACATTTTTTGTAATGCTTTAACATAACCCGACACGTGAATTTCAACTTTTATAAGATCTCTCACGATATCTTATGAATATTTTCGCAATATCTTCCTCTTGATACGATTTTAATTGCTCCAAAAAAAAAACGATGAATTGTAATTCATTTTTCGAGACCAATTCTCTGCCATCCACCAACATTGTAACGAAGAAATTTCTTTTTTTGGTAATTTATTCGCCTCGTTAACATTTCCATTTACAAGTCACTCTACTTCGTCTAATTAAAATTAAATCACAATATCGTATCGTGTGCCCCAAAAATTTTGTACACTTAACAATGTTATACCAACTACGGTAGATCATCTCGCACAAATGATCGTTAAACCCATAATTTCATGGGCCTGTAAATAATCAAAATTTTAATTCGAGTACGTTCAACTTTATTATTTCTGAAGACAACTGTAACAATGCAGAGCAGGTACTCCATGTAGCTTTTATGGCCTAAAAGATGATTTGAATCAGAGTGTGATTTTTTCGCGCACAATTTAATGAATTCGATATTAGGACATGACTTTATTAATTTGGAATTAGTTGGTTCGCTTGGTAAAGAAATGGACTTGGTACCAGCTTTACTTTTACATAACATTTTCAAACAAATGGAACGTATTTATAGAAAATAAAACGCTATTGAAATACAGATATCAAAATCGAATACAATCTGCTGGCTAAGCCACACGACTTCGCAATGGTGCAATTTGAATATTTAGAAAAGTTTCATTCAGATTTTGTATAGAAAACAACAAATTCATGTTCAGTCAAATGAAAGTACATTAAATTGCTTTGAACTTTAGCGAAATGAATAAAAAAAGAATAAAACTATTATATAGGCGAATGTAAAATCCACGGTAAATTAATTTGAAAAACTGAGCATATTTGTTGTTTTTTTATTGTCTTTGTTTTTAATCGGCGATGAGACCGGTGTATCGAAATATGTGTTATCTGTAGAGGTGGTATTCAACTATTCATTACAGGGCATTTAAAGCATGACTACGAAATGTTTCATTAATTAATTTGAAATTAAAGGTATTTTTGTGTATAAAGGTTTGTATTTCTTACTTTTACTTGAGCTTTGATTTAAGCTCAAACAACTGTTTAAATCATTAAATTCATGTTGCATTATAATATGTGTGCCGATCGAGAATGCACAGCGGCCTATTGAACAGCTTAATAAAAAAAATCAGCTCAGGGTTTGGTTCAATCACAATTAAGACAGCGACGAAGTTTTTATTCCAAGAACTTACGCATCTCTCCGTCTGTCATGCCGATCTCCACCGACAAAATTGCGTACATCTATCGCCGTCGGAAATTTTTTACCCACCAACAGCCGCTGAAAATGATTCATTCGTTAACGGGTAGTCTTTTCCTGCAATAATATTCTATTTAAGATGCTCTTCGTCAAAGGCCAAAAGGACGATATTTTAAATTTGAAGCGCTCTTATGATGTCTTAAGCGACACTACTCTTATGGGTTTTGGTCTCTCCTGCTTTCAAACGAAGTTTTTTCGAGGACACGCCCTTTATTTCAGTTCTCTTCGATCCAAAATAATGCGTCTTTCCCTTACAGAAATTAGCGTAAAATCGTTAGCGAAGTGAGAGATTTTATTTACAAAACGAAATTTTCTACGTCTGAATATAGGAATTTTTTAAGTTCCTAATGTTTAAGGCTTCCGAACCTTCAAAAATTAAATGCCCTAGCTAAGGCCAAAGACTCAAATCGAAAAATGTTTCTTCCACAAATTGTCGGTCATGCCCAGATCTTTCAAACAAAAAAAAATTTTGAAAATCGGTAAATATTTACTCGAGTTAGTACAAAAAACACATAGAGCCCCTAGCAGAGACTCGTTTTTAGTGCCCTAGATAAGTCCAAGGACTCAAATTAAAAAAAAGTTTCTTCCATAAATTGTCGGCCATGCCCAGATCTTTCAAACAAAAAAAACATTATGAAAATGAGAAAAGATTTACTCGAGTTATGTGCAAAAGACCAAAAACCACTTAAACGGCCCTAGCTCGGCGGCCCTAGCTCGGCGGCCCTAGCTCGGCGGCCCTAGCTCGGCGGCCTTTGGGCCGACAGTGCCCAGATTCAATACCATAAAATATTTTTCGACTACCTTTCAGGAAAAAAAACGTTTTTGAAAATCGGTCATGATTTACTCAAGTTATCGTGTTGACGGACAGACAGACAGACCGACACAAAGACCAACAGACAGACAGACCGACAGACGGACATTGTTTTTTTCGCTGATTTGTCATCTGGAGGCAACAAAAAAAGGTTCACCCTTACTCCCGGGTTCGAATTCGCAATGTAACAAACGTGGTAGTAAACGCATCAGACCTACGTACTTCGTACGGGTCTAAACATCCTACGTTAGTTAGTTAGTTAGTGGGTTAGTTAGTTAGTGGGTTAGTTCCAGGGCCATTTGTATGAAAAACCGTGAAAAACCACTTTTTTGGCTCGTGCTCGAAAACGGCTCGATAACTTTTCTTGAAATTTTGCAGGGACCTTCGGGTGGGCATTCTACGTCATATGAGATTTAAAAAAAGGAGGGGCACCGTCCTCGTTTGGGCGCCAGGGCTCTTAGAACGCGCCATATACAGCCCATATGTATGTGTTTGTGTGTGTAGTGTGTATGATAGCACATTTTGTATGAGACAATGGTTATGTGTTTGAGATAGAGGTTTGGTGTCAAAGGGAAAGTTGTTGGGTTGGGTGTGTAGTGTATCAGGGTGACCGCCAAAATGGAGAAAAATAGGCGGGGACTCAAAAAAAAAAACTTTTGATGTGTTGTAGAGAAAGTTGAGGAGATCATTTTCGCCCATGGAAGTAGTAGCCGCCGCGCTTCGGTTTGGCGGCGGCGGCAAAAAAAAAACTTTTGATATGTTGTAGAGGAAGTTGAGCGAATCATTTTTGCCAATGTAAGTACTAGCCGCTGCGCTTCGGTTCGGCGGCAGCGGCGGCTCAAAATAATGCAAAACAATCACAACGAAAACCCTTTTTAAAAGGGAAACGTGACGCAAGTCCTCGTCCCTTCTTCCAAAACAACTGGTATCACAACAAAAGCCTTTTTAAAAGGGAAACGTGACGCAAGTCCTCGTCCCTTCTTCCAAAACATTTGTGGCTGCATTTGTGACGCATTTTTTTACTCAGAAGTGAAAAGCGTCAAGTGCAAGCGTCACCCAAATTGATATCAGTTGTTTTGGAAGAAGGAACGAGGACTTGCGTCACGTTTCCCTTTTAAAAAGGGTTTTTGTTGTTTAATTTTAATTAAACGTTTTTGATTTCGAGCCCTTGGTTGGACTAAGCTAGGGCACTAAAAACAAACTTCTGCTAGGGCTTTACCTGTTTTTTTGTACATAACTCGAGTAAATATCTTCCGATTTTCATAATTATTTCTTTTAATCGTCAGGCCTATAAAAGCCCAACAATTTGTAGAAGAAACTTTTTTGAGATTGGGCCCTTGTACTTAGCTTGGGCAGTATAAACGAGTCTCTGCAAGGGCCCTACATGTTTTTTGTACATAACTCGAGTAAATCTTCCCCGATTTTCATTTTTTTAATCGAAAGGTCTACCAATGTCTCACATTTTATGGTAGAAAATTTTTTGCCTTTGGCCCCAGCCATTTTGTTTGCATAAATCGGGTAAATCTCGGGGATTCTCTTTCTATTTGAGAGCTAAATTACCGAATTATATTTAAAAACAAAATTTGGCTCTGTGCCTGTGCTTAGGGCTCAAGTGACCCTCAGGTCGGCCCTACCCAAAAACTTTTTTTTGCTATGTCGCTTTCGCTATTGTCTATGGAAGTATGTGTCCAAGGCCTCTACTTGGGGCCCTAGGTCGCTCCCTTGATAAAATAAAATTTTCATGCTGTGTTGTCGAGAAAATTGAAAAAAACATTTTTGTCTGTGGAAGTATGTCTCCAAGGCATTTTCTTGTGGCCCAAAGTCGGTCTAAGGCCTGCGCTACACAAAAAAATTGTTTTTTGCTACGTTTTGAGATAAACATTTTTATGTTGGGAAATATTTGCCCGATACCTCTCCCTAATGCTTTAGGTCGATTCTAATGTCGGCCCTAGACAAAAAAAAATGGTTTTTTGCTATGTTATAGAAAAAATTGAGATGAACATTTTTGTCTATTTGTGGGTCAGTTCGAGTCTTTTCGTAACATCAACTCTGTTTGCCACATCTATTCTGATACAGACGGGTCACTTGCATATTTGCCGATTTTCATAATTGTTTTTCAAATCGACAGGTCTATGAAAGCTCTACTATTTGTAGAAGAAACTTGTTTGAGATTGGGCCCTAGGATATAGCTAGGGCACTAAGAACGAGTTTCTGCTAGCGCTCTACATGTTTTTGTACTTAACTAGTCCCACTCAAGTTACTCAAGTCCCACTCCCGTTTTATGTCAGAAAATGTTTTCATTAGAAACCCTTGGACTCAGTCACGACCCTAAAACTGGGCCCAACGTGTTTGCTTACATAAATTGAATAAATCCTAACTGATTTCGTTGATTCTTTTTCTATTTGAGAAGTAATCGAGTACCGAATTATATTCCAAAACAAATTTGGAGCCTGTGCTTAGGACTGAAGTGGGCCCCAGGTCTGTTCTAAGGTCGGCCCTAACCAAAAAAAAAATTTTGTTGCTATCTTGCAGAGCAAATTGAGGGTAACATTTTTGTCTATGTAAGTATGTGTCCGAGGCATTTCCTTATGGCCCTAGGTCGGTTCTAAGGTCTGCCCTAGACAAAAAAATCGTTTTTCACTAGGTTGTAGAGAAAATAGAGGGAAATATTTTTGTAATTATTTGTCCGAGGCATCTCCTGAAGACCCTAGGTCGGTCCTAAGGTCGGCCCCAGACAAGAAAATGGTTTTTTGCTATGTTGTCTATTTGGGGGTCAATTTTGTACTTTACTTTTACTTTTTTACAGCGTTTCTTCGGACGGGTTTTTCAATATTGCCCTATCGGCAATTTCCAAAACAATTTAATGTCAACGTAAGACAATATTTACTTAAATACGTTCGAGTCTTTTCATAACATCAACTCTGTTTGCCACATCTATTCTTATACGTACGGGTCCCTTCATATGTTTTATCAAAAACTAAAAAGTTATATTTCTCTAGAGTTTTAATGAACTTTTAGAATTTTTTGGCGATTTACGCACAATTTTTAGATTTTTGTTTTCAAGATTTTTGTGAAACATTTTAGAATTTTTCGAAAAATGTTAGAATTTTTTGAGATTTTTCTGTTTGCAAACAAATCAAATATCAAATGAATGCGTTTAAGGGAGAATGATTTTGGTTGTTTAATGTTCGTAATCAAGAAACACTTTGCAACTAAAACTAATAACGGTTTTTGCATTTGTTGGGAATTCAACCTCTCAAGCTGTGTGTTTCATTCCGTCACCGCGAACACAAGGTTCTCATTCGGACTCAGTGAATAATAAACCTTTTCGGAGGCCATACAGAAACTAATGATCACACGTGATGAGGCAAAATAACAAAAAAATATCATCAATTCCTTCATTTTCGTCCCCCTTTGAAAAATTGTAGACGATGCGTATGTATTATACAATACATACAAATTGTCTAATTGGACCCGTGTGAAGTACGAGTCCCATGTGTTTCCCAATACGTTTGTAACCAGTCGATGGTCAAATGGGACGGGTGTTTCAGTGGTGAACACACTGGACTTACACCGAGAAGGCCCGGGTTCGATGCCCGGAACGAGGAATTTTTCTCTAAGAATTGACCCAAGCTTCATAAATTGGGTAGTTACGGCATTCGATATCCGTAACGAAAAAACAACCGTACTCACAAACACATGACGTCACTCATATGTCGCTAGCGCTGGTACACGCAAAGAACAATAAATTAAGATTGAAACACGTGTTTGGCATTTCTGTACTTCGGCTGCTGCTGCATCATAGATGAAGCCAACAGAAAAATACGGTTGGCCACCACAGCGCTGGGATCGAATCTAGTATAATCGTCATGTCTGCACTATCTCGGTTCGTAGCTACTTCACTTTAGTTACACTGTTTTGGTAACCTTATTATAACGAAGACGGTTGCAGTTGAGATAAGAGCAACGAAGTGAAAATATGAACAAGATTTTAGATGGATTTGTACTGAACGTACTAGTTTTTCAAATTAAGTTTCCAAAAAATGTTCATCTATGACAGAGCAAGAAATTGCGAATGATGACACCCAGAATAAAGCGACATCTGTGGTTCACAAGCTTATTTCATTGTCCCGAAAAAAGTCATCGTCTGGTGGCCCAACTGTTCGTATCATAACCTTCCCCCGGCCGATTAAGCATCGAAAACTGTAGGATTATACGACACCTTCCCAACATGCTACTTAGAACATAATTAATAGATGTAATACATGAAGTTAGTTTGAGATGTAAATGTTAGTATACGTAATGAACTGTGAAAAATGAAATGTAATACTTAATATGTAAATACCATACGAAATAATAATGATAATAAACGAGTCGATTCGAGGGGGAGCATCGATCATGGTCCTTAGATACCAAATCAGCAAAAAAATTTGTCAGTCCGTAAACGCGATAACTCGAGTAAAACTTAACCGATTTTCAAAATCTCTTTTCCCCCTGAAAGGTAGTACCAGAAGTGGGTTTGGTATTGCATATTATGGGCATTTTCGGACGAAGAACTGCTGAGCTAGGGCCGCCTAAGTTGTTTTCGGTCTTTTATACATAACTCATGTAAATCTTTTCCGATTTTCATATTCTTTTTTTGTTTCAAACTATAAGATTTACATATGTTGACAAAAAACTTAATGACAAAGTGGGTAATTCGAATATTTTTGTGGTAAAAAGTTGAGTAAAAATTAATGAGTCACTTTGTTCTACTTGTTATTGGATGTGTGTTTTCACAATTTTGTTTTGAACTTCATTTGTGTCTAAAGCACATGTGTGCCTTTTTGTTGCCTATACAACAAATACACTGACAAAAATACAACAAAAAGCAAAGAGTACGACCCTGTTTGTGATAGTCCAGTGAACACATCACACAATGCGTAATCGATTACAAATTCATTTTGAAACAATGCAACGCTTCCAGCGATAAGCATTGGGTGTTGTAGTGGTATGCAACAATTCATTGTTCACATCCAATGATGTTTGCCTTCAAAATTGCATTTTGGTTGAGTAAAGAACGAGCGTAAATTTCTCCGGAAGATTGAGGAAGAATTAGATTTATGAATTTATTTGTAAAAAAATCGCATATCGTTTCTCTAGCTTTGAAATTAAAAAAGTGTAATATTTGTCAGGGTCAATCAGAGAGCAAGAAATCTGGAAAGAAGCTGGGTCCGGAGACAAAAGGTACGGCCATGTCATTTGGCTTCAAAAAGAAAATCTACACAACCAGCAAGAAAAATGGTAACTCCATCAAAGAGAAGGACAAATTGTCTCAGACAGAACAATTTGGAGCGA
Source organism: Pseudolycoriella hygida (assembly GCA_029228625.1). Lineage (NCBI taxonomy): Eukaryota > Metazoa > Arthropoda > Insecta > Diptera > Sciaridae > Pseudolycoriella > Pseudolycoriella hygida. Next base: position 41,713,634 of record CM055404.1, on the reverse strand, counting down.
TAAAAACCGACAACGATGGTGGAGATGATAATGGAAATCGAGGTAAATAACAGAACTTTAAAGATTTTTATTGTGAACGAAAGCGGTTGGGTATTATAAAGTTTTCATTTGATATTTTGTAAACATTGTATTTTGATAAGACGGGTCAACCAGCGGGTAACAGGGAACTTCACGCCAGCACAATTGAACATTTTCCTTATACAAAATGTCATATTGTGAATGACGCTGGCGCGAAGTTCCACATCTAATGTAGAACTTCCTAGCAGCCTTCCAGAGAAGGGCCATTCACAGTGTGCGCACGTCTCAAATGGTGGAAGCGGGCGGGGGGAAGGACACTTTGTAAATGGCCAAGTATCACATTCTATTCTAGGATTCAAATTATTCACAAAAATCATTACTTGAGGTGACCAGAAAAGTCATAATTCCCAACCAATAAAACTGAGTTTGAATGAAAATTTTGACATTGCCTTCAAGTGACCAGTTCATTTAATTGGTTTTTTGTACGTAAACTGGTCAGCTTAAAGAGTCAATGGACTGTGTGGGTTAAAAACTCAATTGAAATTGCGAGAAATCTTTCAAAAATATCCGCACAAATGGGAGAAAATCCTAAACTGACCTGATAAAGTAACTGACCAGTAAAGTAACTGACCAGTTAAAATAACTGACCAGTTAAAGTAACTGACCAGTTAAAGTAACTGACCAGTTAAAATAACTGACCAGTTAAAATGACTGACCAGTTAAAGTAACTGACCAGTTAAAGTAACTGACCAGTTAAAGTAACTGACCAGTTAAAGTAAATGACCAGTTAAAGTAACTGACCAGTTAAAGTAACTGACCAGTTAAAGTAACTGACCAGTTAAAGTAACTGACCAGTTAAAGTAACTGACCAGTTAAAGTAACTGACCAGTTAAAGTAACTGACCAGTTAAAGTAACTGACCAGTTAAAAAAACTGACCAGTTAAAAAAACTGACCAGTTCAAGTAACTGACTAGTTAAAGTAACTGACCAGTCAAAGTAACTGACCACTTAAAGTAACTGACCAGTCAAAGTAACTGACCAGGCTGACCAGTCAAAGTAACTGACCAGGCTGACCAGTCAAAGTAACTGACCAGTCAAAGTAACTGACCAGTTAAAGTAACTGACCAGTCAAAGTAACTGACCAGTTAAAGTAACTGACCAGTTAAAGTAACTGACCAGCTAAAGCAACTGACCAGTTAAAGTAACTGACCAGTTAAAGTAATTGACCAGTTGAAGTAACTGACCAGTTGAAATAACTGACCAGTTGAAGTAGATTTAGATTTATCAGTTTGGGACGACCTATTGTTGGTCTTGAAACACAGATCCTGGGATCCTTTGTTCCTTTTCTCGTTCATCATATAAATCATTATGTGAGCCTTCCTGTCGCTTCCAAGAACCGGTCCAAAATGACAGGTCCACATTTGATAGCCTCAGATGGTCTCACAGTGAAATTCCCAAGAATCCTGCGTCTCATTTGGAGGAATTTAGGGCAATCACATATCACGTGTATGCCCGTTTCCTCTTCTAATCCGCAAGAACATCTTGGGGTCTCCGACAACCGCATTTTATTCAGGTGTCGGTTCAGCCCACAATGCCCAGTGGTCGCCCCTACTACTCTTCTGATACGATCACGGTCCATTTTGATAAGGTCCTTGGCCCATCTTTCATCAGGTTTCGGGAAGAATCGCTTCGTATGCGCGCCTCCTCAATACGCTTCCCAGCGTTCTGCGTGTCTCCGTCGCACCCAGTTGCTTAATGCATCATTGCATAGTGCCTGGGGTATTGGTAGACGTGGCTCCACTCCGCTTGTTGTGGTAGCGGAGCCCACCCTAGCTAGCTCATCTGACCTTTCGTTTCACTCCACGCCAGAGTGTCCAGGTACCCAAACCAAGGTAATCTGATTACTCAGTCCCATGTAGTTTAGATAATCCTTTCCTTCTTTCATCAGCTTGGAGGTCGAGGTGGGTGACATGAGCGCCCTAATCATCTCTTTACTGTCGGAACAGATAAAGATCTCTCTTCCCTGCGTCCCCGCCGGCAGTGATTCTTGAGCTCCCATGAGAGCTGCGTAGACCTCTGCCTGGAGGACACTGGAAGTTTTGCCCAAATGGAACCAACTGCCATGTGCAGTGTCTGGATCGTATATTCCAGCCCCTGCTTTTTCTACGCCCTTGGATCCATCAGTGAAAAACATTTTCGCATTTCTAGGCAAACAGGTTGGCCACCCATCTAGCCATTCTTGCCTGCTCGGAAATATCGCTTCAAAACGTCTAGTGAAGTCAGTTACTGGCGCCATCCGGTCCCTTGGCATGTCAAAAATCGGGTCCGAAACAACGTCCATGCCCTACACGGAAGTACGGGCCCATAATCCTCACTGCTCTATCCTATCCGCAGTGGCGAAAGCTCTGGCCTTAATTACTAAGTCCAAAGGCGGTATCGCTAACAGCGTTTCCAAGGCCGCGGTGGCCGTGGTCTTCATAGCTCCAGTTATGCTTATGCACACTAGCCTTTGTATCTTACTCAGTCTCTTCCTTGCTTTCTCCACGTCCATTCTTGGCCACCATACTACAGAACCATGACTCATCATGGGTCGGATCACAGCCTCGTATAGCCACAGAATGGCCTTGGATGACAGACCCCAATTCCTCCCAAAGGAGTTTTTACAGATCCAAAACGCCGTCAAGGCCTTTTGTGCCTTGTCTTCGGTATGGTCGATCCAATTTAGTTTGCTGTCCAGCGTGACTCCGAGGTATTTTACTCTTGGAGCGAGTTCTACGTCCATACTGAAGAGCCTCATCTTCCCCACCAGATCTGATCCTGTACCTCTTTTACTGAATAGCACAAGGTCTGTCTTAGTGGGGTTGACCCTTAGGCCCTTCTCCAAACAGCAGTTCTCTACTATTCTCAGCGCAACTCTCATGCGATCTCCCAAGGTGCTTTCAAACTTCCCTCTAGCTAGAACCGTCAGGTCGTCTGAATACCACCCCTGCGCATAGATTCCTTCCTCATTCAGTTTTCTAATGAGGGAGTCTACCACTATGCACCAGAGTATGGGTGAAAGGATCCCGCCTTGTGGGCATCCCTTGGCTACCCAAAGATTTTTCTTGTGACCACATATAATAGCCTCAACCGTTCTATCCTTGAGCATGCTTTCTATCCATCTCACAACAACTCCTCCCACTCCTCTTTCAACCAGAGCTTGACGGATAATGTCGAACCTCGACCAGTTGAAGTAACTGATCAGTTGAAGGAACTGACCAGTTGAGGTAACTGACCAGTTGAAGTAACTGACCAGTTAAAGTAACTGACCAGTTAAAGTAACTGACCAGTCAAAGTAACTGACCAGTCAAAGTAACTGACCAGTCAAAGTAACTGACCAGTCAAAGTAACTGACCAGTCAAAGTAACTGACCAGTCAAATTAACTGACCTACTACAGTTAACTGGTCAGGTTAAGGAATCAATGTCGTTAGGGAGAGTTTTTTATTTGCACATAAACTAATCACAGCCCCGTGAAGTTTCAAAATTATCAAAAATTCTTAAAAAATAAACTCGCAGTGTGCAACAATCTCATTGAGAATATTTTTTTAGGTGGATATGAAGTATTTAGTGATAAAGATTCAGGACGAACAACACCCAGATTAACACCACCACGAAAAGAATCAACTGGCGCTCCCTACCGAAGCATACGTTTTGGTTTTAGACAAGCAAATGTTGTGCGACCTGCTTCAACCGGTCTGAATCCCAAACTCACAAATTGTGATGCTGCTTCCAGCAACAATTTCACCAGTAAGTTGATTGTAAAATAGTTTGTTTTGAGTGTGTTGCTAATTCACAACATTAACAACGAACAGTGAAACCTCGATCGAAAAGTGAATGCAGTCCATTTCGATCAACGAGTGCAAACCAAGTAAATAACAAGCCAACATCACGAAACACCGTCAATCGCGAAAATCCGAAAATAAATGCGTGTTCAACATCAACGACAGTCAATATCACTTATCAACATCTACAACAACAACAGAACAAATCTAAGAATAAAAACATGCCAGCAATGCAACAGCAACATCAAACGAACACTGCAACCGATTACACAAATAAACCACCAAATGGCAAGCAGTTGACTATTGTCAATACGGGCATGCACACAAATGAGATGTGAGTGGAATGTTTTGGATTTAAATTTGACGAAAAAACCAATGGTTTTTTATTGAATTTTCATTTCAGCATTCGACCGACTCCGAAAACGGCTGAAAACATTTCTAAATTTACTTTACACACATCAAGTCTACCGCAACCGCAATATCCAGTACCAATCAGTTTGGCGACGCGACATGCAATGGACACAAAAATCGCTAAACAAGCAGCCAACACAACACGCCGTGGATTTTTCAGCGGACGGGATACATCCAGCGATTCCGGTGTATCAGGCATGGACAGTTTTGGTTCACCGAAACGGAATCGCAGCCGACCGCGAAATCTGGAAATGGTCATCAACGGTCGACATAAATTCGAAGTCCGTGATCTCGATAGCGAATTGATGGATGAAAATGTTGTGCCATTGTCTCTGCCAAAGTTGCCAAGTATTTTCAGCAGCAACAGTCAACCAGCACCGTTGAGCGGATTGATCCATCGAAACGACGAATCATCGTCGGAATCATGCACCGATGGCATACATTTATCGTTCCGTAAACCATCGTTGGCTTCACTAAATGTGGAAAGTATTGAGGAGGAAAAGCTTTATCGCGACAATTCTATGACTGAGAAAGGAGCTAGAAATATTGGGTTTAAGGAATATTCGCCGTCAAGCAAGACCTCGTCGCCGGCTAGTTCGAGAGCGTCATGGTGCAATGCCGGTGAAAGCATGGCAATAAAGGACTGCAGTAGCATTAGTGTTAGTAGTAGTGACTCAGTGAATAACAAGGACAGTGACTGTAAAACCTTAAGTGTTGATCTACGTAATGAGGATAATAGCATGGCAATGACAACTGATAAAACATTGAGCTGTAAGTATTGTAAGAGAGTTCGATAGAGTAGTAACGAGAAACACAGACCGTCTTTTCGAAAGCTCCCAGGTGAAGTGATGCGTTTAATATTTGTGTCGTAGGAAGATACCACAACAACAATATCTTTATAAATGTCAGCCACTGACTTGAACGTGTTTCAAAAGTGCCCGACAAACAAAGCGTTAGTTCAAATATTTGCACATTTGGATCGGCTCTAAAAATTTGTCTCATATTTTGTGTGGCATTTTTGAAACTTGTTGATTTGAACGAAAATGTGTCAGTTGTTGCTATTAGATTCGAAACAAAAAAAAATCTAAGAAACGTCTCCTGGTTACGCAGAGCCTTACACAATCGTCAAATCTGTGTAGAGGTGAATATTGGTGAGTTTCTCTATTATCTTCCTCTCTTTTGTTAAATCTGACGTTTCACAGTACAGTCCAAACATTTTAAATTCGAAGGTTCCACACGTTCTACACTTCATGTAAGCTTGTAACGCAAAACTTTTCAAATAATCTTGTAGTTATTGTTTGTGCCAGTACAAAAAGTACAAAATTTTCTCGCTGTAAGTCATTGACTTTAATTTGTGGAGTATTTGGATGAATGAATTTACTCATAAAATATGAATGGAAAAATTAACAAAGAAAAATCTTATGGAAATTGCCGAAAATCGTGGAAATAGTTTTCAGTAACTTTTACCAATTTTCTTGGTAGTTTTCACTAGTAAAAATTCTCAAAAATAGGCACACGCCACTGTGAGCTTTTAATTTATGCCCTACAATCAAAAGAAATCGTTCCATCGTATGACTTATATGCCAGTGTCTTTCCGACGGATTGTGTGCCTATAATGTGCATTTTTCTTAGACCTGTGCGAAGATCTCCCGATATGATCGAATCGGATAGTGAGGCGCTGGTCAGAGCGCTACAAACTGATTAGAGAATGTAAAGGTTATTTGAAGAGATGGATTTTACATGGGAAGGAATCATGTTAGCCTCAATCTGAGTACTTAGAGTAGAAGGAAATGCAAGAGTATAGGAGCTGGGAAAGACATTTCGTATATGATTCTAAGCTCTAGGCCTCTCATCCGCAGTCGCTACCCGAAAATACACATGGAACGTGTGGAGAAAAATGAAAACAGACGAGAGGAGAGCCCAAAAACCCTAAAACTCAGCCGATATTTTCAATTTCAACGATGGATCACAAAAGTGTCCAAGCAGCCGATATTCTACTCTTCAGACCGCACATTCAGCTCCTCCAAGCCACACACGAATTTTGTCAAAATAGAAAGTTATTGTCAGTTAGCCCAAAATCGGCTGAAAACTAGCCAATTTTAGCCGAATTTGGGCTAAGTGACAATAACTTTTAATTTTGACGAAATTCGTATGTGGCTTGATGGAGCCGAATGCGCAGCCTGATGAGTAGAGTATCGCCGTTTTACAGCTCTCCACTCTGTGTTCCACGTCGTCCACGTTTTCGCGGCACCTGATCCGTGGACGCCGAACATTTTTTTCGAGAGAATTGCGTCAGGATCAGATCTTTTGTCTCAGACAAGCTATGAGAGGAATATTCATCTATATTTTTGCATCATCGACTTACAAAAGGCATTTGAACGGGTACCGAGGCAAAGGCTGTTCGAGGTGCTTAGCGAGTACGGAATTAGTGGAAGTTGATTGGGCGCTATTAAAAGCATTTATTCAGGGAGCAGGGCTGCGGTGAGGTTTTCGAGGTTGATGAGGGCATTCGTCAGGGTTGTTGTTTCTCTCCTCTTCTGTTCATAATTTTCATGGACAAAATCATCAAACAGGCCAATTTACAGAGGAAAGGGGAAGTAGGGGAAGTAATCATGAGAATCCTGGCCTATGCGGATGACTTAACTTTATTAGCGGATAATGCCAATGATTTGCAGAAGGGGATTAACGGGATTGACTGCCTGAATGTCGCATGTGAGGAGTACGGGAAGTGTAAGCAAAACAAAGGCTATACATGTCGGCACATCTTCGAAAGAGGTATCTTGTCATGTAAATGGAGAGCAGTTGGGACAGGTTTCGGAGTTTAAATATTTAGAATGCATTTTCTCAGAGGATATGAAAAGTTAGTTAGGGAATTTGAAGAAAGGAGGAAAATGGGAAACGCAGTCGCCAGAGTCAGTTGAGGTCGCTTGTGTTCAATAAAAAGGAATTAAGTAGCGGCACAAAGTTGGCTATTTACAGCTCAGTCCTTAGGCCAACGATTTTATTTGGTAGTGAAAGCTGGGTGGACTGCGGTTACCTTGTGCATGACTTGGAGGTTGCTGATATGAGGGTTTTTAGGAGAATAGCAAAGGTGAATCGGAAGGAACAGTGGGACAATCATATCAGGAACGACGACATCAGGGAAAATTTATCGGTTACGTCAGTGGAAGAGGCGGCAAGGGTTAGTCGTCTGCGATGGTACAGACACTTTCAGACGATGAGTAGTAGCAGGCTGCCAAAGAGACTTTCTCTTGGCGAAAAAACCATCTCCTAGGCACAGGATTGGATGATCACCGGGAGTAAAGACCTTACTCAGAAACGTATAAGCGGTTTATAAAGTTTGATGATGATGAATCACGAGACATTTTCCTGCAAGCGGTTGTTCTGTTTCGTAGAAAAAGATTCCAGGCTTTTTGATCAAGTCACCGCCGCCATAGAAGCACTGTTGGCTGTACCACCTCTGGACTTGGTTATCAAGGCTAGAGTTTTGCTACAGCGGACAGGTTGGTACAGAATGGTATGTGGGCTGCCCGTTTCGGGGTTGGACATGGCAAAATCGGTGAGATGATTCCGGACCCAGTTACGCCTAGGGACCGAATGACGCCGGTGATTGACTTCACAAGGCGGTTCGAAACGGTATTTCCACGCAGAGAGGAGTGGCTGGACAGATGGCCGGCCTATCTGAGTGGAAGGGCAAAAGTTACATTTACAGACGGATCCAAGGCAGTTGAGGGGGCAGGGCTGGAACATATGATCCGAATGCTGTGCAGGGTAACTGGCTCCACTTAGGGGGAACCACCAGTGTTCTCCAGGCAGAAGCTTACGCGCTACTAATGGGAGCTCGAGAAGCACTGCCAACAGGGACGCAGGGAGAGGACGTCCTCATCCTTTCGGATAGTAAGGAAGTAATCAGGGCACTCGTATCTCGTATCGCCCGTGGTGACCTCTAGGCTGATCAAAGAGTGCAAGGAGTATCTGAACGATGTGGGATCGAGCAATCGGATCACGCTGGTTGTGGTACCTGAGCACTCTGGTGTAGAGGGGAACGAAAGGGGGGATGAACTTGCAAGAATGGGATCCACGACTATATCAATGGGAGCCGAACCCTACCTGCCAATACCCAAGTCGTTGTGTGCGCAAGCGCTAAATAACTGGGTGCGGCGAGGACACGTGGGAGGAATATGACGGGGGTGCTCACACGAAGCGCTTCTTTCCGAGGCCTGACGAGAAATGGGACAATGACTTGCTAGTGATGGACCGGTGTCGCATTAGGAGGGTTGTGGGAGCGATCACTAGACATTGCGGGTTGAGTCGGCACTTGTACAAGTTGAGGCTTTCGGGAACCACCGAATGCTCTGTGGATTGAGGGAGGAAATGGGCATACACTTAAATTGTGAATGCCCCAAGTACCTTCAGCTGAGGCGTAAGATCTTCGGTGGGACCATCCCAAATCTCTAATCTGGCACCTGCCTTACTTGACAGATTTTTGGTAGCGACAGGAAGGCTCGTGTGAAGATTTAAATGATGATCGGGAAGGAAACAAAGTATCCTAGGATCTGTGTTTCAAGATCGCCTAGGCGATCGTCCCAAACCGATAAATCTAAAAAATCTTTTGATCAAGTCATGTCACGTTTATATGAAGAAAAGTTTATTTTTCATGAAAGGCTCTGTCGATCTTATTGCCAAACTGTTGCCAAGAACACATTATCTTAAGGACGACATTCGGCACAGAAGGTCTGTTCATTCTTTTAGTCACTGGTGGGAGGTATGACCTTTTTCATTGTGGAAGAGTGTTCCGTTGGAACATAATTTCTGTGCTGGAACAGAATTTCTATGTTATTAAAGAATTTCTATGTCCCAATCAAAGAAACCGATGAGTGTAAGGGTCTTAGGATAAGATAAAAGGGTGAGTTGTATCACCATCTCTATCGTTAGGCCTGTGGGCTTCACTGGGGTCTTCCAAAATCAAATATTATCATTCGAATTTGCCGTGATTTGCCAGAAATATTTACTCGAAGACTCCGTACAATTTTTCAGTTCAGAAAAATCTCAATGATTGATTAGTGTCCAACAAAACAGAATGTTGAAATAATCAATGCACACGGCTGTGGTAGTCGTTGTGATTTTACCAATCTTTAAAAATAGAAACAAAAATTAGAAACTCACGAAACCTTTCAATGTTCCATGTAGCCTCAATTTCACTTACTACATCACTTAAAATCGATGTCGGAGCGCTACAACAACAACAAACATTTAAAAATAACAAAATAAACGATGAATTGGCTATTGCGATTGAGGACATGAAATTCGCACAAATAACAGAAGCAGCTGGTGATGATCTTATAGATGATGAAACGTCACCGATTGATAGTTTAATGAGCAGTTGCGATTCCGATGAAATTATGACGAAAAAGAATAAAAAGAAAATCAACGATTCGATCAAGGAAAAGGACATCCTCGATGACACGCCAATACTGGATTTTAGCTGTCCGCTATCACCCGGCAGTCCAACACATGCATCCAATTCGCTATCACTTTCCGATGGAGATGTTGGAAGGGATTTTCTCATTGATGATGAAATCGCCGATCAGCCTGCGCTGTTCTTTTCCGACAAACATGGTAAAAACTTTACTTCAGTCCTGTAAATTAAATAATTTTTACTTCTATCCTTCCACAGAAGTAGAAGCACCGAATCCACAACTTTTTTCTCTTACTGACACTCCAACACTTACGGAAATCGGATCTGTTGCTTCGAATAAAAAACAATCTCTAGCATCCAAGGTGAACAGCAATAACTCGTACGCACCCCAAATAAAACCACGTCACTCATTACTGTCCCGGACGGAATCTTTGGACACATTATCACCGTGTGAGTCGATCGCTTCAGATGATTTAATGATGGATTATGAATACAACAGCAGCATTGACTCTCTGGACAGGTTGGCGTTTTGTTTTCATCGTCAATCTTTGCGAATAATTGTTTTTTGGACATTTCTTTTAGAATATCTCATTCAATCCATGGCAGTGGTACTGCTTTGCATTCGCTAGACCATTCTCAGTTATTGAGTGAATTGGACGCTAAAGAACAGACTGATGCGATGAAGGAATGGAGTTCGTTATTTAGAACTGCACGCATGTTGAGCCGAGATTCAATGACGTAAGTAGAATTGAGAATTATTAATTTGTCTGACTAAAACTTTAGTAGAAATTTTTATAACAAAAAAAAAGTGGAGATGTGTTGGTACATTACTTCTTACGCGGTGGATGTTACAAAGATAAAGTCACTTTTAATCTGAAAAAGCGCAGAAATTTGGTTATAGTGGAAAATGATTTCGTTCCACAATTTTTCATTGTTTCCCACAGCCGTCTTTTGTCACCCAATCAAAAGTATACGTGGATTCCACACTTCTAAATAAAAATTTGAAATTTTCTTATTGGACTGCGTACTTTAATGCGTTGACATGCGACTTGAATCCAATTCATTCCACATTCTCTAACAATGATAAAGCGGATAACACACACTCATCGATGGTTGTAAAAGTTTTATAAGGCATTTTCTCATCATTTTGTTGTTGTGGGATGTGAGGGTTATGCGCAGTTTTTATTTCTGTGGGTTTTATAGTTCTGGTCATAGCACTTCCAGTATGACACCTGTCAAATAGAGTACTTTACGGAGTACAGAGTACAAATAAAGAAGTCGAAAAGGGGCTTATCATGGGCGCGCGGTAGCAATGCGCCCGTGACGCAAGTCTTACACGCCAAAAAATTCACAAGAAATTTTTTCGTATACTAAGGAACATATATACAGGAACTTTTTGACTGCCCCCCCCCCGAGCGACGTACCCCCCGGAAAATATTTTTCCCGGATTCTACGGAAAATTTTAGGCCGAAGTGCCTTTTCACTCATTAAAATCGGTTCAGTCGTTCCAAAGATATGAATTAAACAATTTTGCTATTTTGTATGGAAATGGACTCAAATCGAATTTTTTTAACTAGTCAATTTGGTAAACCTTTCTTTCTTTCTTTCTTTCTTTCTTTCTTTCTTTCTTTCTTTCTTTCTTTCTTTCTTTCTTTCTTTCTTTGTGGCAATTTTTGGCAGGATGACCCAGATCTCCTGAACGATGAGAGTTAGAAAGTTGGTTCCAAACGCGAAGTTGTAGAGAATTAAATTTAAGCGAACACGTGTTTCAGGGTTTTGGAGAAATATGGCCCAGTCCTGGTATATGGTCACTTCCATAATTAGGCAGGATGACTCAAATCTCTAGAACTGTGAGAGTTAGAAAGTGGTTCCGAAGGCGAAGTTGTAGAGAATTAAATTTTAGCGTACACGTGTTTCATGGTTTTGGGAAAATATGGCCTAATCCCGGGATAAAGTCACTTTCAGATTCCAGAGGGATGATTCTTACCTCTAGAACTATGGCAGCTAGAAAGTTGCTTACAAACTTACAAAAGTACTGATATCCGCCAAAAAAACCTCTTACAGAGGAGGTGTGACGCAAGTCTTTATGTCTGCTTACAAAAGCTGTGAAATCAGAAAAAGTGTGACGCATTAATCAACTAAGGTAAAACTATTTTCTTCCAGTTACAAAAGTTCTGAAATCAGAGGGGGGTGACGCATTAAGCTTCGATTCGCAACAAACATTTTTAAACAAAATTATGTTGAGCTCAAAAAATTGCGTCACAAATGCCAGACCCACCAGCCGAATAATTTTTCAACACTCAGTTTTTAGACGCAAAAATTTAAATTTACCCTAAACGATGTGATAAGAAATAAAAGTCAAATTTTCGCAGCGTAAAAACTACTACTAAAGTACAGAAAAATTGTTTCGTCGTTTGGTCTGGCATTTGTGACGCAATTTTTTGAACTCGGCATAATTTTGTTTAAAAATGTTTGTTGCGAATCGAAGCTTAATGCGTCACCCCCCTCTGATTTCAGAACTTTTGTAACTGGAAGAAAAAAGTTTTACCTTAGATGATTAATGCGTCACACTTTTCTGATTTCACAGCTTTTGTAAGCAGACATAAAGACTTGCGTCACACCTCCTCTGTAAGAGGTTTTTTTGGCGGATTGCGTTTACCAGACTTTTGTAACCAGTCAAATTTCGACTCGGAAGCTACTTACTCTTTCGTTTTGGAGTGTAAAATATGCAAACAGAAAAAATTTTCCGTCCGTACGTCTGTCAACACGATTACTCGAGTAAAACTTGACCGATTTTCAAGATCTTTGTTTTTCCTGAAAAGTAATCGAAAAATTTTTTATGAGATTGAATCTGGACGCTGTCAGTCCAAGGGACCTAAGTGGATTTTCAAAAAATTGTTAATCGAAAGGTCTGGGAATACCCATCAATTTAGGGAAGAAAGCTCTTGGACCTAAAATGGGCCCTAAAACTGAGTCTCTACGAAGTGAGTATTCGCGAATATTCTATAAAACACTATTCGCACGCGCGTGCGGATGTTAATTTAACTATTCACACGCGACTAAGAGTTAAATCGGATAAAAAATGAAATTTTCCTTGTACAAATGGTGACGTAAAGGTTTTACGTCGGGTGTAAAATGAGACTTTCCTTTTACAGATGGTTTTTCTTTCAGAAAAAGTTTTTAAAATTACAATTTCGTCATTAAATTATTTTATCGCAGGCGAATAGTCAAATTACTACGTGCGCGTGTACGAATAGTCGCACGCGCGTGCGATTAGCATCTGCTTTCGCTGCTCGTGAGATAGTCTCTGTAAAACTGCGAGAAAATGTTGAAGTGGGCCATGTCGTCCATAGTCAGTACGATGAAAAGGAATCATCTCTACTTCTATTCTCTACGTCTAAGTCGACGCACAGGGACCTTCCAGGGGCATTAAGACGACAGCGCAATAAATCGGACACAAACATCACGAACAAATTAATTCTCCTACGCCAAAGGGGCTCAATTCCAATCGACTTACAGCGCTCTAAGTAAGGAGGAAGGCGAAACACGCTGTCCCGACGTATGGTCCTTCTCAGAGTATCCATGAGAAACTTTTTCTGTATCGATTCAATTTTGTTCACATACATCTCATGGGGATCCCAAACAACAGAAACGTATTCCAAATGTGATCACACATGAGCAAAATATACATTTTTCAGAGCTTGAATGTCAGTGAACTGCCTGCATATTCACTTCACGAATCCCAGCTTGGAGTATGCCCTGGACGTAATAAAGTTTATGTCTGGTTAAATGTGAACATCTCATCCAACCATATCCCGAGATCCTGGAGTTCGGTAGCTCAAGACCTCATATTGAAAATAAGTCGGGTCACGGATCCTGTGAAAAGACATCACTTTGCATTTACCCACGTTAAGGACCAACTGATTCCGCCTACACCAAAGCACTAGAGCATCAATATCAGATTGAAGACGGATAGCATCAGAGATCGATGCAAGTCCCCAAAGCAGCTTGAGGTCGTCAGGATACAAAATCTTTATCGATTTGAAGATCTTAGGGACATCATCCATAAAAAGAACAAAGAGCAGTGGACCCAAGTGACTGCCCTGAGGCACACCAGATTTGACCTCAAAAGTCACACATGACCCATGACCTTCACATATTGAAATCTCCCGCTAAGGTATGATTCAAGCCAACTTAAGAGAACATGCTCTACTCTAACAATCCCTAGTTTGTGTAACAGAACTCTGTGCACGCCCTGTCACACCCTGACTCGATAATTTCAATAGCTATAGAGGCGAACTCGAGTAGATTGGTCGCAGTTGAACGACCCTTAATAAAGCCATGTTGTGCGGAAGTGATGGAGGAGGTCAACCATCCAGTGATCGATTCGCACACGATGGATTCGAAGAACTTACCAAATGTCGGAAGAATCGCGACACCCCTATAATTCCTCACGGAGCTCCTCGAACTTGACTTAAAAATCGGCTTCAAATAAGAAGTCTTCCAGCGAGACGGAAAAACTTTCGATTTGGTGCCATTTTATCGAAATGTGAGATGATCGATTTTAATTTTGCGTGATTTGACATGGAACGACTCTTTTGGAATTGAATTAGGTCAAAATCGGGTAAAACTTTCAAAGTTACGGTCGAAAAAGTGGTCAAAAACGTTTTCACTTATATCTCTGCGAAATTAAATTGGAAATCGCTCTTCAAGGTTTTGAATGAAAGATATGAACTTCCAGAAATCACGAAAAAAAATAGAGAAAATTGGTTGAGTGATTAGGGCTGTAGGGTCCTTAGTGTAGGCCCAACTCACGCTACGCGACATTACTCGATAGTTGTTGGTTTTTCATGAATATTTCTCTAATGATGAGGTTTTTTGTTCAAATTTTTTTGTTCGTAGATTTCCAAAGTTATACGTTAAAAACTTTGCAAAACTAGAGAGGCAAAATAAAACAAAACAGTGTTCCAGCAATTGTACTCCGAGTTTCCGGACGTGTTTTGAAGCGCTTAAATACATTCTCTCTGAATAACTTGTAGATCTGACTATGTTTCCAAAACTTGAAATTTTTATTGCTGACACGTGTCAAAACAGTGTTGGATAACAAGTCGTTACGGTGCTTTTCCCACGGTAACGGCTAGTTTTCCAAGGTTGCTTCGACGGACTCTCTAACAAAAATTGTTATGTTTGGAGAGCGAAACCTCGGAAACATAGTCAGATCTACAAATTATACACTAAAAGGTGGTAGAAAAATGTATTTCAGCGCATCAAAACACGTTCGGAAACTCGGAGTATAATTGCTGAAACACTGTTTTGTTTTGTTTCTCTAGTTTTGCAAAGTTTTTTGCGTATACCTTTGGAAATTTACGCTCAAAATCGACGTGTGATGCGTCAAATTAAAGGTATTGACGAGACAAATCAGAATATCAAAATTCATCGAAAATTCTGTTTGAAAATCAGTTGCTTTTGGCGACAAAGCGCGCAAAACAGCGTGTTTTGTTTGTTTTTCAGTGTTTTTCATGCATATCTCACGGAATTTTTACTCAAGCATGATGACCGATGGGTCAAATGAAAGGTAATAACGTAACAAAAATAAAGGTTAAGAGTTATTGCAAATTGGATTCACGAATAAGAGCTGTTTGCGGAAAATTCTCGGAAAAATGAGCAAAATAGCGTGTTTTGCCTGTTTTTCTCTGTTTTCAACGTATCTTCTCGAAAATGATGTTCGATACGTCAAATGTAAGGTATTGAAGAGAATCATTAAAAAAAAAACATAACCAAAGACCCGTACGTATCAGAATAGATGTGGCAAACAGAATAGATATGGCAAAGAGAATAGATGTTACAAAAAGGCTCGAACGTATCCAAAGATACAAATAAGCAAACAATCCAACGTTTTATGTTCTTTTATAACTATAAGAGTTTCAAAGATCCATTGAAATTACCCAAGGTAATGTCAAAGGCCCTACCGAAGTACGTCTCAGACCATTCAAATCTAGAAAAGCTTATATCCAAGGACTAAC
>CM055404.1:41684221-41697441 GCA_029228625.1 Pseudolycoriella hygida | reverse complement strand
CTTTAGTTGGAGCGAGGAGAATGAGAACTGATCTATGTACTGAAAATGTGGTTGTGCATACAAATTTCGCAAATCGATCTCATTCCCATTCTCCCATCCTTGGTAGACATAATGTCACTATCACATCGAGTGCCAACAACAACAGGTTTTTGTTTGTTTTATTTTTAATAATTTTTTTAATTCAGTAAAGATAAGAAAACCAGTCGCAACAAATCCCATCAAAAAACATTGGCCCCATCAATTTTACATTCAGATATAGTCGTACATCTGCAACTAGATCCCATAATTGTTTCTAAAGCATGTTAAAAAACTTTGAGTACCAATTTTGAGAATTTTTCCAAAGGTCTTCTTTATGACTCTGACATACTATAACGTTCGATCTTAGTCGCCGCTCAGTGCTTTTAAACCGCATATAAGAGCTTTTCATGCTTGCTTAGAGAACCGAAAGTATTTTCGGTCTTCTTACGAGGACCTCAAAGCGCTTTCGGTTCTCTTAGCAAGCATGAAAAACTCAATACATCACGCGAAAACGAGTAGGACTTGTGATGTAAATGACTATTTAAGTAGGCGATCAGTGCTTTTTGGTTACTTTGGTGGTTCTCACTTTTCCTGTGTTCCTATTTTCAATGAACCATTGAAATGGGTATAGGAAAGTAGCAACAGTGTATTGTAGAAGAATTAAACGAAACAATATCTAGGACGTCATAACTTTTTATTATATTTGTGACTTTTTTTTGTGACATCGTATTTTTGACGTCATTTTTGTGACATCGTATTTGTGACGTTGTATTTGTGACGTCATTTATGTGTCGTCAGATTTATGACGTCATAATTGCGACATTATAGTTACGACGTCATTTCTATGACGTCATATGTGTGACGTCATTTTTGTGACCTCCTATTTGCAACGTCATTTTTGTGACGTCGTATTTGCAACGTTATTTTTGTAACGTCAACTTTTGGCTATATTTGTGACGTTATTTTCGTGACATCGTATTTTTGACCTCATTTTTGTGAATTTTTGTGACATCGTATATGTGACGTCATTTATGTGTCGTCATATTTATGACGTCATAATTGTGACGTCAGACTTACGACGTCATTTCTATGACGTCATATGTGTGACGTCATTTTTGTGACGTCGTATTTGCAACGTCATTTTTGTAACATCAACTTTTGGTTATATTTGTGACGTTATTTTTGTGACATCGTATTTTTGACGTCATTTTTGTGGCGTAATTTTAATGACATCATTTGTGCGACATCGTTTTTGTGACGTCATTTGTGCGACATCATCTAACGAGGACCTTAAAGTACTTTCGGTTCTCTTAGCAAGCTTGAAAAACTCAATACATCACGCGGAAACGAATAGGCCTTGTGACGTAAATGACTATTTAAGTAGCCGATCAGTGCTTTTTAGTTACTTTGGTGATTCTCACTTTTCCTGTGTTCCTATTTTCAATAAACCATTGAAATGGGTAAAGTAAAGTAGCAACAGTGTATTGTTGAAGATACAAACGAAACAATATCTAGGACGTCATAACTTTTGATTATATTTGTGACGTCATTTTTGTGACATCGCATTTGTGACGTCGCATTTGTGACGTCATTTATATGTCGTCACAATTGTGATGTCATATTTATAACTTCATAATTGCGACGTCATACTTTCGACGTCATTTCTATGACGTCATATGTGTGACGTCATTTTTGTGACGTTGTATTTGCAACGTCAATTTCGTGACGTCGTTTTTGGAATGTTATTTTTGTAACGTCATTTTGTAGCGTCATTTCAATGACATCATTTTTGTAACGTCATTTATCTAACGTCATAATTGTGACGGTGCACAGACGGACGTACGTACGAACAGGAAGGGTGAAAATATAAAGTAGCTATCGCTTCTTAATAAGCGAAAAGTCGTCTCCGCTGCTCCTACTCACGCGACGTAAGTAGTTCTTACCTATTAAAAATAGGGATTTTTCTTGAAAATTCAAATTATTATTGTAAAAGTATGAAGTTACACTCCCCAAGATATGTTTATGTGTGTGCCAGCTCATCACTGAGAATTTCATAATTGTAAAAAAGTGTTCACTGACCATAGTGTCCTTCTCTTTGATATCTATACATTGAACCAGTGAATCAATTTTCAATAAAAATCGTTTGTTTTCCGCGATCTTCCTATATATTTCATTGGTCTACTTGATCAGCATTTTCCGTACTTACCTTTCAAAAACGCTTTCGACCGCTTGATTTTTCACATCTTTGGAAGTTCTCGGCCCTGCTCATCTCTTTCTTTTCTCCATTTTTTCAATATTTTCTGGTTCGGTATCTTTCAACAACAGATGCCTTCCTCTTAATCTGGGATGTAAATGTATAGTTCGTACGTTTCTGACAATGTCACTTAGAACATTCATCCAGAGTCTGGATCTGATTCCGTTCTCTCTGAAAATGTACCGTCTTCCACCTGGCCTATTCAAGTCGGTTTTCCAGAGACATGACATTTTCATTGTTTTTTATTTTATTTTGTAGATCACATCTTCCTGCGCGAGCAACACGTCTTCTAAATCGGTCGCGAGTGCAGCAAAGCATTGCTGGTTCAGACAGCCCACGCTCTTTGGATAGTTTCCATCGGCGCAATACATCGAATCGTCCGTCACCTCAGTCAACACGGGACTCAAATGGGTCACTGGATGACAATATAAGTGTACTGAATGAATCAATGCGAAATGTTATGTTAGACGATTTACTTGACTTCAAAAAGCAGTTGATTCGTTTGCGTAGTGTTTTGCAGGAGGTGAGTTCCTTTCGCAGTCGTACGAAATATAGTTGCATGTGGATGATATTAATTTTTCATTTTAAAACGATTTGTTGGTGATGATTTTGCTAATGTTTTTGTTTTACAATTTTGTTTTTATGTTCATTTTGTGGAATCCAGCCGGAAGGAGAAACTTTGACGAGTGTACGTTTTCGTTTTAATTTTGTTTTACTTGAAAGTATTTTCGTTTTTGTAAATCATTTTCGCTCTATCGATGTTTCAATGTTTTTTTTTCAAATTTTTTTTAGACGGACACTCTCAACCCATTTGAAATTAATGGGCAATTCTATGGTTCCGGCGAGTTGAACACTGACATTTATATTGAAAACAAGGATCTCTACAATTACTCGAAAGCACAAGATGATGCCAAGCAAGAGCTTTTAGATCTACGAAGACAGGTTGTTTTTTTGCAGGTATTTGCACGTTTTCCCGTTTTATTATTTTATGATTTAATCTTTCAAACAATTAATAATTTCTTTTTTTTAACTTAATTCTATTTTCTAAAGTCGTCTGTTATCCAGTGTTGCCATTCACATTTTGAGAAACTTCCGGCTTCAGATGGCAGCACTGAGTCACTGACGTCTTTTTTAGACAATCTCTAAAATTAGATTTTTAAATTAGTAACCGTAAGGCGTTGTTTTAAAAACTTTTTTCAATATTTACATTTCGTTTTGATTCGTTTTTTAAAAATTAAAATAATACGAAAGATTCAGGGCCTATTTAGTTGAATTTTTCGGTGAATTTTTACGAATTTGTTGAATTAGGTGAATTTTTATGAATTTCCGCGAATTTCGGTGAATTTCAGTATCCTCCGTTAGATTTTCTTTTGAAAAGCTTTTATTTTGTGTGACCATTTTGGAAATTTTATTATCAGTCTATGATTGTGTTCTAATCCTGTGTCCTCGAACGCATCTTTGAACGGATTTTCACTGCGAGTACTCTTATTCGAGTGCAACTGCCTTTTCTTTTTTGTTAGCCAGAACTCAGCTCAGTTGCTGGTACAAGATCAAAGTCGTCGTTGTCATATTGGTTATATAAAGATAGTTGAAGATGACGCGACCAAACACCATCGACGACCAAACACCATCGATGACCAAACACCATCGATGACCAAAACACCAAAGACCGCCAAACACCATCGACGACCAAACACCATCAACGACCGAACACGCTATCGACCTCTGCACGCTATTGACCACTGCGCGCCATCGACCATTGCACGTCTTTGACCAAATACCATCGTCGATCGAAAACCACTACTTCGAACCAAACCATTGAAGTTGTATGAAACGACTGTCGTTTGGCAACGACCACATTGTCGCTTGGCTTCACCGCCATGTTCATACCAAAGTCTCCTTCTAAAAAACAATTTCATCTGTAGCCAGCTCTTTCACCATACCAGAGCTTTAATCAATTGCAGCGAGTGTGATTGAGACCCCTTCTAGCAAACTAGCGCCACAAATTGATCAGCCTGGGCCCATAACCTGTTGGCAGAGCTTAAGTACTCGCTCCCATTCACCGATGGCCAGAGCCCTAACTACCGATCAAGTGAACCGATGATAAATACCTTTCATTTGGTACCTTATTCCTTATCATCCGTGCTATGGTTACGAAGATTAACTCAAGCAAGTTTCATGGCCCTATGTCTAACGTTTTTGGCCATCTCTCCTACAGCTTTTGACTAAAATTGCTCATCTTCGAACTTAGCTCCTATTTTTTGTCGAAATCGGATGTGTTTTACTCGAGCTACAGACCATTTTTTTGCATTTCTGCAATCTCCTAGACCTAAGGAACAAACTCTAGAAAGAAACTATAGGTCGATCTTCAAAATTACATACCTCACAGTAAAGACATAAGCCAATCGTACTTCGTACGGGGCGAAAGATCCCATGTGTAAACACTTTTGGGTAAAAGTTGGTTCAAGCCCACCATGCAAATCGATGTGGAATTCTATCAAATTCTGTGGGATCATGAGGAGGCTCGTTGCGGCGAAAATTTCGGTACCATGTGACGGTGACGGTCACTAGACGCGAAGAACGTTGAAGAAACTTTCATTTCTGACTAGTTTAGGTCGACCAGTTTTTTATCTCAAATATTGCACCAATATCACGAAATTTCGTTCTCTGACTTCACATCATCGTTTTGGTTTCATGAATTTCGAATCATTTCAATGATTTTTACTCGAAAGCCATAATTTACCTCCTTTAGGAAGTGTCTGTCTTTCTTTTCTATTTGACTCTTACATTCATCTGGGTTGCAATCCACAAATATCTGAGAGACGCTTCGAACACTTGGTGTTTCACACTTCCAAAATGCAGTAAATTATGGATTCGGACCCATAAAATTTTGAGCGAATGTGTTTTCCCTTGGGTCTAGCTCGAAGACGATGCCACCAGGAAAAATTTTTTTGGACGAATTAGGCTAAGATAACGCTTTGAACAAGCTAAAATAATTAAACATTCCGACTCGTTTGTATGTTAGTTCAATGTTTTTCAAATGGCTTGATTTCTGATAACCGAAAAATTGCTCAAAACGTGTCGGTTTACATAAAATTTCATTTCCCGACAACTAGTTATTATTCGTTAGAAAAAAGATTGAATTTTGGTGAATTTTTACGAATTTCCATTAATTTTAGTGAATTTTCATGAATTTGGTGAATTTTTACGAATTCGATGAATTAATTCAGCTAAATAGGCCCTGGAACGATTGCATCGATTTTTTGTGAAATAACCTACAAATCGGAATAACTTTTTATTTAAAGCCCTGTGAATCATAACTCCACTACAAGACGTTTACTTTAAAACAATTTAGGTAGGAAATTTGCCGTGATTTGTTCACACATATTTCGTGACAAAAATCGTTTTTCACCACACACACATTGGTTGCTTTTGTGCCAAAAATCATTTTCACCACATAAGACATCGTGTACATAGCTGCGGTGAAAACGATTTTTGAAACGAAAGCAACAAGTGTGTCTGTGCTGCAAATGGCTTCTGAATGAAATCTGAAACGATCCGAGCCCTCGTGTCATTTCTCATTGGGGACATTCAGTGCCTGAGATATTTTGTCCGGGCTATTTCGTCCGTATTCCCTTGGGGTTATTTCGGGCGGGATTTTTTTATCCGGGAATATTTTTTCTGGGTTATTTCATCCAGAGAAATTTTATCCTAAAGCCGTATTTTTAAATGATAAGCACAAAACTTGTCAGAACAAAAAATAGTAGATTAATGTTTGGGAGTTATAAGTAGAGGTTTACTTCATATGTATATATTGTATATAACAAGTGAGCTCAGTTATTCGGTGTTGTTAAGGTATTTTCAAATTCTAATGGCCGCAATTTTTTTTATTAAAATAAAATGTTTTTTATTTTTTCTTTATTCCATCATCTCCGAACATCATTTTACATATAAAAATTTTAAAAACTTCCGCAAAGAAATTAGGTTTTCAATCAAACCAATATTTGTCTTGCGGTAAGTCTTTACAGAAGTTTTTAGACCCGTACGAAGTACGTAGGTCTGATGCGTTTACTACCACGTTTGTTACATTGCGAATTCGAACCCGGGAGTAAGGGGGAACCTTTTTTTGTTGCCTCCAGATGACAAATCAGCGAAAAAAACAATGTCCGTCTGTCGGTCTGTCGGTCTGTCTGTCGGTCTGTCCGTCAACACGATAACTTGAGTAAATCTTGACCGATTTTCAAAAACTTTTTTTTCCTGAAAGGTAGTCGAAAAATATTTTATGGGATTGAATCTGGGCACTGTCGGCCCAAGGGCCGCCGAGCTAGGTCCGTTTAAGTGGTTTTTGGTCTTTTGCACATAACTCGAGTAAATCTTTACCGATTTTCAAAAATTTTTTTTTGTTTGAAAGATCTGTACATGACCGACAATTTGTGGAAGAAACATTTTTCGATTTGAGTCTTTGGACTTAGCTAGGGCACTAAAAAAGAGTCTTTGTTAGGGCCCTACGTGCTTTTTGTACATAACTCGAGTAAATCTCTTCCGATTTTCAAAAACTTTTTTTGTTTGAAATATCTCGGCACGGCCGACAATTTATAGAAGAATTTTTGCCTGTGCTTAGGGCTCAAGTGGGCCTCATGTCGGTCCTAAGATCGGCCCTAACATAAAAAAATGTTTTTTGCTATGTTGCAGAGCAAATTGAGGGAAACATTTTTGTCTATGGAAGTATGTATCCGTGGCCTCTATTTAAGGCCCTAGGTCAGTACTAAGGTCGGCCCTAGCCCAAAAAATAGTTCTTTTTTCTATGTTGTAGACAAAATTGAGGAGAACATTTTTCTCTATTTGGAGGTCAATTTTGTGCGTTCGGAGAATTTTTTTACACCGTTACTTCGTAGCAACATTTACTTAAATACGTTCCAATCTTTTCGTAACATCAACTCTGTTTGCCGCATCTATTCTGATACGTACGGGTCCCTTCTATGTTTTACACATTGATCACACCTCGTTTTCAAAGGCTTATTGCTAGGCAGTTATTATTCCGAATGAGAAAGTAATTGCTGTACAGAAGCCCTTAGATGAGCATTTTGTTTGATTAAAATCCGTTCAGGCAAAATTTAATTATTTTCACTATTTATGTTGTAAGTAAAACCAATGGCAATATAGGCAACTCGATAGCGTAGTGGTTAACACGTCTGCTTGCTACTATGACATCGAGTTGCCAGTGCGTTGGTTCGAAACTCAGCCGCAGACAGATTTGTTCCGATTGTTAGATTTGTAAACAAAACAAAGCTAACTGAATCGGTTCAAGTCATGTGAAGTTGAGTGTAGCGCCATCGTACGGCTTACCGGTGAAAGGCATTGTTGGGAGGTGCCGGTATTCTACTCCTACTAGTTTCGTTCCTAGTACAGATGGCACTGGGTTTGTCGCACAGCTTACCACTGGCACAGTAAAAACTTTCCGGTAATGAAAGGATCTCAAATAGTAGAACCACAAGGTGAACAAGAACCACAGCTAGGTGTCGAATTATGAACTTATACAACGTAATATACTCGCTACTTCATGAATTTTGGCATTTTTGGCAATTTTGGCATTATTCCATGAAAGTTCTTCCAGTGACACTCCTAAATACATTGTATGACACTCACTTCTTTCAAATTATTAATTGAAGTGAAGATGACGTATTAGTTAGCTTCTCGATCAAAGTGTTGAATGCGACGTCTTAATCTACTGTCAAAGGATATCGAATTTTATGTTATGAGAAAACTGTCAAATCGGCTTGTAGTGCGGTGTCGGCTTATGTCAAATTAAAGAAAATTTCAAGTCGATAGCTTATTTCATGAAATTTCGTATAGGCAGTTCTTAGCGAAAATAGATGGCAGCACATTGTATACACTTGACATTTGAAACAGAGTAACTTACTTGAGAATTCTGACATTTGGAGCAAATTGTTACGAGGTGTCGCTCTTTTCATTGAGAATGGTCTATACTTTGACAGAAGCGGGCGACACGCATCAAATTGATGGCTGGTTATAATGTTGACGAACAGATGACGACGCTGGTTTCATAATGAGAAGGGTACGAATTTTTTCTACAAATTTGCACCGAAAAAAGTTTTCTCAAGTCGATTCCGCAACCCCACAGAAAATATTGTTTGGCCTCAAAAAATCCAAAAATATTTTTTTTTAATTTCTTGCCGGAAAAATCAAAAATTTCAATTTTTGTACTTTTAAACGTTGTCAGTGCCACCTATTTTGCCCAATGCTTCCAAATTTATTTTAAGCATTATTTATTTATTAAACATTGGGCAAAATGGCTCTAGTTCCGATTATCCCCAGTCAAAATATCCCCGGACGAAATATCCCCCGACAAAATATCCCCAGATGTAATGTCTACTCAGAAATGGTGAATATAGGTAGGTATCATTAATTCGATATTATATTGTGTGTTGGGGTTTCTGCCCCCTCACCCCCGCGCCTGCGCCGGGGTTTTGTAAGCCTTGCAGGCGGCCTTACGTAATTGGGCCGTTGCCCCAAATCCCGCTAGGCGCTCCGCTCTCAGACCCCGCAAGGGGGGTTATACAGTACACTTCACATTGAATATTCTTAATTTGTGTATATTTTGTCTGAGGGGATATTTTGTCCGTTTTTTTAATGGAAAAATTGTGGTTATTATGTCCGGTTATTTTGTCTGGGGATATTTTGGTTGGGGATATTTTTTTTACATTCGGTCCTAACCCCGGGCAAAATAGGTGGCCCTGACGATGCTTCAAAGTACAAAAATTGTAAAAAATGCAGTTTTTCCCACCGACAATTTCCTTTCAAAAAATTAAAGGGAGAGGTACGAAAGTATCTCCGAGTGGTGTATTATATTTTTCATGCTTCATATGCGGTGCGAAAGTAAAAAAAAAATTTCATCCGACGGGGCGAAAATAAAATTTTCGTCCCATGGGATGAAATTTTTACTTTCGCACCGCATATGAAGCATGAAAAAATATTTTTAGCGTTTTTAAGGCCAAACAATAGTCTTTGTGGGGTTACGGAATTGACTTGAGAAAACTTTTTTTTCGGAACTGCCTAGACTAATTTGCTGAAAGGTTCTCCATTAGAAGATGGAAGTATATCATCCATAAGCACTTGAAGCTCAAAACTTGTGTCCCTTGTTGTGTAAAAGAGTTGTGATTTCAGGTAGCCAGTACTCACTTTAATGTTTGAAATGAGAAATGGAGCTCATAGTTTTGTTCTAATACTCTGTTTAGAATAGATTTTCTTTCTCGTTTCGTTCCTCGTTGCTAGTCAAAGTTGGAGCAACAAATCTTGTCATCGCTTCATTTCCTTTCAGAGTCAGATTGACGATAAAGACCGGACTATAAAAATTCAACAAAATCAAATTGAAAAGTTGGAAAAAGATGTTGTGAAGCTGGCGGCAGGAACAGAACCACAAGTGATACAAAACGTTGATACAACAAATACCGCCACACAAACGGAACGGGTAAATTTTTTCAATTAAGTGTTTTTCTCTCAGAAACTCAATTTTCAAACCGCTTTTACAGTTACGACCGCTTTCATTGGGTCAAGATGGATCAAGGTAAGTCGATGAAACGTTCATCTTATGATATTCGTCTCACAATATGTTTTCCTTTCTCTTTCGTATTTCCAGAATGATTCTCTCGATATTCTCTCAATTCAATTCAAAATTACAAAATTTATATTCGGTTGTAACAGTAAATGTGACTCTGTTTCCCTCCAATCTCAGAGAGATATTGTCTAGTAGACATTCAATTTTCGTCACCAGACAACAATTCTGTCTAAGATTTTCAGAACCGATTTTGGAGAAATTAATGTCGATTTATCGGAAACTAATTTTGATAAAATCGTTCGTTGTCTCCAATTGCATTGCTGGAACAATTCCGGAAATATCTTCTATAAATCTTCGCAACAATACGTTCTTGTTGTTTCACACAATGTACCGCCGATTGAACATTTAATATTTTTTTATATTTTTCCCCATTTCTTACACGAAATAAAACGTTTTCACTTTTTTTCACGCTGCTTGTTTCATTCAACAAAATGAAACTTTGGATTTTTATTTTGTTTTTTTAAATTTTCCTTCATTTTACTTTAACAAAAATACTTAAAAATCATGGAAACACAATCGTCAATTCGTCACAATTTGTAGACTGCAATTGGGCCAGGTATATTTTTGTGATTGCATCTTTTCCATTGTAGTGTTGTGTGGCATCAATGTCATTTGCATTATTTTTATTTTACTGTCATGTTTGGACAATAATTGTCTCTACACTCAGACTTAATTTCACACTTCACAGTTCGATTAAAACAGAAACAATTAACAAATAATGATTTCTGCATGATTGGCAAAACAAGGATGTGATAAGGATTGTGATACTAAAACCAACTGAAAAGAAAGAGTTGTTTTAACAGATTTTGCATAGTAAATATTTTGAATTCCAAAAGGACCCATAACGCATTTGGGTTGTAAAAATGTAAATTTTCTATATTTTTGTGATGGCAACTAGTGTACTTACTAAACTTTAACTCCTTTTATTTAAGTTAAATTTTAATAAAATAAAAAAATGAAATGTAATTAATTTTTCATGCTGCACTCGCGTAATCAGTAAGGTAAATATTCTCACATGTAGTGTTTAGGTTCACATGTTACGTGTACAATTTTAACGATTTTTATAAACAAAGTATACCCCCCCTCCCCATGCGATATATTTCTTGAATACGTATCGAATTATCGCCTAACTCCCACCATTGTAAACAGCGTACGAACTTTGTATGGCCTCTAAGTATGGAATTTTGCTTCCTACCCCATACGAAAGTTGAACATTACGTGTCAATGTGCCCCCTGTGAAAATGATCCATTACATTTTGGGTAAATTTTTCGTCAATTTTTATGTAAACTTCAACTTTCGCATTGGAAACAATTCTGTGAACTCGCAAACTCATTCGTTTATTTTGAGCAACTCCACTCCACACTCGTCAACATAACAGTTTCCAAAGCTTGTTGCTGAAAAAAACACTCGTGGGTTTGGCTTTTATCACATAATTGTGTCCTAATGTGATGAATTACTTTCACAGGGTCCATTGTAATGTACTCCGGACGGGTATTTTACCTCGTTCCTGCTGTGTGCATAATAAGTGAACGTCTTCCAAATGAAAAAGATTTCACTATGTGAAGAGAATTCAATCGTGTAAGGTGAACTTGTCCATAAAGCGCACTATTAGAGAGTTTGACCAAAGCCATTTATAGCCAAATTCGTAACATATACATATAGCTATTTGTTTTGAGTTATATGTTTACGTTATAAGTTACAAGTTTACGTTATAAGTGTACAGCCCAGATCAGTATTGTAACTGATCCAGACCAGTACTGATCAGTTGCAAAACTGATTCGCATCAGAACTGATCAGTTTCAAAACTGATTTGGATTAGTAGTTTGAAAGTGATCCGGATCAGTTTTAAAACTGGTCAGTACTGAGAATGATCAGTACTGATACTGATCAGTACTGATACTGATCAGTACTGATACTGATCAGTACTGATAATGATCAGTACTGATGCTGATCAGTACTGATAATGATCAGTACTGATGCTGATCAGTACTGATAATGATCAGTACTGATGCTGATCAGTACTGATAATGATCAGTACTGATGCTGATCAGTACTGATGCTGATCAGTACTGATACTGATCAGTACTGATAATGATCAGTACTGATAATGATCAGTACTGATAATGATCAGTACTGATAATGATCAGTACTGATGCTGATCAGTACTGATGTTGATCAGTACTGATGCTGATCACTACTGATGCTAATCACTACTGATGTTGATCACTACTGATGCTGATCAGTACTGATGCTGATCAGTACTGATGCTGATCAGTACTGATGCTGATCAGTACTGATCATGATCAGTACTGTGCTGATCGTACTGATAATGATTCAGTACTGATGCTGATCAGTACTGATGTTGATCAGTACTGATGCTGATCACTACTGATGCTAATCACTACTGATGTTGATCACTACTGATGCTGATCAGTACTGATGCTGATCAGTACTGATGCTGATCAGTACTGATGCTGATCAGTACTGATGCTGATCAGTACTGATGCTGATCAGTACTGATGCTGATCAGTACTGATACTGATTAGTACTGAAACTGATCAGTATTGTTCCGGATTAGTTTCAAAACTCACCAGTACTTATCCGGATCAGTTTTAAAACTGCATCTGCATCAGTTACAATACTGATCTGGGCTATAAACTTATAACTTATAGCTATATGTATATGTTATAAATTTGGCTATAAATCGCTTTGTCCAAACTCTCCTAACTGTTTCTGAATTTTATTTCGAAAATGAATTTTACATTTAAAAATATAAAAATTTTGAAAGAAAACTCATATGGGTATTTCAGCGTAACCCTCATATTAGCGTGTGTTAACAATCAATAATTTCTAAAACTTTTGAGATTGTTCTAGAACTTTATATAAGTTTCTAGACCTTTCTATACATTCATGGCAAAATGAAAGAAACTTTCTACTTCTGCGCAGAGTGTTGCGGTGTTAAAAACCTGCGCAGCAGTACAAAGTTTCTATTCATTTTGACCTGAATGTACGTTTCTTAAACTTTCCAAAGTGTCACTCTCGATACCTGACGCAGAACTACGTATCGAATTATCGCCTAACTCCCACCATTGTAAACAGCGTACGAACTTTGTATGGCCTCTAAGTATGGAATTTTGCTTCCTACCCCATACGAAAGTTGAACATTACGTGTCAATGTGCCCCCTGTGAAAATGATCCATTACATTTTGGGTAAATTTTTCGTCAATTTTTATGTAAACTTCAACTTTCGCATTGGAAACAATTCTGTGAACTCGCAAACTCATTCGTTTATTTTGAGCAACTCCACTCCA
>CM055404.1:41636730-41683721 GCA_029228625.1 Pseudolycoriella hygida | reverse complement strand
TTTTTGTACATAACTCGAGTAAATCTTTACCGATTTTAAAATTTTTTTTTTGTTTGAAAGATCTGTACATGACCGACAATTTGTGGAAGAAACATTTTTCGATTTGAGTCTTTGGACTTAGCTAGGGCACTAAAAAAGAGTCTTTGTTAGGGCCCTACGTGCTTTTTGTACATAACTCGAGTAAATCTCTTCCGATTTTCAAACACTTTTTTTTGTTTGAAATATCTCGGCACGGCCGACAATTTATAGAAGAATGTTTGCCTGTGCTTAGGGCTCAAGTGGGCCTCATGTCGGTCCTAAGATCGGCCCTAACATAAAAAAATGTTTTTTGCTATGTTGCAGAGCAAATTGAGGGAAACATTTTTTTCTATGGAAGTATGTATCCGTGGCCTCTATTTAAGGCCCTAGGTCAGTACTAAGGTCGGCCCTAGCCCAAAAAATAGTTCTTTTTTCTATGTTGTAGACAAAATTGAGGAGAACATTTTTCTCTATTTGGAGGTCAATTTTGTGCGTTCGGAGAATTTTTTTACACCGTTACTTCGTAGCAACATTTACTTAAATACGTTCCAATCTTTTCGTAACATCAACTCTGTTTGCCGCATCTATTCTGATACGTACGGGTCCCTTCTATGTTTTACACATTGATCACACCTCGTTTTCAAAGGCTTATTGCTAGGCAGTTATTATTCCGAATGAGAAAGTAATTGCTGTACAGAAGCCCTTAGATGAGCATTTTGTTTGATTAAAATCCGTTCAGGCAAAATTTAATTATTTTCACTATTTATGTTGTAAGTAAAACCAATGGCAATATAGGCAACTCGATAGCGTAGTGGTTAACACGTCTGCTTGCTACTATGACATCGAGTTGCCAGTGCGTTGGTTCGAAACTCAGCCGCAGACAGATTTGTTCCGATTGTTAGATTTGTAAACAAAACAAAGCTAACTGAATCGGTTCAAGTCATGTGAAGTTGAGTGTAGCGCCATCGTACGGCTTACCGGTGAAAGGCATTGTTGGGAGGTGCCGGTATTCTACTCCTACTAGTTTCGTTCCTAGTACAGATGGCACTGGGTTTGTCGCACAGCTTACCACTGGCACAGTAAAAACTTTCCGGTAATGAAAGGATCTCAAATAGTAGAACCACAAGGTGAACAAGAACCACAGCTAGGTGTCGAATTATGAACTTATACAACGTAATATACTCGCTACTTCATGAATTTTGGCATTTTTGGCAATTTTGGCATTATTCCATGAAAGTTCTTCCAGTGACACTCCTAAATACATTGTATGACACTCACTTCTTTCAAATTATTAATTGAAGTGAAGATGACGTATTAGTTAGCTTCTCGATCAAAGTGTTGAATGCGACGTCTTAATCTACTGTCAAAGGATATCGAATTTTATGTTATGAGAAAACTGTCAAATCGGCTTGTAGTGCGGTGTCGGCTTATGTCAAATTAAAGAAAATTTCAAGTCGATAGCTTATTTCATGAAATTTCGTATAGGCAGTTCTTAGCGAAAATAGATGGCAGCACATTGTATACACTTGACATTTGAAACAGAGTAACTTACTTGAGAATTCTGACATTTGGAGCAAATTGTTACGAGGTGTCGCTCTTTTCATTGAGAATGGTCTATACTTTGACAGAAGCGGGCGACACGCATCAAATTGATGGCTGGTTATAATGTTGACGAACAGATGACGACGCTGGTTTCATAATGAGAAGGGTACGAATTTTTTCTACAAATTTGCACCGAAAAAAGTTTTCTCAAGTCGATTCCGCAACCCCACAGAAAATATTGTTTGGCCTCAAAAAATCCAAAAATATTTTTTTTTAATTTCTTGCCGGAAAAATCAAAAATTTCAATTTTTGTACTTTTAAACGTTGTCAGTGCCACCTATTTTGCCCAATGCTTCCAAATTTATTTTAAGCATTATTTATTTATTAAACATTGGGCAAAATGGCTCTAGTTCCGATTATCCCCAGTCAAAATATCCCCGGACGAAATATCCCCCGACAAAATATCCCCAGATGTAATGTCTACTCAGAAATGGTGAATATAGGTAGGTATCATTAATTCGATATTATATTGTGTGTTGGGGTTTCTGCCCCCTCACCCCCGCGCCTGCGCCGGGGTTTTGTAAGCCTTGCAGGCGGCCTTACGTAATTGGGCCGTTGCCCCAAATCCCGCTAGGCGCTCCGCTCTCAGACCCCGCAAGGGGGGTTATACAGTACACTTCACATTGAATATTCTTAATTTGTGTATATTTTGTCTGAGGGGATATTTTGTCCGTTTTTTTAATGGAAAAATTGTGGTTATTATGTCCGGTTATTTTGTCTGGGGATATTTTGGTTGGGGATATTTTTTTTACATTCGGTCCTAACCCCGGGCAAAATAGGTGGCCCTGACGATGCTTCAAAGTACAAAAATTGTAAAAAATGCAGTTTTTCCCACCGACAATTTCCTTTCAAAAAATTAAAGGGAGAGGTACGAAAGTATCTCCGAGTGGTGTATTATATTTTTCATGCTTCATATGCGGTGCGAAAGTAAAAAAAAAATTTCATCCGACGGGGCGAAAATAAAATTTTCGTCCCATGGGATGAAATTTTTACTTTCGCACCGCATATGAAGCATGAAAAAATATTTTTAGCGTTTTTAAGGCCAAACAATAGTCTTTGTGGGGTTACGGAATTGACTTGAGAAAACTTTTTTTTCGGAACTGCCTAGACTAATTTGCTGAAAGGTTCTCCATTAGAAGATGGAAGTATATCATCCATAAGCACTTGAAGCTCAAAACTTGTGTCCCTTGTTGTGTAAAAGAGTTGTGATTTCAGGTAGCCAGTACTCACTTTAATGTTTGAAATGAGAAATGGAGCTCATAGTTTTGTTCTAATACTCTGTTTAGAATAGATTTTCTTTCTCGTTTCGTTCCTCGTTGCTAGTCAAAGTTGGAGCAACAAATCTTGTCATCGCTTCATTTCCTTTCAGAGTCAGATTGACGATAAAGACCGGACTATAAAAATTCAACAAAATCAAATTGAAAAGTTGGAAAAAGATGTTGTGAAGCTGGCGGCAGGAACAGAACCACAAGTGATACAAAACGTTGATACAACAAATACCGCCACACAAACGGAACGGGTAAATTTTTTCAATTAAGTGTTTTTCTCTCAGAAACTCAATTTTCAAACCGCTTTTACAGTTACGACCGCTTTCATTGGGTCAAGATGGATCAAGGTAAGTCGATGAAACGTTCATCTTATGATATTCGTCTCACAATATGTTTTCCTTTCTCTTTCGTATTTCCAGAATGATTCTCTCGATATTCTCTCAATTCAATTCAAAATTACAAAATTTATATTCGGTTGTAACAGTAAATGTGACTCTGTTTCCCTCCAATCTCAGAGAGATATTGTCTAGTAGACATTCAATTTTCGTCACCAGACAACAATTCTGTCTAAGATTTTCAGAACCGATTTTGGAGAAATTAATGTCGATTTATCGGAAACTAATTTTGATAAAATCGTTCGTTGTCTCCAATTGCATTGCTGGAACAATTCCGGAAATATCTTCTATAAATCTTCGCAACAATACGTTCTTGTTGTTTCACACAATGTACCGCCGATTGAACATTTAATATTTTTTTATATTTTTCCCCATTTCTTACACGAAATAAAACGTTTTCACTTTTTTTCACGCTGCTTGTTTCATTCAACAAAATGAAACTTTGGATTTTTATTTTGTTTTTTTAAATTTTCCTTCATTTTACTTTAACAAAAATACTTAAAAATCATGGAAACACAATCGTCAATTCGTCACAATTTGTAGACTGCAATTGGGCCAGGTATATTTTTGTGATTGCATCTTTTCCATTGTAGTGTTGTGTGGCATCAATGTCATTTGCATTATTTTTATTTTACTGTCATGTTTGGACAATAATTGTCTCTACACTCAGACTTAATTTCACACTTCACAGTTCGATTAAAACAGAAACAATTAACAAATAATGATTTCTGCATGATTGGCAAAACAAGGATGTGATAAGGATTGTGATACTAAAACCAACTGAAAAGAAAGAGTTGTTTTAACAGATTTTGCATAGTAAATATTTTGAATTCCAAAAGGACCCATAACGCATTTGGGTTGTAAAAATGTAAATTTTCTATATTTTTGTGATGGCAACTAGTGTACTTACTAAACTTTAACTCCTTTTATTTAAGTTAAATTTTAATAAAATAAAAAAATGAAATGTAATTAATTTTTCATGCTGCACTCGCGTAATCAGTAAGGTAAATATTCTCACATGTAGTGTTTAGGTTCACATGTTACGTGTACAATTTTAACGATTTTTATAAACAAAGTATACCCCCCCTCCCCATGCGATATATTTCTTGAATACGTATCGAATTATCGCCTAACTCCCACCATTGTAAACAGCGTACGAACTTTGTATGGCCTCTAAGTATGGAATTTTGCTTCCTACCCCATACGAAAGTTGAACATTACGTGTCAATGTGCCCCCTGTGAAAATGATCCATTACATTTTGGGTAAATTTTTCGTCAATTTTTATGTAAACTTCAACTTTCGCATTGGAAACAATTCTGTGAACTCGCAAACTCATTCGTTTATTTTGAGCAACTCCACTCCACACTCGTCAACATAACAGTTTCCAAAGCTTGTTGCTGAAAAAAACACTCGTGGGTTTGGCTTTTATCACATAATTGTGTCCTAATGTGATGAATTACTTTCACAGGGTCCATTGTAATGTACTCCGGACGGGTATTTTACCTCGTTCCTGCTGTGTGCATAATAAGTGAACGTCTTCCAAATGAAAAAGATTTCACTATGTGAAGAGAATTCAATCGTGTAAGGTGAACTTGTCCATAAAGCGCACTATTAGAGAGTTTGACCAAAGCCATTTATAGCCAAATTCGTAACATATACATATAGCTATTTGTTTTGAGTTATATGTTTACGTTATAAGTTACAAGTTTACGTTATAAGTGTACAGCCCAGATCAGTATTGTAACTGATCCAGACCAGTACTGATCAGTTGCAAAACTGATTCGCATCAGAACTGATCAGTTTCAAAACTGATTTGGATTAGTAGTTTGAAAGTGATCCGGATCAGTTTTAAAACTGGTCAGTACTGAGAATGATCAGTACTGATACTGATCAGTACTGATACTGATCAGTACTGATACTGATCAGTACTGATAATGATCAGTACTGATGCTGATCAGTACTGATAATGATCAGTACTGATGCTGATCAGTACTGATAATGATCAGTACTGATGCTGATCAGTACTGATAATGATCAGTACTGATGCTGATCAGTACTGATGCTGATCAGTACTGATACTGATCAGTACTGATAATGATCAGTACTGATAATGATCAGTACTGATAATGATCAGTACTGATAATGATCAGTACTGATGCTGATCAGTACTGATGTTGATCAGTACTGATGCTGATCACTACTGATGCTAATCACTACTGATGTTGATCACTACTGATGCTGATCAGTACTGATGCTGATCAGTACTGATGCTGATCAGTACTGATACTGATCAGTACTGATACTGATCAGTACTGATACTGATCAGTACTGATGCTGATCAGTACTGATGCTGATCAGTACTGATGCTGATCAGTACTGATGCTGATCAGTACTGATGCTGATCAGTACTGATGCTGATCAGTACTGATGCTGATCAGTACTGATGCTGATCAGTACTGATGCTGATCAGTACTGATGCTGATCAGTACTGATACTGATCAGTACTGATAATGATCAGTATTGATGCTGATCAGTACTGATAATGATCAGTACTGATGCTGATCAGTACTGATGTTGATCAGTACTGATGCTGATCACTACTGATGCTGATCACTACTGATGTTGATCACTACTGATGCTGATCAGTACTGATGCTGATCAGTACTGATGCTGATCAGTACTGATGCTGATCAGTACTGATGCTGATCAGTACTGATGCTGATCAGTACTGATGCTGATCAGTACTGATACTGATTAGTACTGAAACTGATCAGTATTGTTCCGGATTAGTTTCAAAACTCACCAGTACTTATCCGGATCAGTTTTAAAACTGCATCTGCATCAGTTACAATACTGATCTGGGCTATAAACTTATAACTTATAGCTATATGTATATGTTATAAATTTGGCTATAAATCGCTTTGTCCAAACTCTCCTAACT
The DNA here is from genome assembly GCA_029228625.1 of Pseudolycoriella hygida. NCBI lineage: Eukaryota > Metazoa > Arthropoda > Insecta > Diptera > Sciaridae > Pseudolycoriella > Pseudolycoriella hygida. The sequence continues at coordinate 41,677,496 of CM055404.1, read as the reverse complement.
GTTTCTGAATTTTATTTCGAAAATGAATTTTACATTTAAAAATATAAAAATTTTGAAAGAAAACTCATATGGGTATTTCAGCGTAACCCTCATATTAGCGTGTGTTAACAATCAATAATTTCTAAAACTTTTGAGATTGTTCTAGAACTTTATATAAGTTTCTAGACCTTTCTATACATTCATGGCAAAATGAAAGAAACTTTCTACTTCTGCGCAGAGTGTTGCGGTGTTAAAAACCTGCGCAGCAGTACAAAGTTTCTATTCATTTTGACCTGAATGTACGTTTCTTAAACTTTCCAAAGTGTCACTCTCGATACCTGACGCAGAACTACGTATCGAATTATCGCCTAACTCCCACCATTGTAAACAGCGTACGAACTTTGTATGGCCTCTAAGTATGGAATTTTGCTTCCTACCCCATACGAAAGTTGAACATTACGTGTCAATGTGCCCCCTGTGAAAATGATCCATTACATTTTGGGTAAATTTTTCGTCAATTTTTATGTAAACTTCAACTTTCGCATTGGAAACAATTCTGTGAACTCGCAAACTCATTCGTTTATTTTGAGCAACTCCACTCCACACTCGTCAACATAACAGTTTCCAAAGCTTGTTGCTGAAAAAAACACTCGTGGGTTTGGCTTTTATCACATAATTGTGTCCTCATGTGATGAATTACTTTCACAGGGTCCATTGTAATGTACTCCGGACGGGTATTTTACCTCGTTCCTGCTGTGTGCATAATAAGTGAACGTCTTCCAAATGAAAAAGATTTCACTATGTGAAGAGAATTCAATCGTGTAAGGTGAACTTGTCCATAAAGCGCACTATTAGAGAGTTTGACCAAAGCCATTTATAGCCAAATTCGTAACATATACATATAGCTATTTGTTTTGAGTTATATGTTTACGTTATAAGTTACAAGTTTACGTTATAAGTGTACAGCCCAGATCAGTATTGTAACTGATCCAGACCAGTACTGATCAGTTGCAAAACTGATTCGCATCAGAACTGATCAGTTTCAAAACTGATTTGGATTAGTAGTTTGAAAGTGATCCGGATCAGTTTTAAAACTGGTCAGTACTGAGAATGATCAGTACTGATACTGATCAGTACTGATACTGATCAGTACTGATACTGATCAGTACTGATAATGATCAGTACTGATGCTGATCAGTACTGATAATGATCAGTACTGATGCTGATCAGTACTGATAATGATCAGTACTGATGCTGATCAGTACTGATAATGATCAGTACTGATGCTGATCAGTACTGATAATGATCAGTACTGATGCTGATCAGTACTGATGCTGATCAGTACTGATACTGATCAGTACTGATAATGATCAGTACTGATAATGATCAGTACTGATAATGATCAGTACTGATAATGATCAGTACTGATGCTGATCAGTACTGATGTTGATCAGTACTGATGCTGATCACTACTGATGCTAATCACTACTGATGTTGATCACTACTGATGCTGATCAGTACTGATGCTGATCAGTACTGATGCTGATCAGTACTGATACTGATCAGTACTGATACTGATCAGTACTGATACTGATCAGTACTGATGCTGATCAGTACTGATGCTGATCAGTACTGATGCTGATCAGTACTGATGCTGATCAGTACTGATGCTGATCAGTACTGATGCTGATCAGTACTGATGCTGATCAGTACTGATGCTGATCAGTACTGATGCTGATCAGTACTGATGCTGATCAGTACTGATACTGATCAGTACTGACTGATCAGTACTGATGCTGATCAGTATTGATGCTGATCAGTACTGATACTGATCAGTACTGATAATGATCAGTATTGATGCTGATCAGTACTGATAATGATCAGTACTGATGCTGATCAGTACTGATGTTGATCAGTACTGATGCTGATCACTACTGATGCTGATCACTACTGATGTTGATCACTACTGATGCTGATCAGTACTGATGCTGATCAGTACTGATGCTGATCAGTACTGATGCTGATCAGTGCTGATGCTGATCAGTACTGATGCTGATCAGTACTGATAATGATCAGTACTGATGCTGATCAGTACTGATAATGATCAGTACTGATGCTGATCAGTACTGATGTTGATCAGTACTGATGCTGATCACTACTGATGCTGATCACTACTGATGTTGATCACTACTGATGCTGATCAGTACTGATGCTGATCAGTACTGATGCTGATCAGTGCTGATGCTGATCAGTACTGATGCTGATCAGTACTGATGCTGATCAGTACTGATGCTCATCAGTACTGATGCTGATCAGTACTGATACTGATTAGTACTGAAACTGATTAGTACTGAAACTGATCAGTATTGTTCCGGATTAGTTTCAAAACTCACCAGTACTTATCCGGATCAGTTTTAAAACTGCATCTGCATCAGTTACAATACTGATCTGGGCTATAAACTTATAACTTATAGCTATATGTATATGTTACAAATTTGGCTATAAATCGCTTTGTCCAAACTCTCCTAACTGTTTCTGAATTTTATTTCGAAAATGAATTTTACATTTAAAAATATATAAATTTTGAAAGAAAACTCATATGGGTATTTCAGCGTAACCCTCATATTAGCGTGTGTTAACAATCAATAATTTCTAAAACTTTTGAGATTGTTCTAGAACTTTATATAAGTTTCTAGACCTTTCTATACATTCATGGCAAAATGAAAGAAACTTTCTACTTCTGCGCAGAGTTTTGCGGTGTTAAAAACCTGCGCAGCAGTACAAAGTTTCTATTCATTTTGACCTGAATGTACGTTTCTTAAACTTTCCAAAGTGTCACTCTCGATACCTGACGCAGAACTTGCCCGCAAGAGTTGCCAAAAGCACTTGAAGAAAATTGCATCACACGTTCGCTCATATAGCTAAAAGTGGTCGAAGTTAAGTGTCTCGAAAATTCTTGAAACTTTATATATAACGAATCGTATGATGCAGTTTTCCTCAGTTGCTTTTAGCATCGGTGGATCTGGCAGTGGTTTAAAGTGGTAGAAAGTTCAAGAAAATTCTAGAAATTTCTGTAAAATTTTAGAAAATTGTAGAAAGTTCCAGATAGTTCAAGAAAGTTCTAGAGAGTTCCAGAAAATTATCGAAGGTTCTCGAAAGTTCTAAAATGTACCAGAACGTTCTAGAAAGTTTTCAAAAGTTCACGAAATTTCTGGAAATTTTTGGAAGGTTCTAGAAAGATCCGAAAAGTTCTAAAAAGTTCCAGAAAGTTCTAGAATGTTCCAGAAACTTCTAGAAAAATCTGGAAAGTTCTATAAAGTTGTAGAAATTTACAAAAAGTTTTGCAAAGTTCAATACATTTTTATGAATAACTTTTGAGACATTTCGAGAACTTCTCAGAATTTTCGAGAACTTTTCAGAAATTTTGAGAACTTTTCAGAATTTTCAAGAAATTTCTAGAACTTTTCAGAAATTTGCAGAGCCCTACAGGACTTTCCAGAACATTCCATTTTTGGGTCTATCGACATTTGCTTAATGCATACGCTATTACACACCTCCTAAACCCTTACCTCCTCCCCTACGACCACTCACTATCTCCTTCAACTCATCCCTTCCCTTTTGTCCCCCCTATAGCCCTCCAATTCCCCCTCCAACCCCACCATTCGTCTTACGATCACTGCACTGGCACAAATTTAAGCTAACTATGTGGTCTATGAGCCCCTCCCCACCCGACCCTTCCCCCTCCGCTATTTGTGCAAATCTATAGTCAAAGAGCTATCTAAAGACGCAAGTCTGAGCCCTCAAGGTGGTCTAGAAGCCTTAATATGTGTAATAGGGGTACAAAAGTCCTATATGTTTACTACAAAAAATTTTATTGTGACATGGAGTAGATCGAGAGAATGGGTTAGCTCGGCGGTAACGCACTGGCTTTCATCCAAGAATATCCGGGTTTAATCCTGGTGGGGACAAATTCTGTATAGGATTTTTCTTCAATCAATAGCATGAAAGTAACGTTCCTAGGCACACCCAGGCTTCACAATATGGGTAGTTGTGAATTTGGTGCCGCAACGATTCGTACATAGAAGAATGACAAATATGACGTCACCCATATTCCATGAATTCTGTGTACAAACATCTAAGTCTGACTTTGGAAGGAGATATAATTAGCACCAGAAGAAATCCTATGCTAGCTAAAAAAGTCCAAAAAATATCTGCCGGTAAAACACATTGATGGGGCGAACCGGCACTCTTTGCTCTACTTGTTTCCGCACCTAATACATCATAGATGGCACTAGGTTTGTGTGCAATTTACCACTAACACAGTAAAAACTTTTGTAACGAAAGGGTAAGGGGTAAGGAAAAAATTGCGGAACTAGTAAAATAAAATGATCGAGCCGGACGGGTTGTAACGGTGGATTATTTTATTATTATATGGGGTAGATCGAGGCGACAGTGAGGGGGATGCCTTGAATATCGTCTAGAAATGAGGAATCAGCAAACAAAAATGTCCGTCCCGTCATTTTTTCTAAACGGCTGCACCAATCACCCTAAACTTTTTTTTCCCTGAAAGGTTACATATGTCCCATGATTCAAGTTTAAAGACGAAAAAAATCGGTAAAGTGATTCCGGAGATATGGTCGAAAAAGTGACCAAAAACATGGTTTTCTGATGGTAGATGAAACTTTTTCGCAAGTATCCCAGCAAGTAGAGTACGGAAATCGTTCGTTTTGCTGTCAAATGAAAGCATTTGATCTCGTAAAACTGGGATTTTTTTGTGAAAAGTGTCTCACAGGTCTGGGCACTGTGGCCAGGGCCGGACTGACTACCCAACGGCCGGTCGGGCGATGTCTGAACCGACCTGTAAAATAAATTTTCACCGGCCTGAGCATATAATTTACATGAAAAAAGTAAACTATAGCCAGTCCGGGTTTGAATGTGACCAATGGAATGGACGAAATTGAGTTTCTTGGCCATATACGAAAGCAAATGGCTTTTCGTCTATATTTGCTCAACTATCCAATACGGAGATTTACTGTCAAAGGCAAAGTGTGGAGAATAAAATGTTTCATGTTTGCGGTGAGAAAACTCGTGTCTTGTCCCCGTAAAAGCGGTGAGAAAGCTACATATTCTTGCCGATGGGAAAGTAGCTACTTTCTCACCGCTCCCACGTTAAACTGAATGAACATTTTGTCATGGAAGCACTCGTTATATGGGCGCTAGATGCCTTCCTTATAGCACGGTGCGAAATTACTACCTTTATAAATTTAACTCCACAGTCGGTACTTTTCTCTCGCTCATCGGAAGTGTGTCAGAAAGAGACAACTATAGCAGGCTGTGGAGTTACATATGGATGACCGAATATAGTGAAAGTAGGAATTTCGCGCCGATACGATGCGAAATGCGAAATTCCTTGGAAACTCTTAGAGTGGTTTGCTCGGACACCGAATATGAACGTTGTTGTCATTAAGCTGGACAACATTAGTTTTCAAGAAGTTGAGGAGACTAATTGGTCTGTAGTTGCTGGCAATGGAGGAATGTTTTTTAGGTTTCGGGATGGATACTCCATACTTCAGGAAAATAAGATATTTTCAAATATGCAGTAAATATGTGCATTGGGCAAGATTCCTCTTTTTTTTTGGTGAACGCTTCAAGAGGATATGATTGATGGAGTCATCGCGAGGATTTTTTTTTTTTGGTTCATTTTTGTTATAATCAGATTTTATGTGATACACTGATGCGAATAACATTTAAAGTAATATTTCAACCGGAAGCCAATAGTACGTACCTTTTTTTCGTAATTCGAAAACCAGGCCCTATTTCAAGGAATTTTAGTTTTTCATGTTCAACAAATTTTCCAAATTTGTAAATAATTTTTAAAAATGTTCAAGACTTTTTTTGCATTTTTACAGTTTGAGTCAAAAAGACTTTGGTTCAAACAAATAAAATGTTTGCATTTTTTATAACTATTTTCACACTTTTCGGTAGTTAGTTTAATGTAACTAATAATACCTCGCCGTTCTCTCATTTATTTGACTGGTAATAAAAAGATATTCCACTTACAGCAGGCTTGAAGACGACGAATATGCTGCTGCATCGAAAGAACCAAACCTTCTACCCATCAAACAAACTCTTGCAAACGGTTCGTCCTATCAATTTTCTCCTAAAAAAATGTTTAATCCCGTTAAGATAATGGGAACGACCGTGGTAACCAATCATCAATCGAATTTCGCCCCCAAATCCAACGGCAACATCATCAATCATTTATCGCCATCATCCCGACGTATACCGCGACTAATACGATCCGCCAATGTCGATGATCACAACAACAACGCATTGAATGACATCACTTTTTACAAAAATGAAATGAAGAGCAATGGAACGAATGTATCGAATGGAAAAGGAAGTCACATTGAACTGCTGGCCAATCCCATCGGCGAACTGAATGGAAATGCGACAAAACACTTACGAATCAGAAACGCTAACATTTTAAAATCTCCGCATTTTCGGACGCGTGTGATCAGTGGGGAAGAATGAAACGTCGGGATGTGTGATGTTAAAGCCGGGCTTGTATTATGCCGAAAAGGTAGTGTAGTTTGATACGTTCCTATTTGTTTGTAAGATTATGAAAATTAGTTTAATTTCATTGGAAGCATTTTGTGTTTCCAATTTTATTTTTGACTATTGTGCATTCAAGAATAATTTGTACATTTTGAATCATAATATTGTAATTTACTCCACACCAGAGACTTGATATGGCGGCTGGGTTCCCCAGATAGACTATAAATGTGAAGCAAATGTCATCATCATTTGACATTTCGTCACCATATAAAATGCAAAGAAAAATTTCTCCATATGACAGTTTGTTTCATCAGATTTATAGTCTATGTGGGGAACCCAGCCGCCATATCATGTCTCTGCTCCACACATTAAAATAAAAAGTAAATAATTCTTGAACATCCCAGCCAATAAATCGCTCTTATCGTCGCCGTCAATCAGTTAGACGATAATATAGCGGCTGGGACATTTTCGATTCCCAGCCGCCATATTATCACTAAACACTTAATTGAATCTTCGAGATTTTTTATAAAATGTAAGAGTAGCGGGAAAGCGAAGGAAAAATTATTGACATAGATTTTGATTCGATATTGAACGATCTATAAAAACTACAAAATTAAAACGCTAAAGATTCGATTCACCAAAATTCGTTCTTAAATAATTCATAAAAACATTTTTAGCATGAAGAGCAGCAGGAAACATTAAAATAAAAATAGTATTACAGCAAAGAAGGCTTTAGAAAAAAAAAACAGAAAATTAATATATTTGACATTTATTTATTTATTATTGTTGTCATATACGATACATTAAAAATAAATAATTAAATTATGCAAAATAAAAGAGAGTCTTTCACTCATTTCAACGTCCTAAAACAAACTAATTGATTCATCTCTGGAATATTAACGCATATCAATTCGTCTCTACCGTCTGTTAGTTCCACGATATTCTTGACATCGCCCTCATCAGTGGATGAATCTCTACAAAAATCGAAAGGAACATTCACAGCAAATCGTAAAAATATGAGTTGCGATGTTTTAAAAAAGTAGTATTTTGTGACAATAGCAAATTACTTGAAATTATGATTCATCTATTGCGATATTCAGGCAAACAATTAATGAATCGGTATCCAATGATAAAAAGTTCTAAATTTGCTACATACAAAAAAACATCGCTTAGTATGCGATGTTTTTTCATAGTAGCCTTAGACCTTCGTTCTCAAACGTGCTGAATACCATTATTTGTCTGAATATCATTTTAATACAGCACATTGTCGGAAGATTCTGTTCTGCGAAAACATCGTAATTGCAACACCACACATAAGAAGAATTTTATTTAGCTCTTGGGTGTAACAATGGTTCCAGAGTTCGGCTAAAGTTCAGTTTACCTACCCACCTGAAGTGGGAAGATTTGATACCATAGGAAGATGTGGGGGTCTATCCTTATTCATAATCCAGGGTAATATCCGGCCACTCGGCCAAGTGCACCAGATGGTGAGTGAAATTCGTAGCGGTAGCGGAGTTTTTTCCCCTAGCCCCCCTTCCCCTCCAAATTATTTTTACAAAAAACTACGTCGTTGCGGCTTTCCAACGAGCCCAGACTCATCAAAATCGATTGAAAATTGGCTGAGATATCGTGGTTCGAAAACGACATTTTTGTATGGAGAATCAATTTTTCTATTCTTCTCATCATTATGAAAACTTTTTTTTCTGATCTGTCGGTTTCTATCTATCTATCTATGTTCTATCTATTAATAATTTTTGATCTCGAGAACTAGACAGCCGACCTTCCTGAAATTTTCAGGGAACTTTAGTCTCGGCCCCAAATGCCGCTTTTCTACTACTTAGAGAGATGGTTTCTTCTAGAAAGTTATATAGTTTGGTCAGTAGAATTTTTTGGTATCATTAGAAAATGGCTGCCAACTGTCAAAGAGACACCATCTTGGATTTTTTGCTAAATTCTGAATAAGAATACCTAGACAGTTGATTTCTTCAGGAAAGTTATATGAATCAGTGAAAAGAATTGGTGACACGAAGTGTTTCGAAGACAGCCCAAGGTGACACGAAGTGTTCCGAAGACAGCCGAAGGTGACACGAAGTGTTCCCAAGGTAGCCGAAGGTGACACGAAGTGTTCTAAAGGTAGCCGATGGTGACACGAAGTGTTTCGAAGGTAGCCGAAAGTGACATGAAGTGTTCCGAAGGTGGCCGAAGGTGATACAAAGTGTTGCGATGGTAGCGGAAGGTGTTGGAGAACAATTTTTTCGGAAAGAAAATTTTTTTTAGAGAAAAATTTTTTTGGAGAAATTCTTTTTCTGGGAAATTTTTTTTTGAAGAAAAACTGTTTTGGTGAAAACTTTTTGGGTGAAAACGTTTTTTTTGAGTAATTTTTGGGAGAAATTTTTTTCGGAGAATTTTTTTGAGAAATGTTTGTTGGAGAATAAATTGTTTTGCGGAAAAAAACTTTGGAGAAAAAATTTTTTCGAAAAAGTTTTTTGGAGAAAAATTTTTTTGGAGAAACTTTCTTTCGGAGAAAATTTTGTTTCTGAGAAAATTTTTCTAAGAAATGGTTTGCGAAAGAAAGTTGTCTTTTCTGAGAAAGTGTTTTTCGGAGAAATTGTGTTTGGAGAAAAATTTTGTTGGAGAATAATTTTTTTCTGAGAAAAAACGTTGGAGAAAAATTTTTTCGAAAAAAGTTTTTTTTGGAGAAAATTTTTTTGGAGAAACTTCTTCGAGAAAATTGTGTCTGAGAAGAATTTTTTCGAAGAAATTTTTTTTCTAAGAAAGTTTTCTTTTCTGAGAAAATTTTTTTTCGGAGAAAATTTTTTTCAAAAAATAGAAGATTTTTCACATGAATTTTAGTTATAACATCTGAAAACTTCCAAAACGACTGATATTACAACAAAAACCTCTTAAAAGGTAGTGTGTGACGCAGTCCGTGAGTCCATTAATTTTGTAAGCGGACTTGCGGGCTGCGTCACACTCTACCTTTTAAGAGGTTTTTGTTGTGATTCCCATTTATGGAAATCGGATATTTTCGCCCACGTGAATGGAATCTCTAATTAACATGAAACTTACAAGTCCTCTGACAAGTCGCTCATGTCGCCGTACTCAGCTGGACTCATACAAATCGAGCAAGTTCCTTGAAGTAGAGTTAAACATTCTTCACAATATTTAACGATGCACTTGGAAGACGCGCATTTCTTTAAGCTAAAAATGATTTTCGTGACCTGTTGAAACTATCGAATTAAATCAAATATTTACTTTGATGAAGTCATAGCACACAGGACACACATTTCTCCTTCGCCCAATAATTTTCGAAAAATCCAGAATCTAGAATTCGAAATACGAAAAGCATGAATGATTTCAGTTTTCCAAAATACATTTACCGATTCAATTTAACTCGAAGAAAATTTAGGAACGACAAATTTTTTTCTGTAAAGTCGTTACGAAATCGTTGTCTCACTTTTCTTCTAGCAAATTTCGCAAAGGAAATCCGTTTTCGAATTATTTGATTGCAAAGCCATGCAGCACGTTCGTTCGCCTTTTCCGGGTACAATTGGGTCATTACAATCTGTCGCAGTCTTAGACCGTACGGTTCGAAAATAAGTAAAAGCCAAGACAGTGAAATGAAGATTACTAAAATATTGTTGTCCATTAGTTAGGTTCAACGATGGAAATACGCAGAGTGGAGAATCACTGAAATTCAGTTGTCGGCAAATCGGTGGCGATATAGATAAAACTGTCGTCGCTACCAACAATTAGCCGCCCTTACCGTCAAGGTAAGATCTACTACATGTCTTCGAAAAGGGGTCTTTTGCGTCTACCACGACGTTTGTAACCAGTCGAATTTCGACCCGGGAGTAGGGGAGAGCAGTTGAAAACTTTCGAAGTTACGGTCGAAAAAGTGGTGAAAAACGTGTGGTTTTTTGAAGGTTCCCAACCAACAAAGGTGTAAAGTGTTGTCGTGTGTTGAAAATTTTTATGGAGAGGTGAATTTCTTTCCTTGTAAAATTTCGACATCACACAATTGTGTCGTACAGTACAGTACAACGTTTTATGGGTTGGTGGAACTCAGGCTTCCGAACCTTTGGAAAAGCGGTTCGGCTTACGGTTCATGGTTTTTGAAAATTAAAAAAACGGTTCGGGTTCGGGTTCAGGGTTTTTGCAAATCAAAAAAACGGTTCGGGTTCGGGTTCAGGGTTTTCAAAAATAAAAAAGCGGTTCGTGTTCGGGTTCAAAATAATAACTAAGGTTCAGGTTCGGCTCCGCAATAAAAACAAGGTTTTGAACTCAATTCAAAACTTTAATTTTAAAATGTCTCTTAAGTTAAGTTGAGTTTTTAGTATTAAAGTAGTAGTATTAAACAAAAATATTACAAAGACGGTGTAAACGAAAGAGAATTAAAAGAAAATCATCCATCAAGAAATTTTCTGTTTAAACAAACTATTAGTTGTTTCTCTTAAATTCCACCTTTTGTTCGCCCTCTACGTTTAGTAAATACGAAGTCAAGGGTTGAAAACGCCCTTTCTACTGTTACTTGAGTAGCAGGGACGGCATATATTATTTCCGATAGCTGAAACAATTGCGGTTGCAGTAGCTCCTGTGATTTCCAGTATGTGAGAATTGTTTCACCTGGACCGAATTTGACTTAAAAATCCGTCACCATATAAAATACAAAGAAAAAATTATTCATATGACATTTTGTTTCACTCAGATTTTTAGTATATCTGGGGAACCCAGCCGCCATATTATGTCTCTGGGTCAGGGTTTTCGCCATTGAAAAAAACGGTTCGGGTTCGGGTTCAGGCTTTTCGCAAATGAAAAAAACGATTCGGGTTCGGGTTCAGGGTTTTCAAAAATAAAAACGGTTCGGTTCTTTCTGTCAAATTATCTGCGGTTCAGGGGTTCGGTTCGGTTCGGTTCGGAAGCCTGGGTGGAACTTTTTCACTTATAAATATTACTGCGGAATTAGAACAGAAATCGCCCTTCAAGGTTTTGAATGAAAGATATGGACAACAGAAAATCACTAAAATTAATTTAGTGAAAATCACGCTACGCGACTCAATACGATATTTGGTTTTTCCTTTGATAATGAAGTTTTTTGTGCAGTGTTGTAGAGAAAAAAGAGGCGAATTTTTTTGTCCATGGAGGGATGGGTCAGAGGCCTCTGCTAACTGCTCTAGGTCTTTTCTAAATTCTGGGCTTATTTTAAGGGCTTGAAAAGATGTTTAGCGCCGTTACTTCGGGCGGGTTTTTCAATATTGCCCTTTCGGCAATTTCCAGTCCAATTTAATGAGGTCGTAATTGCACATACTTAAGAGTTAAGGCGACATTTACTTAGATACGTTCGAGTTTTTTGGTAACATCTATTCTGTTTGTCACATCTATTCTGATACGTAAGGGTCCCTTGCATATGTTTATTAGTCTATTAAGAAAAAAATAGTCCTGAAGCGACAGCAACTAATGATCATTTTAAGCCGTCTCCACTTTTACGATAGGACGGGTCACATGAAGACCTTCTAATGATTAAGATCATTTTTCAACCGATATTACATCAAAAAATAGGTCTGAATGAAATGTTAACAAAAAACGTGGAATGCCTGACTGAGTTTCAAAAACTTTTTTTTTTAATCCACGCGGAATTAAAATCTAAGCTAAGTTCGAAGATCGGCTATGTAGGACTAAGGATCTGGAAGTTATTCCAGAAAAACAGGATTTATGCATAGTTTACATATGTCGCGTCGGTGCATATGGTTTATATGAATCACGTCCATTAAATCACAACACTATTTGGTAGCAGACTACCAAGTTGGTGGCTAGTGTATGGTGGTTGGGAGATCGTAGTTGATGTTAGTAGTTTGTAGTTGGCACTTTGGTTGTCGGTAGTTTGTGATTTAGTAATTGGTAGTTGGAGCTCGTGGTTTGTGGTTGGTAGTTTGTAGCTTGGTAGTTATTAGTTTTCTATTTGGCTGATTCCATCGTTACCGTCACCTGGGTAACGAATTTCATCTCTTTCACTCTTTCAATGTAATCTATATTAACATGAGACAAAACACATTCGTTCCCCAGGTGACATGGTAGTGACAATGTATGGGTTACCGATGGAATTAGCAATTTAGTAGTTTGGTAGTTTGTAGCTTAGTAGTTTGGTTGTTGGTAGTTGGTAGTTTCATAGTTGCTATTTCGTTGTTTGGTATTTGGTGGTCTGGTAATTGGTAGTCTGGTAATTGGTAGTCTGGTAGTTGTTAGTTTGATAGTGAGTAGTTTGGTAGTTGGTAGTTGGCAGCTGGCAGTTAGTAGTTTGCTAGTTAGGTAGCTTGTGGTTGGTTGTTAGGTAGTTGGTAATTGGGTGTTGGTAGTTGGCAGTGGGTAGTTTGGTAGTTTAGTAGTTGGCAGTGGGTAGTTTGGTAGTGGATAGTTAGTAGTTGGTTGTTTGGTAGATGGTAGTGTGGAAGTTGGCAGTTTGGTAGTAGGTGTAAATTATAAGTAGGAAGTATTTAATAAAATATAACCAAAGACCCGTACGTATCAGAATAGATGTGGCAAAGGGACTCGAACGTATCTAAATATACAAATAAGCAAACAATCCAACGTTCTCTGTTCTTTTATCACTGTAAGAATTTTAAAGATCCATAGAAATTACCCAAGGTAATCTCAAAGGCCCTACCGAAGTACATCTCAGACCATTCAAATCCAGAAATTTGGTCATTTTTCCCTAAAACCCTGAAACACATGTTCTCTAAAATTTTGTTCTATACAACTTTGCCTTTGGAAGCAACCTTCTACCTCTTATAGTTCTAGAGATATGGGTCACCTCTCATAATTCTAGAAGTGGTCATATCCCAGGATTGTGGCATTTCACCCAAAACCCTGAGACACGTGTTCGCTGAAATTTTTTTCTCTACAACTTTGCTTTTGGAAGCAACTTTCTAACTCTTATAGTTCTAGAGATATGGATTATCCCTCCCAATTCTAGAAGTGGTCATATCCCAGGATTGCGGCATTTTTACTCAAAAACCCGAAACACGTGTACCCTAAAATTTCATTCTCTACAACTTTGCCTTTGACAGTGAATCTCCATATAGCAGTATCAATGCGAAAAAACATTGAACAGCGTGGTTGTAGTCTACTACGCCTTTCTTTATTATAGCGAAAGGGTAAATAATAAGTCAATGGGCCTGACCCACTCATAAGGTGGGACCTAGTGTTAAAGTATATGGAATTTCATGATGAAGTGCATAAGTTGACAAACTCACTTTTCATTGTTTGGAGCGAGGGGTGACGCACTTCTGCGGTTTATGGAATAAATGGGAATAAATGGAATAAATGGAATAAATATTGGAATAAATGATAATTTTTTCAAATTAGTCAAAACCTCAAATAGACTTGATTTTGATGGCAACGCACATAACAAACCATACTAATGTGTCAAAAAGTGAAAAAACCCTCTTTTGAAAACTTAAAAGAATTTTTGTTGAAAAATGAAATAAATGGAATAAATAAATTTATTCCATTTATTCCCAAAAAAATAAAATTTCATCTCAAGACGGTTTAAATGCTTTATAATTTGTGCAAAACTTTTTTTGAACTTATTTGTCTAACTTGTGATGATGTGTTTGGTTCAGATATTTCGCAAAAACAACAAAAAAAAATTTGGGAATAAATGGAATAAAAGAATAAATGGAATAAATGAAGTGCGCCCCCCCCCCCCCGGTTTGGAGTATCATGAATTTTTCCATGAAATTTCATATACTTTGACAAAAGCTGTCACCGTACTAAAAGCGTGGATGGCGCGAAATTCAAATCTTTCATGTAATTTTTTCCGAATCTCGTACGATTTTGTCAAACTTTACTTTTCTATTGAACAATAGCCTGACAAGAAAATGTTTTACTTCGCTTACGTATTTGCGCGTATCTGTCAGTATTAGGCAATGACGGCGATGGAAGACAAGGTGTTGTATCAATTTTATAGTTCTTTGTAGCAGGTGTCATTGCATCAACAATTCCTTTAACGATTTCGACAAACGTTCCCTCTCCATCGACTGTTACATTCATTGCTGGTGGCACTAATGTGAAAAATAGTAAAATTCCAAATAATAAATTTTCAATTTTAACGATCAATTACAGTCTATGCCATCCTCAATTCTAGCAACCGTTCGAATCATGTTAAGTAACCAGAACAAACTATAATCCGTTAAAATGATCAAAATAAGGTACATCGTCGACGTAAATAAGAAGAATCCTTGTCTGGCGACTCGAAATTGTTCTCTCCTGAGGAGTCTAAGACTTGTGAGCTACAAAAAATGTTGTAATCGAAACTTTCATGCACTACATTCACTGACCTCAACATATAATCGTTTCTCTCGATTTTTCAACGGTAAAGCAGTTTCCATTTGCAAAGTTCTTCGCTTTTCGTCGAATTCTTTCAATTGCTTGTTCAAGTATTTGTTGTCGTATCTGTTTTTCGATAAGAAATTCTTTTTGTACTTTATAGCTCTGAAAGAGAGTTCGTTTTTAAAGGAGGAACTTGATTGCCTACATTATGAACAGGTTGCAAAAATGTGAACTGTCAAATTGCGATGTTTTTTTAGAACAGAATCCTGCGTAAATAACAAATTATTCAAAATTACAGCTCATGTACTGTAAGAGAATGACTCTTAAACGAATAATAGATGAATCAGATTTCAAAAAGTTTGAGTATGAAGGTCGAATGTTGCTATGAAAAATCATCGCATTCCAAGTTCGTTCGCGATGTTATTTCAGAGCAAGTCTGTGCCTTCATACTTAAACTTTTTGAATTCTGATTTATCTATTACTCGTTTAAGAGTCATTCTCTTACAGTACATGAGCTGTAATTTTGAATAATTTGTTATTTACGCAGGATTCTGTTCTAAAAAAAACATCGCAAATTCGACAGTTGTGACGTGCTGTCAATTTCAAACGATAAGATTTTTCATTTTACTTGTAAATAGTCCAGAGAAACATCAAACCGGATATTATTTCCGTCCAATAACTGATAATGTACACAAAAGCTGCTTGTTTCCGTATGTCGGCCACAACGTTGTCTTTAATTTCGCTCAAAGATTTGGAAGAATTTGTCTTGAAACTAAATGACTGTTTGGTGAAACTAACCGATACGTAAAACATTTTTTGAATTTTGTCTACGAATTCGTCAAGATCTGAGGAAGTAATTGCTGGTGTTACAAACATTTGCCTATGGATCAAAGGGAAAACCTTTAACGACGACCTCCACTATAGAGTCGCTTACGAATTCCACAGCTAAACACATTGCATCAAGAAGTTTCAGATTAAAGCAAACTGGTTCCACCAATTTGGTGACTTTGCATATAACATCCAATGGGCCGACTGCTTTTCTATAAAATTTAAGTGAATTGGTGCAACGAGACCGTAATGGATGCTGTATATATTACTCCGACACTTTAGACATTCAATTCTAAATTTTTGGAAAAAGTTCGAATTTTCGAAAATGGAATTTTTTTTCAGAAAACTCCAAAGAAAAATGTTCATTCAAACAATTTTGAATTTAAGAAAAAAAATTATTTTCGAATAAGTTTCGAATTTGCGAAAAAAAATCAAATTCCCGGAAAATGTTGGAATTTGAAAGAAATTAATTTTCGAAAATACTTCTAATTTTGTAACATTTTTCGAATTTCCGGAAATGTTTCGAATTCTTCAGAAAAAATGTTTCTTAAAATTTTCGAATGTTAAAAAATTATTTCGTTCGAAAAAATTTAACATTTTCGAAAAAATAAATTTCTGAAAAATTCGAACTTTTAAAAGTTTCAAATTCAAAAAAAGTTTCGAGAAAACTAAATTTAGGGAAAATTATGAAAATAACGACACAATGAGCAGTACGAACCGACAATCAGTTGATCCTCTTTCCAATGCGTCTATGCACCTCTGAAAAGGACTTCCCAATTTCTTATTGCACATAAATACAATTCTTCCCAAGAAATTGAACGCTCGTTTTATGTTTTTCACTACAAAATACCAATTTGTAAACATTGAAAGTGAAAGAACCGAGGATCTCGGACTACCAATTTTCACCAGAAGTTCTTTAATTCTCACCAAACGTTTTCGAACTTTCAATAAAGTTTGCTTAATTTTTCCAATAACTTCCGTTATCACATTCTTAACGGTCAACATGGGTTCTTTTATCATTTGAAATATTTCGCGGAATGCGATTTTCATTTGTTCCTAAGAAAATCATCCGTTACTCGAAGCCTAACGATATTGTAACTGCAATACTTCACCGCAAGATAAACTTGCCGAAAGGACTCCAATATTTTCGATGATATTTGAGGCAGGACCGGACAACGTAATTAAGAAGATGTAGGCGCTTAACATGGAACGCCCTTGTTTACTACAGACTTGTGGCAATAGCAAAAATGTTACGCATCTAAAATTGTTGACGGTTTATCAGAAGAGTTAATCGAATGTTTAAAACTTACTGTACGCTCTTGCTGTACGCTAATCCAAAGCACAAATATAGCGAAATTATTGAGCTCAGCCAAGTTGCTAGCGTCAGAGACACGTCCATCTGTGTAACCATAATAACAAAGCATAAATAAGAAAGCAGAGCTCCGAATAAAAGTAAGAAAAAGCTTTTCTTCGCAACTTTGAAGCGACAGATGCGAAAATTTGTGTTCGTTAAATAGCGAAAGATGAACATTTTGTTTTGAAACTTTCGCTATATACAACTATACTACTTGGCACGGCACGTTCAACGCATACTAAAATGTAGACAGAATCCTACATAAGACTTTTAGTTGTAAATCCTGTCTTTAAGATACACAAAGTGGCTGTTTTCCGCATGAGATTAAAAAAGCTCGAATTTTACTTGAATTTTCAAAAATGCGCTACAGTGTAACTCCGGTTCCACTTTGTGTTTTCGCCTAAACACATATAACATTGATGTTGTTATGAAATCGTCTAGATTGTGTTAATCGCTACAACTGATGTGATAAAAAGGACTAGTAGAAAATCAGACAGTGAACTCTGCTAGTTCTTTGGGATCAAAATTCGATCTATTCCAACTGTTTTAAACGTCAAAGATACAAAGTAAGCGAGTAGTTTGAGAAATGGTCCAAAATGTTTTTGTAGTTAATGCTAATGATAAAAAAAGAATTTCTGTCGAGGAAAAATCTATTTGCTTGTATAGGGTGGTGGCACATAAAATACAAATCGCTAGGGACGGAAATGTGGCTTCCACGGTATGTGCTCTAACACACTCACCTATATTACAAAAAAAAACTTTCAATATACACCAATACACACTCGGTGTATTGAGCTTAGCGCGTACACATCTTGTGTTGGGCTCTAGGACCGATTATCCCAAGACAAAATATCCTCAGACATAATGTTTCTTTTTAATAAATCATTATCTGTCTACTCAGAAGTGGTGGATATAGTTAGGTATTATTAATTAGATATTATATTGCGTGTTGTGTGGACCTGCCCCCTCACTTTTTATGCCCTGCAGGCGGCCTTGCGTGAATAGGGCGCTGCCCCAACCCCCGCTAGGGGCTCTGCCCCTTAGACCCCGCAAGAGGGAACATTTCCCCCTTGACCCCCTTATTACGAGGGCTGCCGCCCCTCGACCCCGCTTTTTTATTTTCCAGTTAAATTCACCGCCTGCGGCGCTGCTACTTCGCAATAAGTACTTTCTGAGGTGATTTCTTGTCTGAGGGGATATTTTGTCCGTTTTTTTTCCTGGTAAAATTGTGGTTATTATATCCGGTTATTTTGTCTGGGGATATTTTGTCCGAGAGGTTTGGTCAAATTCAGCTCAGGTTTGGTCAAATTCGGCTCAGGTTTTTAACTCAGATCCGACTATTATTTGACCAAAGTTTACTCAGATTTTGTCAAATTCAACATTGATTTTGCCTTATTTGATTCAGATTTAACTTCGATTTGCCCTCATTTGACTCAGATTTGGCAAAAATCGAGTCGAATTTGGTTCAATTTAACACAAATTTAGTCCAATTTAACTCAAATTTGGCCTAATTTGACTCAAACCTGGCCTAATTTGACTCAAATCTGGCCTAATTTGACTCAGATCTGGCCAAAGTCGGCCTAAGTTGAAAACGTGCACAGACAGACAGACAGACAGCAGGAGCATTCTCATAAAGTAGCTACCGATCGGTCATTTATTATTTTTTATCGGTAAAGTTGAATTATTTGATCGGTCGTTTATTACCATCCTATTGAAATATACCATGTATTTGACATTTAAAACGTCATTTTGGCAGTTGTTATAGACAGTATTTTGATCACAACAGACTCAGTTATGAGTTCCTATTTTTAGCACGGGTTACAGTTAACTTTACGGACAAAATTTCGAACAAACTTAGTTCCTTGGTAACCGTTCGTGTTTTCAACAAGTTAGATAAGTCAGTTTTCTAAAAGCAAATTTCTATGTACTCCCACCCGAACTTTGTACAGTGAAAATTTGAAAAGCACTTGAACTAATTGCAATGAAATAATAACAAAAGTTCAAAGCGGAACTTGACGGTATTCCCTTAGGAGCATAAAATGAATTGTAGTATTAAACAAACGTTTACATAGACGTCGACATAATTGCAGCAGGTTGAAACAACAATATTTTACATTTTTTGCATAATATTTTGTTGCATAAGAGCTCACATATCGCATTTTTATGCGATAACCTGCCGTTCTAGTTACGTGTAATTATACTCTAGTCAACGCAAAACAGTGAATAAATTGATGAAAGAAATGCAGCTGCACTTCTTTTTTCGACTTGAAGGTATGTATACAATACTATAATAATTCTGATATGATAAGAATGTAGGACATTCTGTCGAATTTAAAACTGTAACGCCTGACACCCCACACTGAATTCAAAGTCGACGACTCTGGACACCTCCATATGAAAGCATGTTACAAGATTAGGAGCAATGTGCAAAAAAACGACACGCTTGTGCCTCATATTGATAAAAATAACTTTGTTGTCGTGAAAGGAAACTCAATGTTCTACTTCTACCTTCTCTGTCAATGACAAATTTTCTTATCATATTTGAGTAAAACGTTAGAAGAAAAACATATGCAAATGCAAAGTCCCGTACGCATCAGAAGAGATATGGCAATGCAAAGAGACATGAAAATTTTTTAAAATGAGAAAAATTCAATGAACTATTTACGATTGAATGTAACACTGAAATTGTTCAGTGTAATGTCGAAAACCCTTCCGAAGTACATCTTATGAAATGGAAATGGAGCCTAACCCTAACTTAAGCTCTGCGACACATAGTTCTATGTTCACCTTAACGCGTGGTATACAACTTTGCCTTTGTTAGCGATTCTTGTTCTCTCCGCTTAAAAAAATATTAATAAAACACCACCTCCTATCGTACGGCCGAATTGACTGAATTTAGAACCAATAAAGAACCCTCACCACTCAACTGATTCTCACAATTTTTCTTCTTCCGTTTTCTAAAATTGATTTCATTTGATATCTTAAGAGTGAACTCGCGAATACCTCAACCAATTTAATAAACACCACCTCGTCGATTCTCCAAATTTTGGTGTCAATGGAATCTTTGGACTATCCTGAGAAAATCGTAGAAGAAAAAATTTTTTTTTAATTTTGTTCGGCTGGCAGAGGTGGTCAAAATTACCTCTGCACCGGGGTCGCTGAAAGCATGTTTTTTCCATATCTTTCCCAAGACTGATTGGATTTGGCTAAACAAACCTTAGATATGTCAGAGTAGATTTTTTTAAAAATATAAAAGTAAATGTGACGTGGTATAAGACGCTAGAGCGGTCAAAAATTAAAAAACGCACTGTATTTGGAGGGCTTTAGAGGGCGCTAGCAGCCACGAACAATAAAACCTATTGTGTGCTGAAAGCGCAATGATTTCAAGTTTCAGAAACACCATAGAGATCTTTCGGTTCGATCTATTTGTGGTCTTAGTAGTCATATTTGTGAAAAAAAATGTGAAATTCTGGATCGTTTCTCTGAGTCTACCTCTCAAATAACCGAATAGATTTTCCTTAAACTATTTTTGTCAAAAAGCCAATCCAAATACCTTTCTAACGATACCGTACTCGAAAAAATTGGTTATGGCGACTATTTGACAGAGAGGAATTACAGTTCATCATCAGCCGCTGAAATTAGCCAAAATTACATTGAAACTCAAAATGGACCTAAAAATGCAATTTTTTCGAGCTTGGAAAGGTATTTTAAGCGGCTTTTCGAAAACAATATTTTCAGGATATTTCAGTCAATCGTGGGAAGTCCAAAAGGACATTAATCTGGTGACAATTTTGAATTTTCGAAGTGCGACATATGCAAATCGTTTCCGAGCAATTTCAAAAAATATTTTTATGAAATTCACCGACAAAAATTCGCTTTTTCGTGCGTCATTTCGGTGTCGCATAAAGTCATTTTGCCGCACTAGTGCGATGACGGTTTTTTACGCACTACTTGAATTGAATTTTTATATTAAAAGAAAATCTCGTTTTTGTCGATGAATTGCAAAAAACGTTGTTTGATACACGTTACGTATGCTGGTAGTTTAACGCACACGATGTGTTGCCGAACTTGCCTTCGGCTCCTATCGGCAATCTCATATCTAGTGCGTTCAACTACCTTCATACGTAACTTGTATCAAAAAATACTATTCTAGTTGCCTCTGCATATTTAAAGTAAATAGTAACAAAAACATATGCAAGGGATTTTTATGTTGTGTGAGAGTTAAACTGGCTACTAAGACCACAAACAGTTCGAACCGATAGATCTCTATGGTGTTTCTGAAACTTGGAATTATTGCGCTTCTCACCACATATTAAGGTTTATTGATCGTCGCTGTTAGCGCCCTCTAGAGACCTCCAAAAACAATGCGTTTTTGGAGGTCATACATAACCAAACATAACCAAAGACCCGTACGGCAAACAGAATAGATTTGGCAAATAGAACAGATGTTGCAGAAAGACTCGAACGTATCTAAATATAGAAATGAGTCCAAATCCAATGTTTTGCGCTCTTTTATATATATAGGAATTTCAAAGATACATAGAAATTACCCAAGGTAATGTCAAAAGCCTTACCGAAGTACGTCTGATTCCATTAATTTTAATGGCCAAAATGTTCTCCCCTGCACCATATCAAAAAGAGGACCAACGTAGTTTCTTCAAGAAATCCTGACACTATTTCCTCTAAAATATAATTCTCACCAACTTTGTCTTAAAAAGCAAACTTCAAACCGCCATAATTTTCTAGATATACGTGTCATCACTCCCAATTCTAGAAGTTGCTTCGAAAGCAACTTTCTAACATTTAATAGTTCTAGATATATCGTCGGTCTCATGACAAAGTGACGCAACTGCAAAAAAGCGAATATATATTATTGCAGTTGCGTCACTTTGTCATGAGACCGACGATATAGGTCATCCCGCCCAATTCTAGAAGTCGTCAGATTTCAGGATTAGACCATTTTTTCTTAAAGCCCTGAAACACGTGTTCTCTAAAGTTTTATTCTCTACAACTTCTCCTTTGATAGCAACTTTCTAACTGTCACAGTCTCAGAGATATGGGTCATCCCTCCTAATTCTCGAAGTGATCATATGCCAGTATTGCGTAATTTTTCCTTAAAACCCTGAAACACGTGTTTCCTAAAATTTTATTCTTTACAACTTTGCCTTCGACATTAAATCTCCACATTGCATAGTTGAGCAAATATAGACGAAAAACCATCTGCTTTCGTGTATGGCAAAGAAACTCAATTTCGTCCATTCTATTGGTCCCACTGCACAGACCACTGATTTAATTTCTACAAAATACGCGGACATTAAGCATTCTTGTCCGCTAGGTCGGAGATTTGCGACATTAATACTAAAATGTATGTAAGAGTGTGCAATTTTCTCCGTACTACCGCTTCCCGTACAAACGTTAGCACCGTGCTACTTTTTCTCCGTACAATCGTTTCTCCCGTCCTACAATTTCCCTGTACTGCCATTTCACCGTTCTACCATTTCCCCGTACTAACATTTCCCCCGTACTAACATTTCCCCCGTGCTACCATTTCCACGTACAAACGTTATCATCGTGCTACTATTTCCCCGTACAACCGTTTCTCCCGTCCTGCAATTTCCTTCTCACTACTGTTTTACCCGTACTACCATTTCACCGTTCTACCATTTCCCCCGCACAACCGTTTCCCCGTACCACGATTTTCTCCGTACTACCGTTTCCCCGTACAAACGTTATCACCGTGCTACTTTTTCTCCGTACAACCGTTTCTCCTGTCCTACAATTTCCTCCTTACTATTGTTTTCCCCGTACTACCATTTCATCGTTCTACCATTTCCCCGTACAAACGTTATCATCGTGCCACTATTTCCTGTACAACCGTTTCTTCCGTCCTTTTTCCGTCCGACATTTCCACCAATACTGGTGACTTCTACTCACAAAACTCTGAGACTTTGCCAAAGAAACCTATCGCCCAACTCCCATACATTCCAAGATATTTTTAAAAACATAAAAATTGACCCAATGCCCAACTGCCCGACATTTTCACCAAACTGGTGACTTCTACTAACAAAACTCTGAGACTTTGCCAAAGAAACCAATGGCCTGTCTCTCATACCTTTCCAGATACTTTCAAAAGCATAAAAATTGACCCAATGCCCAAATGCCCGACATTTTTACCAATACTGGTGACTTTTACTAATAAAACTCTAAGACTTTGCCGAAGAAACCAACCAAAAAAATGTATAAAGAAAATGAATGCATCATTTCGTTCCATACAAATAATTCCTTACAAAGAAAATATTTGAATACGCCACATGACTTCATTTCATACAAATAAAAAAAATATTTGAATACGCCACTTAATAAACAAACATAAAATTTTGATTGTCACACAATGCATGTAATAAATACATTGAGAATATTACTGAATGAAGCCACGTGCATAAAATAGTTTTTTCGTTTATTCCATTCCACATTTACACACACACACACACATAAACATATATATTCTCCCTGAAATTACTTGAACAAATTTCTCATACAAAATTGCTAATCATTTTTCTTTGTATAAATGTTATACTTCACAGAAAGTACTCAGTTTTAAATGTAGAAATACCTCTTTTCAATTCGCTTGAAAGTATCGCCGTTTGGTGACGTCCAGCGCTAAGCGTCGTTGCAGAACGATGCTAGGTGCGGATGGCGATACTGTTATATGGGAGACTGTACCCATAATAAGAGCGCTTTATTTTTGTTGGGCTGCTTCATTGCGGTCCAGAATTAACAAAAGGAACGTCTCTCGTTCTCTGCCTCTAGGTTTCCCTTCTGGTTTTCTCTTCCCCTTCGAAGTTAGGTTTGCACTGCTTTTTTGGGTTAAAAAAGGCAATGCAAAAGGGTTTAGTTCCTCGGAACTCTTCAAGCAGGTCGGACGTAGATAGATTCGCATGGGAATCTTCTTTTGCATTGCCTTTTTTTGATTCATATAAGGCAATGCAAAACGACTTTTTGCTTTAGTTGCTCGGAACTCTTCAAGCAGGTCGGACGTATGTTGGTTCACGCTGGAAATTTGTGACCGACAATTTACAGACAGACAGACAGACAAACAGACAAAGGTTTGCCTTTTATAATTAGTAATAAAATGAACAATTTCCGTGCTAAAATTGCTGAGATATTTGCGATAATGTTTCACCGACCCTCGAAAAACCATGTCACTTTTTCGACCATATCTCCGGAACCACTTGACCGATTTTGCTCATCTTTGAATCATTAGACATATGGGCCATTCCAAATGTATGTAATGTAAGGAACGAAAATTTCTCCTTAGTCACCCAAGGGTCCAATTTTAGTGTTCTATGAAAAAATTGTTCATAACTGTAATGTCTAATATTCTGCCGAACGTATGATTTCGTTATTTCCTACGGTTAAGGAAGTATTTCCGTTCCTTACATTACAGGCATCGCGATTTGCATAGAATGGGCCATATGTATCTTTTAGGAATTTCAGGGAACGATTGATGCAGTCGTGCAGTCGTTTAGAAAAAAATGCCGGGATGGACATACGATCAAACGGACATTTTTAGACCCGTACGAAGAAGCATCGACCATGATCCTTAGATGGCGAATAAAAAAAGTTTCCGTCCGTCCGTCCGTCCGTCTGTCTGTCTGTCAACACGATACCTTAAGTAAAACTTAACCGATTTGAACCGATTCGAATTGAATTGAAAAATCTTTTTTTGGATTGGATCTGGGCATTGTCGGCCCAAGGGCCAATGAGCTCGGGCCGTTTAAGTGGTTTTTGGTCTTTTGTACATAACTCAAGTAAATCTTTTCCGATTTTAGTAATTTATTTTTGGTTTGAGAGAGCATGCCTGACATTTTATTGAAGACATTTTTTTTAATTGAGCTTTCGGACTCAGCCAGGGCCCCAAAACTGAATCTCTACTATTGTCCAACCTGTTTTTTCTGCATACATCGGGTTAGTCTTATCTAATTTTCAAAAACCTTTTTTCTGAAAGATAATCAAAAAATTGATTACCGGATTAAATTTGGGCAAAATCGGTTGAAAACTTTCGAAGTTATGGTCGAAAAAGTGGTCACAGGGTGTTTTGAAGGTTTGTGGAACTTTTTCACTTATATCTCTGCGAAATTAGAACGGAAATCGCTTATATAAGGTTTTAAATAAAAGATATGAGCATCAGAGGATCACGAAAATTAAATTATAGAAATTTTTTTAAGTTGTTCGGGTTGTAGTCTCCTTAGTGTGTGCCAAACTCACGTCACGAGACCCTTCACGATATTTGATCGTTTTTCGTGAATATTTCTTTAAAGATGAGGTTTTTTGTGCAGTGTTTTAGAATTTGTATGGTCAGAGGCCTCTCCATAGTACTCTCTAGGCCAGTTCTAAGATCGGTCCTTGTAAAAAAAAAATTCTTTTTGTCGTTTTGTAATTTTTTCTTCAAAATTTTTTTGGAAATTTCTTTTTAAATTTTAGCCTTTTTTAGCGATTTGGAGAGGTTTTTTTCCCCGTTGCTTCGAACGGGTTTTCAATATTGCCCTTTCGACAATCTCCGATCCAATTTAATGTGGACGTAATTTCATACACTTAAGAGCAACATCTATTCTGTTTGCCACATCTATTCTGATGCGTACGGGTCCCTTGGATATGTTTTTTTTATTGCTGATTCGTCATCACTAGACTATAAAAAATATATCCCTCCACCTCCCACATCGATCTACCCCATGTTACAATATAGTTATTCGTAGTAAACGTATATGGACATTTATACTTCGTAGGGGTCCAAAAATCTACTCTCACATATCTAAGCACTGCGTGAATTTCAGCCAAATACAATCATTCTTCGGAAAGATATTGAAGTAACACGTTTTCAGCGACCCCGGTTCAGAGGTATTATTGACCACCCCTGCCGGCCGAACAAAATTTTTTTAAACAAATTTTCTTCTACAATTTTCTCAGGATAGTCCACAGATTCGATTGGCACCTTTAGGAGAATCGAAGAGATGATGTGAAGCGGATGAGAGAAGCGGATCTTAAAGCGTCTTTTAAAAGGGAGAATGGCGGGTCTCCTTTTTTGAGGGTACAGTTCTTCAAAATAGTCAAGGCTCAGGCGTTCGGTTCGGAAGCCAGTGGAAAACATTCATCGACACTCGAAAAAACCAGTTTTCGGACAATTCTTAGAGTATGTCTCCAGAATAACATCACCTGTGAACTTGAATCATGGGATGCGTTTCAGGGAAAAAAGGTTTGAGCTTTGGAGACGGACGTAGGACACACGGACAGATTCGTCAACCTTAAATAAGATATTGTATGTATCATTCCCACCTCTATCTTCGTATCCCCCCACCATGTTTCATTATTAAAATGCTTGTAGTAAACCTATAAGATCTTCTATTCTTCGTAAAAGAGTCTAACAACTGACCTATTTGCAAATTATTATCTAGGAATGAATGAGCAATGAAATTACATTTTTTTTTCGACAACGCTCTCTTTGTCAACGGATCGTATGATTATCGTACAACGAGCTGATAAGCAAATTAATGGTGTGTATAAGATAATAGTATGAAATATGTAAGACGGTGTGAGTGATCGAGATCGTGTCTGCATATCGGTATATTAAACACTCAACAGCTGGACAGCTGTTCTGCGTGTTATGAAATATTCGTTGTTTTTATTTCATATTCGAGTGCAAAAGTTGCTTTCATTTATTTTGTTTGTTTGGACTGAAGAATTAATTGTTCACATTGTTTCGCGAACGGACTTATCAGTTTAGTGTTATATCAGCTTAAGTAATCATTCATTATACAATTAAATATAGAACACATTGTGATAGCTTGTTTCTTCGCAAAAATTTCATTGTTTTTCTGCTGCTGTTACTGCTTGTATCTAGCAAAAACGGTGTTGATGAGCGTCAAGGCAAAGTAAGTAAAAACTTGTTTTTCAATTAAACAATTTGGAAATAAATAGAAAAATATTATTTGCCCTTTAACGTTTCAAATAACAAAGAATATTTCTTTGAAAATCAGTTGAAATTTAAAGAATGATTTGCAATTGTATGGTCTAAAATTAGAGTGACAACGAAACAATTATGACCTATCCATCTATATCTTATACCTATACCCACGTTTTGTTTATGGTTTTTGTTTATCTTAACTTAACACACGTAAACGTTCCATTTAAATGCGGAGTTTACATTTTGATTTTAAAAGAAGAGTTAACGTTTTGCAGTGATACATTTCATAGAAAATTATCACGACGTTTGTAACAAGTCGAATTTCGACCCGGGAGTAGGGGGGGGGGGAGTATCGATCATGGTCCTTAGATGACGAATCAACAATAAAAAAAATGTCCGTCCGTAAACACGATAACTCGAGTAAAACTCAACCGATTTTCAAAAACTTTCTTTTCCCTGAAAGATAATCAAAAAATTTTTTTTGGGATTGAATCTGGGCACTGTCGGTCCAAGGGCCGCCGAGCTAGGGCCGTTTAAGTGGTTTCTGGTCTTTTTTACATAACTCGAGCAAATCTTCCCCGATTTTCATATTTTTTTTTGTTTGAAAGATCTCGGCATGGCAGACAATTTATAGAAGAAACTTTTGCCTGTGCTTAGGGCTCAAATGGGCCTCATGTCGGTCCTAAGGTCGGGCCTAACCAAAAAAAATTTTTGCTTTAACGTTGCTGAGCAAATTGAGGGAAACGGACGTATGTGTCTGAGGCCTCTACTTAGGACCCTAGGTCCGTCCTCACTTCGGCCCTAGACAAAAAATGGTTCTTTGCTATGTAGTGGAGAAAATTGAGAGAAATATTTTTGTCTATGGAAGTATTTGTACGAGACTTCTCCCGAGGTCCCTAGGCCAGACTAAGGTCGGCCCTAGTCCAAAAAATCGTCTTGCGTTTTTCAATATTGCCCTATCGGCAATTTGCAATACAATTTAATGTGGACGTAACGTAATTTTTAATTAAATACGTTCGAGTATTTTCGTAACATCAACTCTGTTTGCCGCATCTATTCAGATACGTACGGGTCCCTTCATATGTTTTCATGTATAAACATTGACTCGTCATACTGTGTACACTTTGTATACTCAACCGAAAATAAATAAATGGCAGCCGACGTCACTCCCGAGGGTACTCACTTTATTTTCTGAAAAAATCTTGAGATCTTTTGATCTAATAATTCACATTATTGGATCCTTTGTATTGCTAGGAACTCAGACCAAAAATTGTCTCCACAATTAACTTTACAAATTACTTCACAATTAATCCTTTTGACGATGACAAATGTTTGATTAATTAAATAATTTATTTTTTGTCTTTATTTATTTTATCGACATTGATGTTAATTTCGGTGACTTGCATTTATTTTATTTTATTTTTTTAATGTTCACTTATTCATGGTTCTTTGTTTGTTTTTGACGATTGGCAACGCTAAAGCAAATTTTGTGAAAATGTTTTATTTATCATTCATACTTAAGTGATTTTTATTTTTGTAACTTTGTTTTAATTTTTCTTTTTATGTTATGGTGATCCTACTTTATAAGTAACACTACTCGACACTATTTTTGTAGCAAATATGATTCCAAAAACCTCCAACCCGTTTTTCCTCTAGAATCCGAATCTGTTCTCAAATTTCTCTATCACGTCTAAATTTTTAATTATATGAAATTAAAGTTACATGGGACCTTCGAATGTTAGAAAGAGATAAGAGATGTTGCGAAAGTCTCTTTCTAACATTCGAAGGTCCCATGTAACTTTAATTTCATATAATTAAAAATTTAGACGTGATAGAGACATTTTGAGAACAGACTCTGATTCTAGAGGAAAAACGGGTCTGAGGTTTTCGGAATCATATTTGCTACACGAAAATTTTTAAAATTTGTAACCTAGTGTAGAGTGAATCATCTTGATTTGGAACGACATTCGAATTTGAACCATAATGACCAAAGAGTCTATATAAATAACGACGTATCTTGAATTGGAACGTTCGAAATCGTCTAGTTCCAAATCAAAAGTTGCCTGTCTTTTGGATTTGGAACGGTTTGCATGGAAGCCCATGTCGTTCCATTTTCAAATCATTCCAAATCAAGACAATTTACTCTAATTATTATAACGTTTTTTGGTTTTTTTAACGAGAACTATGACATCGTCATAGTCACTCTTTTTTTTCCATGTCAGCTAGAAGATTCAGATTTCTTCAGTTTAGGGCCGACCATTTCTGATCGATGTACACAGATCACTAACGGATCCTTTGTAATACCCAAGTCATCATTAAACTCCTTTAAGAAGCCCTGCTTAGGACCTCTTCTCCACTCGACAAACATGTCCACATCGCCGGCCTTGCACAAGAGCCAGCAATCGGTTTGACACCACCTGAACAGTTGCACATCTGGCATATGACCCGAGCTCCTACTTCATATTCATATGCAATCAGATGCTACCCTATTCAACTAACTAGTCCCCGCAAGAAGACGGGTGGTGAGTCCAGTCCAGGTCTAGCCTTATATCGTAAATTGTAAGACCTTCCTGTTTGGGTCTCGACTTAGACGGAACGAAGCCACGTGTCATCCTTACCCTGCGGTCTGCCATCACTCATCCACCCGTCGACCTCGGCCTCCCTGCAGCGCCAAAAGCTTTCGCCCATTGAACTAGTCCCAATGTAATTATCGAGCCACATTCAAGGCAAAATCATCTGGTCCACAAACCGAATTAAGAGTAAGCCGGCGGGTAATACGAGGCAACAGAGTATCAGAGCTTTGACACAACAGCTGAGTAGGACGGCAGCTAGGCAAAGCACTGCTTCAGTCGTGCAACTGTCTTGAGTTCCGAAATAAATACAAGCCAGCCCGTATCACCACGTACAAACACAGTCACGAGCAACTTTCACTGATTTACCTCGGAACATCACGGACAGTTCATAACACAACTGCCATTGTATACATGCGTAACAATAGATTGAATTCAATCGCTATTCATGCACAAAAGCAATGTGTTTTCGCAGATGATTTCCAAATTTAAACTGGCAGTTTGATTCCTGAAGTCGAATTTCAGGAGCAAAAAGCGAAAGTTCCGCTACACACATTCACGACAAACAATATGGTAACACATTGCCATGTACATGTCAATGCGGTGCAAAACATTCCACTTTATATTCACTTGAATAAGGCACATAAATAGCACAAAATTATAATTCGGTCAATCGCACTAAACTAAAACTCAGGCAATAAAACAAAATTAAAAATTTCGGCCAATTTCAGCTAGAAGATAGTAGACAATAAAATCAAATATCAATCAATCAATCAATCAACTAAAGTGAAAATATTACTTTCCAACTTTTGAAGTATGTGAGTGTGATCTCATCAGTACACCTATGTCTTGTCGGAATATGTGTATATCAGCGCACATAAAAACAGAATGAGCAATCATTCGAATTACAAGGCTTTATATACACCTGTTTCTAAACAATTTTAATTATTGAATTTTCTTAAGGTACTAGACCTTTGTTGTCAGATCTCTCACATCCAACTTTTGGTTGAAGTCTCAAATTTTCACATCATATTTTACTGAATCTGCTACATCCAGCATTATTTTAGAGCTCTCACACATCGTATTGCTATTGAGATCACATACTTCTGAATGTGAAGGCGTGATACGCCGAAATCAGCATATTTGTCGTTGTCTTTTGTTTCGTCCCTTCAAAAGTTGGAAAGTAATACTTTCACTTTAGTTAATTGTGAAAACAATTTTTGGTCTGAGTTCCTAGCAATACAATGTGAATTATTAGATCAAAAGATTCTAATTATAGACCAAGCAATACAAAAAACCTTAAAATAATCGTTTTATGGTTCAAATAATCTTGAGATATTTTTGGTGTATCAGGTGAGACGGAAGGGCAGCTGTTTTTCCCCAACCGATACTTTGCTAGGGGTTCCTCTTTCACATCAAATCAGCGATGTCATAATATGAGTCGTGAATGGATAAATTTCCAAAGATTTTCTTTGTGATGCGCAAACAATATGCCCGAGGTGAGTGCCCCTCAGCAATATGTTAATGTGCGTGTGCACAAAGTCTGTTAGCTTCCACTTTTTATTTAGTGTAAAATCTTTTGTTGATTTATTTCTTTAACGAATTTTTGATGATATGAATCAGACAAAAATACAGACATTCAGTATATTCCAATACCTGCATGATCACGCAACTGGCGAGAAATACATTGTGTGAATCACGAAGAAATAAAATTTATTCTTCACGATGGCTGATTCATTACGATTCATCTCACAGGTAAAATTCCTCATTTTTGTGTGGCTGTACATTTTTTGACCGCAAATAAAGTCTCATGCCTCGTCCTATTCTTTGCTTCGTCCATATTTTTTAATATTTCATAAATCTACCTCCGTTCATTCCGTCACTTCTTCAAATTCCAATCTCCCGAATTGCATCTATCACACTTTTCAAAGAGGATAATTGAATTGGCGCCATAAACTTTTCCTTTTCGAACTTATTTTCGAATCTGCGAAATGTCGCATTGTAAACTTTTCATATTAGAACCAACTTCACGTCAAAAGTGACAATTTGTACACAAATGGCTGATGTCAGTGAATCGTATTTTGTTTTAAGTTTTGTTTTTAAATAAGTTTTTAAAAAAATGGTGTCACAAGCTCCAAGAGTTCCAGTTTCACAACTGATAACAGACGCTTCAAATGACGAAGAACCAAAGAAGAAATCTCGTGAAGATTGGCGACGCCAAAAAGAACTTGAAGAAGCCCGAAAAAATGGAACATTTCCAGCTGAAGTGGACGAAGAGGGTCGCGACATCAATCCACACATTCCGCAGTACATTTCGAATGCCCCATGGTATTATGGAACGAATGGACCCACATTGAAGCATCAACGGCCGCAAGAAAGTCGACATGAAGAATTTTCGTCGATCAGTGAATGGTACAAACGGGGCGTAGACACCAGTAAGCTAGTGACAAAGTATCGAAAAGGCTCTTGTGAGAATTGTGGCGCTATGACACATAAGAAAATCGATTGCATGGACAGGCCGAGAAAGATTGGCGCTAAATATTCGGGTGCATTGCTGGCATACGACGAATTCGTTCAGCCAAAAATTAATTCGGATTATGACGGAAAACGGGATCGTTGGGCTGGTTACGATCCAGCTTCACACAAGGAAATCATTGAAGAATATAAAAAGGTCGAGGAGGCGAAACAGAAAATCAAAGCGGACAAATTGAAGGATAATCCAGAAGCGGAACTCTCTGACGATGAAGAGGATGAAGATAAGTATGTGGACGAAGTGGACATGCCCGGCACCAAAGTGGATTCCAAGCAACGGATTACAGTACGTAACTTACGTATTCGAGAAGACACTGCCAAGTACTTGAGAAACCTTGACCCGAATTCCGCGTACTACGATCCCAAAACCAGGTCCATGAGGGACAATCCAAATCCGAAAATAAAGCCCGGTGAATCCGACTTTGCTGGGGAAAATTTTGTTCGATTTACTGGAGATACGAAGAAACACTCGGTCGCTCAAATTTTTGCCTGGGAAGCATACGGCAAAGGAGTCGATGTGCATCTGCTCGCTGAACCAACAAAATTGGAGATGCTGCAGCACGAATACGAAAAGAAAAAGGAGGAATTCAAGTCCGCCACGAAGGACACAATTTTGGACAAATATGGAGGTGAGGAGCACTTGCAGGTGCCACCGAAGTCATTGTTGCTAGCACAAACTGAGGAGTATGTTGAATACTCGAGAAGCGGAAAGGTTTTGAAGGGGCAAGAAAAACACACGAATCGCAGCGTCTACGAGGAAGACGTTCGCATCAACAATCACACATCGACTTGGGGATCATTTTGGGCGAACGGCAATTGGGGTTACAAATGCTGTCACTCGTTCATCAAAAACTCGTACTGTGTTGGAGAGTCCGGCAAAGATCAGCCCGTTGAAATCGAAATTAGCAAAAATACTACAGAAGATCACGACGGAAGTTCAGACGAAGAGCCAAGCACATCCAGCGGAACGGTGTCGGTGCCCACTAGAAAGAAGAAAAATAAAAAGAACAAAAAGAAGAAGAAACGGTCAAAGGATGAGGAAAAAGTTGATACGCTGGAGAAAGCTTTGCAGGCAGAAGAAAAACACCAAGAAACAGTTTCCGAGTTGATGAGCATGGATGAAAGAAAAAGGCCCTACAACAGTATGTTCGATGTGAAGAAACCAACGGAACTCGAAGTGGAAGCTTACTTAATGAAGAGGCGAAGAGAAGATGATCCAATGTTGCAATTTATTGATAAATAAATGTTAGTTTTTCCCCGAACTACAAAGTTTTCTTTCACCTAATTAATCTTGAGTGCGTAAGGTGTTTCTTCACGCCAAGTGCGACAGTGTCCTCTTTCAAAGAAACAAATTTCGTGATGAAAGACAAAGACTGTGAATCAGCCCATATTTTACTGATGTGGAATTTATGAGTCTCATCCTAAAATTCTGCCCGTCGACAGAAACCAATGTCAACTTTAAACGCGTCAAAAGACACCGAATCCACGTTTTTAGTGCGGCGTCGCGTCAGCTTATGTCAAAGTATACAAAATTTCTTGGTGAATTTCATGATATTCCAAGCGACGAAGAATGGTGCGTTTGTCAATTTATGCATTTCATCATGAAATTTTGTATACTTTGACATAAGCCAACGTTGCACAAAACGCGTAGACGAGTTTAACTGAACATTTCTGTTAGTTAGTACGAAGAGCTTCACAGTTACACTCGGGATATCAATTGTTTTATGCTTGGAACAGTTGACGATTCCATCCCGTTGCTTTCGTCATGCAGCGTCTCATTTGAATTTTTCCTTACTTCCTTTAATATTAAATCACATCTGACATAGTTTGTCGTTGCCCTGGGTTCATTCCCTCCCTCGATCGCGTTTCCTTCCTCTTGCGATCTTAAGCACACTTCATTCAGGTTTCACGTACGGAAAAAAAATACGATTTTTAGACTCCCCACCCCCTCCCCCTTGTACGCATTAATGTATGAAAGAAATTCTCGAAATATATGAAGCGTACGGTTTTATCAACCCACTCCCTCAATGCGTACGTAATCTGTGGATGTCCCCTTACTTCAACAGATTGAGACTTTCTTGGTCATTACCTAAGTAGATCTGACCTCACCCGAGGCTCATCCTTTCGTAGAATATTTTATCTATATGACATATTAAGTCTAGAATTTTAGGTCTGAACAGGTTGACCACGCCACATTTCAGGATTTTTAGACCCGTAGGGATCTATTGCGTTTACCACGACGTTTGTAACCAGTCGAATTTCGACCCGGGAGTAGGGGGAGAGCACCGATCATGGTCCTTAGATGACGAATCAGCAATGTCCGTCCGTTCGTCCGTCAACACTCAACCGATTTTCTAAAACTGTTTTTTCCCTGTAAGGCAATTGAAAAATCTTTTTTGGAATTTAGTCTGGGCACTGTCGGCCCAAGGGCAAATGAGCTAGGGCCGTTTTAGTGGTTTTGGTCTTTTGTACATAAGACGAGTAAATCTCCGATTTTCATAATTTTTTTTTGTTTAGAAGGTCTGAACATGCCTCACAACCTGTGGAAGCATCTTTTCTGATTTCGAGCTTTTGGACTCAGCCTGGGCCCTAAAACTGAGTATCTACTAGGGCCCAACGTGTTTTTTCTACATAAATCGGGTAAATCTTATCCGATTTTCAAAATCTTTTTTTTTCCTGAAAAATAATCAGAAAATTGATTACGAGAATGAATTTGGGCAAAATCAGTTGAAAGCTTTCGAAGTTACGGTCGAACAAGTAGTGAAAAACGTGGTTTTTTGAAGGTTAGTGGAACTTTTTCACTTATATCACCGCGAAATCAGAACGGAAATCGCTCTTCAAGGTTTTGGATGAAAGATATGGACATCGGAAAATCACGAAAATTAAATTAGTGATAATCTGTCGAGTGGTTCAGACTTTAGAGTCCTTAGTGTGGGCCCAACTCACGCTACGCGACCCAACACGATATTTGGTTTTTTTCGTTAATATTCCTTTGATAATGAGGTTTTTTGCGCAGTGTTGTAGAGAAAAACGAGGTGAACTTTTTTGTTCATGGAGGTATGGGTCAAAGGCCTCTACTAAGTGCTCTAGGTCGGTTCTAAATTCTGGGGTTATTTCAAGAGCTTGGAGAGGCTTTTTGCGCCGTTGGTTTAGACGGGTTTTTCAATATTGCCCTTTCGGCAATTTCCAGTCCAATTTAATGAAGACCTAATTGCACATACTTAAGAGTTGAGGCGACATTTACTTAGATACGTTCTTGTGTTTTCGTAAAATCAACTCTGTTTGTCGCATATATTCTGATACGTAAGGGTCACTTTATACGTTTTTGGCGGCTCTGACTCCAAATGTACGACATAATGCCTCAATAGTAGTTTTTGATACAAGTTACGTTTGAAGAAGGTAGTTTAATGCACTAGATGTTAGATTGTCGACACGAAACGAAGGCGAGTTCGGCAACACATTGTGTGCGTTAAGGCCCATAACTTGTGTGCTAAAATATAGTCTACATTTAGGCGCTCAAATATTATATTTTCGCTGATATCCGTGAACAAAGATGCAGTTTCAAAAAAGTAAGTCAGCATTTCCCTTCCTAAATATGTTGCAAAAGCAACTAAACTTATTTTTTGGGATTGAACCTTGTCTCAGAACGACGAGTTTTTGTGCAAATTTTTACGATTTTTTCGCCGTTCTCAGAGTAGGTAGGATCCCAAAAAATAAGTTTAGTTGCTATTAAAAGGCAACATATTAGGAAGGGAAATGCTGACTTACTTTTTTGAAACTGCGTCTTTGTCCACTGATATCAGCGAAAATATAACATTTGAGCGCCTAAATGTAGATTATATTTTACTCAATTTACGTATTTTCATTTTTGCGTGACCTTATGGCTACGTAAACCCGACCTATTATATCGTTGCTTGAATGTTCACTTCTCACTTCCGTTGCAGAAACAATGAATGATACGTCCATACACAAAACAAAATGGAATCCCAAAACACACTCATTCATTCAACAGATGACGACATCGAAGACGACTCTAGAAACGGTACAGCAGGTCCAGAAGTTGAGCTTCTTCCACGCGCAAACTCTATTGTCTCAATTTTAGAGCCTCCCATTTTTTTGCTATTTTTTGCATCGAGTCTATCAAGTAAGTGACAAACTCGACCAGCTTTCTAATCCATTTTAAAATGTTTTCCCAACCAGGAACAGTATTTGAATATCAAGTTATTTTTCAAAGTTGCACCGTAGTTTTTAATTTCAATGAGACGGAATGTTTTCTACTGGGAAACGATAATGCGACAAATGCAACTCAAGAAATAGAAGAAATCGTTGAACCATTCGCTGCCAAGATTTTTATGGCCCGAACAATTGTTGAAAGCCTTTTACCAGCGCTGGCAAATTTACTACTTGGTCCATGGTCGGATAAATTCGGCCGGAAGCCTCTCATTGTGTCGACTTTCGTAGGTGAGTTTGTCTTTCATATGTCACACCCACCGACGAACATATATCGATTTATTCCCTCAGGTTACTTCTTTATTTATGTTTCGATGACTGCAATATCGTATACGTCTACGGTAGTATCGGTAAATCCATGGTTTTACTTACTGCCATTCATCCCGATTTCCGTCTGTGGAGGAAATTGTGCGCTTATCACCGGATCTTTCAGTTATGTTGCTGATTTAACCAGCCAAAAGGACAGTGCATTCCGAATGGCTCTGTTAGAGGCGGCATTGTTCGCCGGACTACTTGTCGGCTCAGTATCAAGCAGTTACATTTTCAATTGGACATCTTCAACCATAGTATTTAGCATTTCTGGACTAGCTACTTTGTTGGGAGTCATTTACGTGGCATTTCTCATTGGCGAGAGCATTCCACAGAACGATGAACCTGTTAGCAAATTTGTGAGTATCTCTGCAATTTTACCCTGACATATTTTCTGATTTTTGCGCTTTGTAGGAAAAATTCAAAGCAATTTTTGATGTGAATCTTGCAACTGACATGATTCGCACTTGTGTAAAGAAACGTGAGAATTATAATCGTTCCATCATATGGATGACGATAGCAACTTTAGTGTTGAGTATCTTTGTCATGGGTAAGTTGTTTGCGCAACTTGAACAGTCAGCAGTTTTTGGTTACCTCCATTTTATTTTGAACAGAGGGCGCTATAACAGTTTTTTATTTGTTTGTTCGTGAAAAATTCAATTGGACGATTCAGCAGGCAACGTTTTTTGATGCTGGTAACATAATTGTGATGATTATCGGCAATATTGTCGGTATGTACTTACTAAATCAGGTGAGGTCTTCGAGTTACTTTGTAGAGGTGAAAACAGATGGCGCCTTTCCCTCACTAGCGCCATCTTTTCATCTCTTAAACGACTTATAGTTATGTTACGCTTTAACAGGTTTTAAGGATATCCGAATCCACGATTGCAATAATTTCGTACCTGAGTAGCGTAGCTGATTACGTAATTAAGAGTTCGGCTTCCCAGTCGTGGCACCTGTATTTGGGTAAGTTTTCTTAAGCTATCGATGCTGGTCATGCTTTCTTTTGCCTATTCTTATGGAAAGAACTTCCATAAATGTCCAAAAATTAACGTAAATTTAAAGTTTGTCGGTGGTTGTTGTGTTCCTGTTCTTCAAACATGTCTAAAACTTATTCTCCTCTCCACACTAAATTAGCTGTACAATCCTTACTGGACGAATTTTTTTTAACGGTTTGTGTAAGATTGCTCAAAAACTATTGAATTTTCCGAAAAACAACACTTCAATGACTTGGTCAACTCAAAAAGTCATGATCCGACACTGAATTTTGGAAAATTCATGAAAACGTTTTATAAAGTTGATAGTCAACTATCAAGCTGATAGCCACATATCAAGTTGATAGTCAACTATTAAGTTGATAGTCAACTTTCAAGTTGATAGTCAACTATCAAGTTGATAGTCAACTATCAAGTTGATAGTCATCTATCAAGTTGATAGTCAGCTATCAAGTCATTTTCTGACGTGCACAGTGGGCATTTTGGCAGGCTCGTGCAATCTCTTGCTAAGTGGTTTTCTCTCCCACATCTCCTGCACAGGCTCAATCTATCCTCTCCCCTACAATTTCTTGCCTTGTGTCCAAAGTCCATGCACTTGAAGCACCTTTCTAACTGCTGGGTCACCTTTATGGGACATACGGTCTGGCCCACCTTTATCTTCCCGATTTTCAGAATCTTAATCGCTACGTCCACTGGGTGTTTTATTTCCGACGTTTGGAGTTCGTCTCTCGTTTTCCTCATGCGTATCGTCATTGACTCTATCTCGTCATTTATATTACCTTGCTCTTTCAGAGCTTTTCGAAGGTCTTCGCTTTTCGTGATCTCGTCCATATACCTACATTCAATCGTGGTCACGTGGGACATCGCTCTCACTTTTGCTGATTCGCCCAGTCACCTCTTGACTATATCTTTATAATCTGTACTTTTAATCTCCGAGTCCTTCTTAAGTTCAAACAACATTTTGCCTTTCTGCATTCGTCTTATTTTCGAGACGTTTTCGCCCAGTTCCTTGAGAGTTTGGTCGCCTCTTATTTTTTTGAGGATTTCAGCGTACATTATTCCTTCTTCGGAGCATCAGCTTTCGGTCTCAGCCTCTTAAGCTTCGGCTTCTCCTTCTTCTTGTTTCTCACCTCTCTCCATTCATTAAGATTAGGCTTCGGTGTTTGTGTATCTGGTCTCCTTGTGGCCCTTTCGTTATTTTTCTTGTCGCTTTTGGTCCTCTTCGCCGCGTTTCTTGGTATGTTTTCTTTTTGACGAGAGGGGGTAGCTAGCACTTCGACCGCTTCGTCTCTTTTCTGCTTACTGTCAGCTGTTTCTGCTTTCCGCGTCTGAGCTGGCTCTAATGTTAATTACCGTCCTCTTTATGCCCTTATGCACATAATTCTTGTCTTGAATAAATTCGAGCAGCTCTTTTGTCATTTTTTTGGCTAGCGGCAATTTTGTCAGCTTTGGTTCGCCGATATCGTTGGCCTGGAGCGCATTTGCTCTTTTCTCGTTTGTTCTCTCAGGCGACCTCGCCATCTACGAGCTTCTTACAAACACGTCGTAAATCTGAAGCTCCGATTGGTTCATCCGCTGATCCTCCGATTTCCTCTACTGGTTTTTGTTTTCATTATCATTATTATTTCCTTCCATTCTGTTGGGTCCTCCCTCCAAGCCCCATCTTCATCTCGTAGTGTAGTTACCTTCGTGATCTCATGATTTCCTTTGAAGTTGATAGTCAACTATGAAGTTGACAGTCAACTACGAAGTTGACAATCAACTATCAAGATGACAGTCAACTATCAAGATGACAGTCAACTATCAAGATGACAGTCAACTATCAAGATGACAGTCAACTATCAAGATGACAGTCAACTATCAAGTTGATAATCAACAATGATGTTGATAGTCAACTATGAAGTTGAAGGGCATAAGAATCAACGCAAACATCAGCGCATCAGTTACGAACGAGTGGTCCTTTTAATATACCCACTAAATGCTGCTTTAGGCGGGAAAATGCGGAGATGTTCGTGGTTCGTTTTGTTCATGGCAATATTTTGTATTATACCAACAAGACTTCCGGTATTTTCATCAGACTGAAATCGGATGGAATAACGTGAGGGGAGTCCCAAGACAAACACCATCCCAAGGGTTAGGGCTCATACTTGAGGATGGTTCTGGCCTTAGGGAAACTCCCACTCTCTCCCCTAATAATATGGAGATAATAATGATTTAGAGTGGGCGACCATACAGTATCCATGCTCATCTGAAACATTCGAAATGAAGGTTTTCTTCATTTATCGATAATGCAATTGTTTACCACCACCACCATTGGCAACTCCAGTATCCAGGTAAAGGTTGCTAATCTGACATAAAAGTCAAACCATCTTCTATACGAAATTTTGGAGGTTGTGGACAGCACCCTCAAACAGCCTCGACCAATCCACATTCATTGGTCTTCAAACACCATCTTTCGATGAGAAACATTGAAGTTGTGGAGATTTATGCCCTGCAGTGTTAGGACTCATCCTAGAGATGGGTCTGATCCCAAGGGAAACTTACCCCTCACCCCTAGCTGAGAACAGTTAGGGTTAAAGCTTGCGGTCATGGATTCTTAACCCTAAAAGGTCAAACTTCTTTCCACTCCTTATCCCTCATAGGGTTAATAATTGGAATGGACGTTTCGAGTCAACTCACCAACTGATCCCAAACGGGTGAGCAGCGGACTGGCGAACTGACTGTCACACCGGGGGACGTTTTCTTTAGTTCTGTCTTTCAGATTTTTGTATTCACTTTGTCGAATCTTCTAAATAATGAAGGATTTGGCGGGGATGGTATAAAGGATTATTCCAGGTGCCTGCACCTATCTATGAAATTAACAGTTAACTATGAAGTTGATAGCTATCAAGTTGATGTTCAACTATGAATTTGATAGTCAGCTATCAAGTTGATATTCAACTGTCAAGTTGATGTTCAACTATCAATTGATATTCAACTAGCCAACTATCAAGTTGATAGCCAATTATCAAGTTGATGGCCAACTATCAAGTTGATAGCCAACTATCAAGTTGATAGCCAACTATCAAGTTGATAGCCAACTATCAAGTTGATAGCCAACTATCAAGTTGATAGCCAACTAT
>CM055404.1:41624428-41636230 GCA_029228625.1 Pseudolycoriella hygida | reverse complement strand
TCAATGGAACCAAGTCATAAATAAGTAAGAAGAAAAATTTCAAACGAAAAACAGAAAAAACAAGTTAAAATAAACAGAAAAGAAAAAAGAGAGAGACGAAAAGATACAAATATATGAATAACCGCTTAACCGCTTCCATAACGTACAAACGAAATATTGTCTGCCACTTGCATGGAACGAACATTGCCGCGAAATATATTCCTAGACACTGAGCCGCTATAAAATTGCGCAAAGTGGTTGAATATAAGTGGTTGAGGGGTTCGTGCATTCCATAATCGGTTCGGTGGTGGTTGATGTGTAGAAATTCGCTGCTACGAAGCGCACGATTGGGACGTTGAATTTTTGCGTGTGAACGCAGTTCTGGTGCATCGATGCGTTCAGATAATACGTCATAAATGAAAAACGCACTCATGTTAATCTTCCTCCTTGCCAATGTTTCAATCCCAATTTTTTCACAGCGAGCTCTATATGGTGGCAACCTGAAGTTCTGATCACGTTTAACTGTGCGCCTCAGTGCATAGATTACGAATTTCTTTTGTATGGACTTAATGTCGGCTATTTTTGTGGCACTGTGCGGTTGCCAAACCTGAAAGGCATACTCGAGGTGTGACCGTACATGCGCACAGTAAATACTCTTTAGAGCTTTAACGGAACGAAAATTGTGACATATTCTTTTGATGAATCCGAGCAATGCATAGGCTTTCCCAATTACGTACTCTATGTGAGAGACGAAATTCAAACTCCTGTCCAGTAACACTCCCAAGTCTCGAATCTCAAATACTCTGGTCAGATCACTTTCTGCGATGTTGTAGTTGTAATGGATTGGATGCTTGTTGCGGTGGAACGAAATAGGATGGCATTTGTTAATATTGACCTCAAGGCCATTATGTTTGAACCACATAGCGATTTCGTCCAAGTCACGTTGAATTGCTGAGCAGTCCAGCACTGTTCGCACTTTCTTGAAGATTTTCAAATCGTCTGCATATAGTAGACACCGTGAATGTTTCATCACCTTCGTCACGTCATCGAAGAATAAGACAAAAAGGAGGGGACCGAGGTCCGATGCCAGAGGTAACCTCGAAAGTTCTTGATGCCTGTCGACCGATCTTCACATATTGAGTTCTACCAGTGAGATAAGAATGGATGGTAATAAACGACCGATAAAACAATTCAACTTTACCGATAAAAAATAATAAATGACCGATAATTAT
This sequence comes from Pseudolycoriella hygida, assembly GCA_029228625.1. Lineage (NCBI taxonomy): Eukaryota > Metazoa > Arthropoda > Insecta > Diptera > Sciaridae > Pseudolycoriella > Pseudolycoriella hygida. Next base: position 41,635,019 of record CM055404.1, on the reverse strand, counting down.
TTACCGATAAATTTTTAAACGTATATTCAAAGCATGATTAAAGCGCGAATATTTGGAGTAGTGTCCAAAACACCTGATAACATTTTGTAAAAGGAAAAATTCCCAAGAGAAGTGACTGAAATGAAGGTATCGGTAAAAAGTTATCGATCATTTATTATTTTTTATCGGTAAAGTTGAATTATTTTATCGGTCGAATATAATATCCCGATAAGAATCAATCCATTCCAACATTCCTGAGTGGATTCCCATTTTACGAAGTTTAGGGATTAACAAGACACGTTGAATTCTGTCGAACGCTTTTTGTATGTCTGTGTACACCGCATCCAGTTGATAGCCCTCTTCCATAGTGATAATAACTTTTCTTGTAAATTCCAAAAGGTTTGTAACAGTTGACCGTCCTCTCTTAAATCCGTGTTGATTTACCGAGATTATAAAAGGCTTTGGTTGGGAAATTATGCCTTATACACCGTATTTACCAGACATTGCACCTTCGGATTACCACTTGTTTAGATCTCTGCAGAACTACCTTGATTATAAAAAATTCGATTCAGAAGAGGCTGTAAAAGTTGCATGGGATCAGTTCTTCGCAGGAATTTTTTACAAAAGGGATCATGAAGTTGCCTGAAAGATGGCAGAAGATCATTGATCAAAATGGGCAATACATTATTGATTGATTAAATTTCTACCTATCAAAATTTTGAATTTCATTTTCATGTAAAAATCGGCAAGAACTTTCCAACCCACCCAATATTATCTTGCTTACAAGGAAATTTTTTTGCAGATAATTAAGGCCCATAACTTGTGTGCTAAAATAAAGTCTACATTTAGGCGCTCAAATATTATATTTTCGCTGATAACAGTGGACAAAGACACAGTTTCAAAAAAGTAAGTCAGCATTTCCCTTCCTAAACATGTTGCCCTTTAATAGCAACTAAACTTATTTTTTGAGATTCTACCTACTCTGAGAACGGCGAAAAAAATCGTAAAAATTTACACAAAAACGCGTCGTTCTGAGACAAGGTTCAATCCCAAAAAATAAGTTTAGTTCCTCTTAAAAGGCAACATATTTAGGAAGGGAAATGCTGACTAAATTAAATGAAATTCGGATATTTGCTCAGTAAATAATTTTAATAGCCAAATATTTCTCCCTTACTTTAAGGGCATCTTCAGTGGCTGAAAAAACATTAACAAAATTTTGTAACTTATATGAAAACACAAACAATGAAAAAAGGTACCTCAGAAATGAACGATTTTTTACATATGTAAGTCGTTATTTGGACTCTGAAAGTCGAGTCTATGTCATCAACACACGATATCTAAAATTCCACGAAATTATTAACCAAGAAACAATTACGAGGATAAAACAAAATTATCAACTTACAAAATTATCACATTTGGAACACTTAGAACGAAATAACAATTTGACTACAAAAATATGTTTCAGATTAAGTTTCCTCTTCTATTTGAATCATAATTTAAATTGTCAACAACAATTTAATTATGGCACCATCTAAGTTTAAACATAACAAAACTTCGGGTATCGACATTTGTAAGCGCATTAATTCGAATTTAAATAACGTTTTCGTACGTAGCTGCTAAGTAAACAGATTCTTTCTGCGTGTTCATGCAGTTTTGAGCTTTTTTAATGCAAATAGTTTCGAGAATTTCCCTCCTATTTTTAATTATTTTTTTTTAAGAATTTTAACCTGATCCCATAACGGTTTGTGGTTGGTATCTAATACATGGCTCACCAAAGAACTGTGTTCTCGGTCTTTTGATTTAATGTGGCATTTGTGCTGTTTTAAACGTTCTTTAAGCTGTTGAAGCGTCCGCACTCACATTGAACCTGATAAACTAAATTAGATTGCAAGAGGGATGACGTTTTGTCCTTAAGATTGCTAAAAACTGTCCGTTTTACGCAGTTGTCCGACTTCCCAACAAGTATAAGATTTCCTTTGCAGGCTGATTTTAACTTTTCAAACAGTCCTTTTGCGTAAGGTACAGCAACTATCGGTAACACTGAAGGAGGCTTAAATTCTTTGCAGCTGCGAAATTTATGAATAGTTTGCTCTATAATTTTTTGGACCAATTTGCTTGGATATAAATTACGTTGAAGAGTCGTTTTAAGCAGCTTAAAGTTTTCATCATGAAACTCTTCTTCAGAGAGTTCAAGAATTTTCCTGGCCAATAGCGAAACTGTATTACGTTTGTACGTGAGTGGCAGATGTGAAAGAAAATTCAGATACCTCCCCGACCAACTTTCTTTGTGGAACCAATTGGTCTTAATACTTCTCCCAGTTCGAATGCAAAGTACTTCTAAAAACGAAATGGAACTGTTGTCGTTTTCTTCTTCGATAGTGAACTGGATGTTGGTGTTATATCTGTTGAAAATTTCTTTTATATGTTGTACTTTATCTGCTGGTACAGCTGTCAAAATATCGTCGACATAACTGTTTGGAACTACTTCCAAAGCGGAACGGATGGATAAATCTGACAGTATCGACTTGCCGAATTGAAACACGTCTCGTTGAAGAGTAACAATTTATTTAAATTCTGACTGCGGAAACTTCAAATTTCTAAAAATACAAATTTTTCTTGATGAGATTATGTTTCTAATAACAACATTAGAAGAAAGCTTACGTTTAATATCCTTTCCGCTTTTACAAATCTGAACAACCCGGTTGTGCGTGTGTGAACTAAATTGAAAGAGAATCTGACCGTTAGCTTTGAATATTAAACAGGATGAACTCAAATCTTACAATTTCACTTGTTCTATTTTACGAAGAGTTTTTCGATGCTTTCGAACTATAAGAAGGCAGGAGCACTAACCTGTTAGAACAAGCGTACGAACTGAACATTCACATTCGGTACATGCTTTCATTTTCAAATTTTACCTGTACATTCAGATTATTGAATAAATTAAATTGTAGGAGTTCACTGTACAACACGCTTGTTCATAAAACTATTAATTTTTAAAGAAATTCGTAAGGATGATTGTAAATTTTGCTAAATTACTAAATTGAAACTTTCAAGCTGACTTTGTTGCGATTGTATACATTAATGAATGACCTAGTTACTGACCTAGTTCTTTTTCCGGGAATTAACATGACATTTCTCCACTTCTGCCGTGTTGACCGATCTATTTGCAATTCTAGTACTACGTCGAATACTAGTGTTACCGTTCGTTTCCAACATTCTCCCACCTGTTTTGCGATCCGTCTCTGGTTTCGCGAAACTGACTTCTGGTTGGGAAAGAACGTCGAGCACGGCCAATTTGTGGGCTGGTCTCCACAGATCGATTTTTCGTAACCTGTTGATCTTTCCATCACGACCGATTTTCGCTTCAGCAATTAACTCGATCCTGGCTCTTCGCACTTGGCCATTGGAACCGACCTGTGTTTCCAATACTTTAGCCCTCGGATAAGTGTTCCTCGGATTTTTCGCATCGATGACGAGTACCAAATCGTTTACGGATATTGGCTTAACTTGTTTGTGCCATTTCGTTCGCCTAGTAATGCTGGGTAAGTACTCCCTTAGGAATCGCTTCCAGAACAGTTCCGTTAAACGCTGCGCCTCTTTCCAGCTTTTCCGTAAGTATTCGCCGTCTACGTTAATTTCACACGGTGCTTTCATTCCACTTGACGTTCCATACAGAAAGTGATTGGGCGTTAAAGCTTCGTCATCTTCTACTTCTAATGGGATGAAGGTTAATGGCCGAGAATTAACGACGTTTTGAACCTCTCTTTTAAAACATTCCTTAACGTCTCTTCTGTTGGTGTGCTTGTCGGAAGTGAAAAGTACATACAAGACTTCACTGATCTAATTAGCCGTTCCCAGCTACCGCCCATATGCGGCGAGGCTGGAGGATTGAAAATCCATCTAGCGTAACTTGACGTGATGTCAGTTTGTAACTTGTCCCAATCCAGTTTTTTCAATTCTGTTTTTAGTTCGCTTTCTGCTCCAGTGAAGTGTGTCCCACAATCGCTATGAAATTCGATCACTTCACCCCTATCTGCGATGAAATTTCGAATAGCTTTGATGCATGAGTTAGCGTTGAGTGTTGGTACCAACTCAATGTGGACTGCTCGGACAGTTAGGCAGGTAAATAGCACGCCCCACCGCTTCTCATTACGTCGTCCCACTTTCACTTTCATCGGTCCAAAGTAGTCTACTCCAACATAAGAAAATGGCTTCGAAAACGTTGCCATTCTTGCGTGCGGTAAGTCGGCCATCTGAGGTTCCCTAACCTTAGCAAATTTCACCTTGCATCTCTGACACTCGTTCCGTACACTTTTCAGCAAGACTCGCAACCGAGGAATATAAAAACGTTGTCTGATTTCATTGATTACAGTGTTGTGATTTTGATGAAAGTATCTAGTGTGATAGTGTTGAACCAACAGTCGCGTAATGCGACTATGCTTCGGTAGAACAATTGGCCTTTTTTCGTCTATAGACATATCCCTAGCACCATCGATCCGACCGCGCATCCTAAGAGTTCCGCTTCCATCTAAATACGGTGAGCCATCGTATAACTGACTTGGTTTCTCAATAAATTTTCTCTTTGTCAGTGGAAGTGATTCGTTTCTTGTCAGTGTAACCATTTCGGATGGAATTGAGCTTGGCGGAAAATATGACTTTCAGCTGCGTTGAGTTCTTTTTGACTTAATGGCTTCCCTTTGCAGCTTTTGTCGACAAATATGTTTCTAAAACGCACCAAATATGCTACTGCTCTAACCATTCGCGTCCATTTCGAAAAACGTTTCGGGTCGATTAGTTGGGGTAAAACCAAACTTGCATGAGCACAATGAGATTTCATTTCTTCTGTTACGTCCGCTTTAATTAATTTCTTTTTCGGCCATTTATCCTCGCTAGAGCGTAGAAATTTCGGGCCACTAAACCAACGATTTGATTTTTCGAAGTTAATTCCAGATTTCGGCCACTTGGTAGCTTCGTCAGCTACATTTTCTTTTGTTGAAATCCAACTCCATTCGTACACATCTGTGCTTTCTAGAAGTTCCCCCACCCGATGTGCGACGAACTGGCTATATTTTCTGTGATCGGACTTCAACCAACTCAACACTGTTTCCGAATCTGACCAAAAGAATCGACGATCAAATTGGAAATGTTGTGCCTCGATGATGCTACTCACCAATCTTGTCCCCAAAAGTGCGGCTTGAAGTTCTTTCCTGGGTATCGATAGATACTTTAATGGCGCTACTCTTGCCTTCGACCCCATGAGTGTACAATCGATTCCATCTTTGTTGACAATTCGTAAATAGGTCACTGCAGAAAAGGCGTCCACGCTTGCGTCGACGAATGTATGAATTTCGACCGATCTCGATTCTTCTGAAATGAGTTTTAGAGAATACAGTCTCGGAACTTGTACACTCTCTACTGTTGGTAAATATTTGAGCCATTGTTGCCACTTGTTGACTAAAGTTTCTGACGATATTTGCTCGTCCCACTTGAGGTCCATTCTCCAGACGTCTTGCAAGAGAATTTTGAGTAGAATTAGGTAATTCGACAGTAATCCCAGCGGATCGAATATCGACATCAATGTTCGAAGTAGTTCTCTCTTCGTCGGCAGTTTCGTTCCGTTCAGAAGTTCTTTAGCAATCATTGTGTACCTCAATGAAAATGTGAACACATCTAATTTCGTGTTCCACCACATGCCGAGCACTCTTTCGGTTTTCATTTCGGAATTTAACGATAACTCCTTCCCTTCGTTAGTGTAGGTGGAACCAATTGCTGTCAGCACTTCTGGAGAATTCGATATAAAATTTCTGATTTCGAACCCACCGCTCGCGTGTATCATTTTGACATCGTTGACCATTGTGATCGTATCGTCGATGGTGTTTTCACCGTCCATCATATCGTCGACGTAATGATTTTGGATTATCGCTTTAACTGCTCGCGGATGTGTCTTCTCAAATTTCTTAGCGTTCGTATTCTTGACGAACTGAGCGGCTGCTGGACTGCATCTTGAGCCAAAGATCATCACCTCAATTACGTAGACGTCTGGTTTCCTATCTGTGTTACCGTCTCGGAACAGGAAAAGTTGGTACTGTTGAACACTTTTTTGAATTTTGACTTGATGAAACATTTCTTTAATGTCTCCACCAAGCGCAAATAATTTCTCTCGGAATCTTCTCAGGACGTCTACCAATGAAGCTAGTTCGTCAGGTCCAGTCAAGAGCATTGAATTTAGGGAAATCGACTTAACTTTGGCTGCCCCATCGAATACCATTCTTAACTTATTGGGCTTTTTCGGATGGGTTACACCGAAAACTGGAAGGTACCAGACGTTCTTTCCCAATTCGCTGACTTCGCTGTCGGAAAGTTTTCGTACATATCCATTTTCGATGTACTCCCGGATTTTGTCACCAATTATTTGCACCATCCGTTCGCCTTGTTTTTCCAGACTAATGAGTCTCTTCAGCGCCATTGGGTAGCTGTCAGGCAAGTTTTTAGTGATGTTTTCGTTTTTCCAGAGCAGCCCGGTTTCGTATTTTCCATCGACCATTCTCGTTAAGTGATGTAACATTTCCATGGCACGTTGATTGTCCTTCGATTCCATATCCGTCTTAGTGTTGACGCGAACACCAAAATTTTCGACTGAAAAATACTCCTTAATCTGCTGATGTATTTCTTGATCTGAGCAATTGTGATGTGGACACATTTGAACTGCGTAGTGATTGTTCATGCTTTTCACATTGGAATTTTCTCCCACCGGTCCATAAATTGTCCACCCCAACCTTGTTTTCTGTGCAATTGGGCTATCGAAACCATTTCCTTCGACTACTTTTAGTTGAATTCTCAATTTCGGAAAGTCTGACGCGATTATTATAACGGGAACAGCATTTTCATAATCTTTAATTGGTACATCAGTCAAATGTGGAAATCGTTTCACGAATTCTTCCTTCTTAAACGTTTGGGGAGGCAAGTGTAAACTGCGAACAGCGCGAATTCCGTTGAGTGGGAATCGACAATCCAAATCCTTTACGCTGGACACTTCGATCGAAATTCGTTGTGCTTTCTCCTTTCTATGAATATTTTCCGTCCATAAAAGGCATAGCTCCTCCTTACTTCCACTTACGCCTAGTTTGTCAGCCAAATTTTGCTCCAACATTGAAGCTTGCGATGGTGCTGGTGGACAATTGGCTGTTGACAGACAATTGGCTGCCGACTGACAATTGGTTGATGACTGACAATTGGATGTTGACTGACAATTGGATGTTGACTGACAATTGGATGTTGACTGACAATTGGATGTTGACTGACAATTGGATGTTGACTGACAATTGGATGTTGACTGACAATTGGATATTGACTGACAATTGGATGTTGATTGGAAATTGGATGATGATTGAAAATTGGTGATCGGCTGTCACCTTGTCGAATGACCTCCGGTTCATTTATTGATATAGGAGGCTGAAATTGTTCGTTTAACTGGATTGACTGTCCCACAAACATTTCATGTGCTGCTAAACTTTGATTCCGAAATATTTGCGATCCATCTATCGGCCCAGCCACGTAGGATGGGCATAACGACGACCTCTCACATCTTGGTTCTGTGGGTGGATTCTCTCTCAGATCTACGAGATTTTGTTTTGCCGGCTGTTCCATTTTCGTGAAATCAGGGTTAATTCGGTTCAACGTTCCCATACTATGACTTCGGACGTTCTCAGCCCAAAGTTTAACTGACTCGAGTTTTAACGAATTAGCTTCTTCATCCTCACTTGGAGTCGCATCGCCCATGTCGGAATCGATTTCCTGTTCTAGCAGCAAATATTTTTTATCCAAATATTCTTTGTTTTGTTGTTGACGTCGAGTTTGCTCTTCCAATTCCATTTTCCTCTCTTCTTCTAGCCGCTGTAACGCAAGTGATCTTCTCTTACTAGATGAAGTGCCGTATGACTTGGCTTTATGAGATCGACTTCGAGGATTCGAGGTGACATTGATTTGATTTTCAACCATTGTTGACTGAAATAAAGTTGGCTGACTTCCAACTGATGTAGTTGTTGCAATTTGCTCTTGCAACGTAGGACTATTTGGTTCTTGGTGTACTATATGCGGGTCAATTCCATTCCCAACTGTCATTACAGGTGTCTTACACACGTTACAGAACCAGTCATGTTCTGCCACATCAGACGGTGCGTTCACACATTCAAAGTGAAACCATAAATTGCATCCATCACAGCATACGATGGGGCGATCGTCCGTAACAGAACATAGCTGACAAGGGTCCATCGACTCGTTGTTTAGGTGGCGGGCTTGTGGTGGCGTTCTGAACATTTTGTTCAGTATCCAAACGTGTCTAGTTGCTGTTTATCCAAACCAAACGGATAAACAAATTTGAAGATTGTTTGGAACTACTTCCAAAGCGGAACGGATGGATAAATCTGACAGTATCGACTTGCCGAATTGAAACACGTCTCGTTGAAGAGTAACAATTTATTTAAATTCTGACTGCGGAAACTTCAAATTTCTAAAAATACAAATTTTTCTTGATGAGATTATGTTTCTAATAACAACATTAGAAGAAAGCTTACGTTTAATATCCTTTTCGCTTTTACAAATCTGAACAACCCGGTTGTGCGTGTGTGAACTAAATTGAAACTAAGAGAATCTGACCGTTAGCTTTGAATATTAAACAGGATGAACTCAAATCTTACAATTTCACTTGTTCTATTTTACGAAGAGTTTTTCGATGCTTTCGAACTATAAGAAGGCAGGATCACTAACCTGTTAGAACAAACGTACGAACTGAACATTCACATTCGGTACATGCTTTCATTTTCAAATTTTACCTGTACATTCAGATTATTGAATAAATTAAATTGTAGGAGTTCACTGTACAACACGCTTGTTCATAAAACTATTATTTTTAAAGAAATTCGTAAGGATGATTGTAAATTTTGCTAAATTACTAAATTGAAACTTTCAAGCTGACTTTGTTGCGATTGTATACATTAATGAATGACCTAGTTACTGACCTAGTTCTTTTTCCGGGAATTAACATGACATTTCTCCACTTCTGCCGTGTTGACCGATCTATTTGCAATTCTAGTACTACGTCGAATACTAGTGTTACCGTTCGTTTCCAACAATAACGGTAAAAGAAAGGAAGCTGACTTACTTTTTTGAAACTGCATCTTTGTCCACGGATATCAGCGAAAATATAATATTTGAGCGCCTAAATGTAGACTTTATTTTAGCACACAAGTTATGGGCCTTAAGGTCCTTCGTGTGTCATTTCATACATTTTCAGCAGAGGAATTTATTTTCATAAAACTTTCAACCCCGTCTGTTTCCTTTCAGAGTCCCCCTGGAGCCAGAAACCTTAATCCTATAGTTTAGTATTTTTATCGAAGCCTCTCCGGAAACGACGTCTTCCATTAGGATAGGATAATGTGGGTAAGGAAAGCGAACCTTCCTAAGCACCTAAGCCTCCAATGGGCCTGTTGTGCATACCCACTGTTGTAGAGAGAATTTCTTTTCGTTGTTGTGAGACTATTCGAATGTAGATGTCGCACTTTGTGAGTGCAATTGTTTGATTGTGTCAAATGAGCATTCAAAATTCAAACTGTTACAGAGTCAATAGAGCTAATTAGATGTTACTAATAGCAGAGACTAATCATCCATGATTAGGAAAAACCATATGAGATTGTTCCCCCCGGGGATCGAACCCGGGACCCATAGGCAGTGAGTCCAACGCTCTACCATCTGAGCTACCTGGACAAGTGTCTTCCATTAACTTTTTCTTTTATCTTCCAACAGCAACAGGTGTCTCAGTTCTTCGCGGAGCATCAGGTCCGATGTGCAGGTCGATTTTATCGAACCTGGTACCAGGTAACTTACACATTTACACCGTCGGTGTAGTAACTTCTATCCAAAAAAAAAATAAATTTTCTTCTTTTAAAAAATAAAAGCAGCAAATGAGGTGGGTAAAATTTATTCGCTAACAACATCCCTCGAATCAATATCGCCATTGGGATCGGCGCCATTGTACAGTTACGTTTATTCAAATACATTAGGAACATTCCCCGGTGCATTCAACGTAATCTCCGCCGGATTGTATTCGATCAATTGTATCTTATTGATGTAAGTGTTGACAACAAAATAATGTTAATTGGTAACTTTCTATTCGTTCTACTTCTTAATCTACGTGTTTCTTTTATTCTTTGCAGCATTGTGTACATTTTCCTAAGAAGATATCCACCAGTGGACTATGAGACTGTTGATTAATTATATTTGTTATCGTTAATTTGACACAAGAAAAAAATGTTAAAAACATAAAGAAAAATGAAACAAACATTTACATTTGTATTACAATTTTTTTTTATTTTAATTTTTATAATGAAATTGTGTATTTTTTTTAATAATTAAATTGTTTATTTGTTATCCTCTTTTCCATTTTCATTATGACCTTTTTTCGATTTGTCCTCTTTGAATTTGTGATCAGAATTTTTTCCAAGGATCTTTTTCTTTTCTTTCCTTAGTACTTTTTTTTTGCTCTTTTGTTGAAGCCTTCGTATCTTTGTCTTTTTTTAAATAAAATATTTTTTTTTGGCTTTCAATGTTTTCTTTT
>CM055404.1:41602969-41614954 GCA_029228625.1 Pseudolycoriella hygida | reverse complement strand
TCTTTTTGTTAAAAAATAAATTCCTCAGTTTTGTTACGTAACAGGGGGGGGGGGTTCGAGTGATTGTTACAGTGTGTGACAACGACGGGCGGGGGGGTAAGTGGCCAAAAATGTGTTACGTAATTTAGGGACAGCCCCTAAGCCCTTGTTGGCAACTGTTTAACCGTTTCTGATTAGCATTTCCATACACCGTACTTCCACAATCGGATTTAAGTTCTTACGAAGAGTGTGTGGAGGGTGTAGGGTAGGGTGGTCCAAAAAATTTGAAGGTATAGGACTACCGCGCTAGAATGATTCTACAGTCTCAGAAAAGTGCAAACTGACAAGTTTCTGATTTATCATACGAATTTACTACACAAATTAGAAACTTGCGGGTTTTCACTTTTCTGTTCCTGTAAATGAGTTCCTGACAAAAAGTTTCTATCAAGCCGACTTGATTAGAAGTCATTTATGCGGTGCGTAAGAGAGAAATAGTCAAAAAATTGCGAAATTCAGAAGAAATTCTCCAGCTCCACGCTTCATACCTGGAGCCAAAATTGTTGTGTAGTTATTTTTGTAGCCATTTTATTTAAGTAAGTGGCCAGGAATTTCAGGCCTTTGCACTTTGCTTTACTTGTTAAACTAATTGATTTTTATTTTTATTCTTGTCTCCAGGGGGTTTTCTGTCCGTAGGCAGTCCAGTCGATAGTCCTTATTTCGTTGTTACTAAAAGCTTTGTCCGGTTTGGTCGTACAATTGCGTGATTTCCTTATAAAACTTTAAGATCTGTTGATATGGTTGTGGTTTTCTGAAATATTCTTCAAATTTATTATTAATTTTTTAATTTCTTTCCGCATAGCCCGTGGGTCAGTGCTGGAGCCATATTTGATTGCTTGAGCCAGTATGTACGGATAGGATTTCACATCCCTGATGGGTTGCATATTACTTCTGATATATAGCACAATTGGTAAATTCCTCATCTTAGCCCTTATAATCTCTTTTTGCGTTACCCAATTACGCCTTATGTTTAGCGGGTACTCCCCAGCTGATACATATAATGTAGCTGTAGGGGTGGTTCTTAAAGCCCTCATACATATCCGTAGCCCTTTATTGTATAATACAGTTAATTTATTCAGTAATTTTTCAGTGGCTTTTCCATCGATGGAAGATCCGTAATCTATCAAGATACGAACCGTTGCATGTAGTACATTAAGCAATGTTTGTGGATGCCCTCCCCACTTGTACCCCGCAACCATTTTGATAATATTGATTCGAACTTTCATCTTAGTTAGTGTTTTGTGTATATGAGTTTTATAGTTCATGTCTTTATCCAACCAAATTCCGATGTATTTCACATCATCCACCCATTCCACAAATGTCCCTTTCAGCATTAGAAAAGGCCCAAAACGTGTTTTATAGGGAAAGAACCAGTGACTAATTGACATATCTATGTTTTGCGGCACCTGGATTCACCTGGGAAGTCTGGGAAGCATCTTCCAGGCGGAAACTTCAGCAGCTCTTTTGGGAGCTCGAGAAATTCTGCCAGAAGGACTGAATGGTGAAGACGTGATCGTGTGCACTGATCGTAAATCAGCAATAAAGGCGCTGATATCACCCATTGTGACTTCTAAATTGGTAGACTGGTTTGGCTGCCTGGGCACTCCGGAGTGAACGGTAATGAGAAGGCTGATAAGCTGGCAAAAACCGGCTCAACAGCAACCTCATAACCTCATACGGACCCGAACCTCACATCCCCATCCCGAATTCGCTTTGCGCGAAAGCGGTGAAGGACTGGGTGAGGGTGGAGCATAGAAAAAGCTGGACAGCGTACGAAGGAGGAGTGCATACCAAGCATTTCTTCCCCACTCCGAACGAGAAATGGACTAGGGAGCTCCTGACGATGGGCCGGGATCGCACAAGAAGGATAGTTAGTGCGACGACCGGACATTGCGGACTCAACAAGCCCCTGACGAAGATGAGAATTTCAGGTGACCCAGACTGTTCCTGTGGCTTGGAAGAGGAAACCGAGGAAACGGGCTTTCACGTTATATGTGAATGCCCTAAGCTCCATCAGCTAAGACTCAGGACACTAGGCGACTACGTCGTGCACCCTTTGAAAGTGGCCGAGCTAGGGCCTATCATATTAGACAGGTTCCTGGTCGACACGCAAAACTTTTCATGATTTTTGAAATGATGAGCGGGAAAAAGGAACAAAGGGTCACAAGATCTGTGTTCCAGACCACGAAGGTGATCGTCCCAAACTGATAAAAATCTAAAAAAAAAATGTTTTGCGTTACTTCCAGAAATTTGTTTTTGCAGTGTATTTTGCAGTGTTCTCCTGGTTTCAATTACCGATGATCCTGTTGCTAGGATCACAATATCATCAGCAAATTGAAAAATCTTAGTGTTTTCAGTTTCACTTGAGAATATTACCATAGTATTCAAAACAAATACTAAGGGACTTAATACATCACCCTGCGGTACACCTATGCTTGTGGTACCCCTAATGAAACCCTCATCAGTTTTAATTGTTAAATGCCTTAACTCAAAACAATTACTTATCCAATTAATAATTTACCTTGGTGCATTCATGTGTTTCAATATTTTCCGTAGTTTGTGCAAATTGATTTTATTGAACGCGTCTTCCAGATCTATGAAAACGGCCATCACTTCTCCCCCTTTCTCCCTCATCACATGCAAAGTAAGCAGGAAGTGATTGATACAATCAGAAGGATCAGAAGCTGATTTTTTCCTAACGAAACCGTAAGTTGCCAGCGGCAATACATCGTTTTTATCGACCCACTCATTTAATCTATTTTTAACCAATGAGTTAATCAATTTCAAATATACCGAAAGTAATGAGATTGGCCTATGGCTGTATAGGCACGCATAATCCCTCCATGGCTATAAAAATGTTTCTATAACTAAATTTCAGCAATGTCGTTTTGCATACTGTTGCCCCTCTTTCGAGGGGGAAACAACTCTGCCAGATCGTGTTCTACTTATTTGCATTTGCTCTCTATTTGCTTCTATTTGCCCTGAAGCTTGATTATTCGACAATTACTTTCCCTAACTTCCTAATTTACAAATATTTGTCATTTTATTTGATCATTTGCCCTTCATTTGATCATTTGCCCTTTCATTTGATCATTTGCTCCATTATTTTCGCATTTGCTCCAGTATTTTCGCATTTGCTCCAGTATTTTCGCATTTGCTCCATTATTTTCGCATTTGCAAATATAATTTAGAGTAAGGGTGCCTAATGTGGAACACCACCAAAGCTCAGACATTTGACAGTACAGTGGTCATTAACTCAACACAAAATACACCTCCTACACCATAAGTAATATACCTAGGGATTGCAAACCGGTTTTTACCGAACCGGTTAATCGGTTAACCGGTCAATTTTGACCGAAGAAAAAGCTCGATTAACCGACCATCATTAAGCGGTTTTTCGGTTATTTATTTTGCGCAAAAAATTTAAAAATATTGTTTACCATTTTTTTAAAATCGCAATCGTTCAACCAAAATGCACTTTTGCAATTTTTTCTTTCAAATGATGCTTTCTACTATTGAAATGACTTTAGACTATCACAATAAGTTAGTCTAAAGTACAGTTGCTTGTCAAATCAAGCCTGTTTTCTGACCCAAACGGGAATATCTATATTAAAGATGAGCTTACCTGAAACCCGCTCAGACATTAAATAGAAAAGCCTGACGTCACCTGACTTGAGAAGTTGTCAGGTTACCTAATTTTTTTTTTAAATGTTTCCATTTTACTCCGAAAAATAATTTAACTCAGGTCAATTAAAATCAGATCAGGTCAGGTTCAAGTCGAGAAAGAAAATGCAGAACCTGTCCCGAAAGAATCAGGTAATTGTCTCTTGGTTCAGGTGGAGGGACAGCTGGCTTGGTCCAAGCAATAGAGTAAACAAAATTGTGCATAAAACGTTAATTTTTGTCCGTCCGTAATTCGTAATTTTTGCAATTTATTTTGTAAATGCAACGAAATGGATGTACACCGAAAAAAAAGAAAATTTGCATTTTATTGCAGTTAGTATATTGTTTACTTCCAAATATCATATGTTACTTCGTTCAATCATATTATACTTTATCTAATCATAATATATTAAAACACTATACTATTCATACTATTTAACTGAATGTTTATGCTATTTGCAATCATAATATACTTTCTTTTGCCCTAGTCAAGATTGTGCCGATTTGGGGTTTTTGTAAGTTTATTATACTTGTAGATAGCATAAACATACAGTAATCATATTATAATACTATAATATGATTACACAAAGTAATCGATTGCACGAAGTAAAATATGATATTTGGAAGTAAACAATACTGCAATAACTGCAATAAAATACAAATTTTCTTTTTTTTTCGGTGTATATAAATTTGTAGAACTTTTGCAGTTCTCGTAATGGGTACAAACTACAGCTAGGGAATAATTAAAAGTCGCATCGTATGAAATTTCCCTGGCTGTAAGTAAAAATTAAAAAAAAAATCGGGCGCAAAGGGAAATATTTTAAGTATTTTATTTGTCGTCGGTTAACCGGTTTTATGCTCAGAATAACCGTAACCGGGATTATTGAAAAAAATCCCTAAATATACCCGAAACACCGAAGGGAAATGCTAAAGACCCATAACTTGTGTGCTAAAATATAGTCTACATTTAGGCGCTCAAATATTATATTATCGCTGATATCCATGGACGCAGATGCAGTTTCAAAAACGTAAGTCAGCATTTCCCTTCCTAAATATGTTGCCTTTTAACAGCAACTAAACTTATTTTTTTTTTGATTGAACCTTATCTCAGAACGACGAGTTTTTGTGCAAATTTTTACGATTTTTTCGCCGTTCTCAGAGTAGGTAGGATCGATAGGAAAAAGCCTATCTAGTTATCCTTTATGTCATTTAAATTGATATTTCTATTTTCATTGAATAATTGATTGAAATTATTCACTTGAAGGACGCGTTCCACATTACCTTCCCTGGGTGTTTCACATTAAGCTCCTTTTTTTAAAATAGTAGAAAGTCGGGAAAGGTACAAAATTTACCCGGGTTTTTAATGTTATGACCATAAAGCACAACAGTCCAAACCCCAAGCACCGATGCTCCGCATTGTGCGCGGTAGTGAGAATGAGCGACCTAAGTAGTAGATGGAGGGTTGGACATGCGACAGTAATTTAAATTTTAAAATGCAGAAAATTCCTAATGATGGCATGTGACGGCAAGTTTTAGCGTGTGAGTGTTCCTTATTCTGTTCACGACCTATAAGTGAAGCAGATTGACGGGAGCAATAACATGCGAAACATGACAGGAAGAGTAAGGGAAAGAATAATCCCTAGAAGACGACCTTATCTAACCTCGATATAACCGACTAATATGGATAAAAATACCCTAAAATTCCCCTAGTCGCCCCATCGTCCTAAAAACCATTACAAAACACGTGTTTGGCATGTGTTTGTATTAAACTGGATCATACGCGTGGAATGATTCAAAGTTTGATACTCCTATCCAGCTGCAGCAATAAGCTGAAAATTGTACCAACTAAGATGAAAGAGTTGAGACACAAATCCATTGGAAAATTCAGTGAACAAGAAGGCCAAAGGGGTTGTAAAAGTGAAATGAAATTCAAATGAGAAGGCCTATATTTGGGCAGATTCAATATATTGCTGCACGTTGCGCCAAAATTACTCATAAATAATCTGCTGTAAGAGCATTACCCATAAACTAGGGGAATTTTAAGGTATTTTTATCCTTATTAGTCGGTTGTATCGAGATTAGATAAGGTCAGCAGTCTTCTAGGGAATATTCTTTCCCTTGCCCTTCCTGTCATGTTTCGTATGTTATTGCTCCCGTCAATCTGCTTCACTTATACATCGTGAACAGAATATGGAACACTCACATGCTAAAACTTGCCGTCACATGTCATCATTAGGAATTTTCTGCATTTTAAAATTTAAATTACTGTCGCATGTCCAACCCTCCATCCACTACTTAGGTCGCTTATTCTCACTACCGCGCACCGTGCGGAGGGTCGGTGTTTTGGGTTTGGACTGTTGTGCTTTAAAGTCATAACGTTAAAAACCCGGGTAAATTTTGTAAATGTCCCGACTTGCTTCTAATTTGTCCATATTTGCCATTTGGCATTGGCATTTGCTTCTAATTCAACCGTATTTGCTTGTAATTTGTCTGTATTTGCCAATTAGCATTGGCATTTGCCTGTATTTGCTAATTGGCATTAGAATTTGCCCTAAATTTCCTAATAACCCATTATTTGACATTCGCTCATCATTTCCATATCATTTTCTTCATATTTGCTCAAATGGCAAATCGACCCTGTCCCACCATTTGACATGGTTGTTTCCCCCTCGTTTTTTCCTAACGAAACCGTAAGTTGCCAGCGGCAATACATCGTTTTTATCGACCCTCTCATTTAATCTATTTCTAACCAATGAGTTAATCAACTTCAAATATACCGAAAGTAATGAGATTGGTCTATGGTTGTTTAGGCACGCATAATCCCTCCCCGGCTATAAAAATGTTTCTATAACTAAATTTCAGCAATGTCGTTACTGCATACTATTGCCACTCTTTCCATACGAAGTATGAGACGCCGTTTATAGAATTGTCAAACACACCGTCCGACGTTCAACGTTAAGAGGTTAGAAAATATTTTCCAGGCGTAACAAAGATTCATCCAAAAAGAAAAATCAATGGCAAATAGAGTACATAGAGCGAAGAAAGCGTTGACCATTCTACTTGGACAATGCGTTCCATCAGTCAAATCGCAGGCGTCCAAAATTCGAATTCGTCGGATGGAGTTGGATGAAAATCTGTTGATGGTTAGGACATTATTTTTCTTATAAAAATTTGTGTGTAACTCCATTTGATTCCATAGTACTTCAGGAAAGATTCTTACGTATTCGCCCACGATCCCAAAAAATTGTGCAAAGGCGGCGACGTCGTTCTAAGTAAGTGATTCGATCGGTTTGATTCGGTTCTTACAATATTCTAATTTCGATTTTTTGTCTTAAGTTAAACAATTACCGGAAAAACTGACGAGACAAATAACTCATTCCATTGTGAAAGTTGTGTACCGCTACGGCGACGTTATAGATCCAATTAGCGGTAAGCCTGTTGTGGTTGGACTATATCGGGATGAAATCAAGGCAACGAATGAAGCGTTCGGTAAATCAGACTCTGCTTTCGATTACGACAAGGCACCACCTAGAGGTCGATTGCAAGGCACTCGAGATTTTACCCATCGAAAAACTTACATTAAGTGGTGCGAAGACGGAAATGAACAACCATTCGCTGTGTAATTAAATTCAGTGAAGGACACAAGTTTAATAAATTAGAATTTTTGTATTTTCTTTTTTTTATAAAAAATGGATGATTGTGATTGACACACACACTTCATTCAAGTCCAAAAAATTCCCGTTCAAGCGCCGATCCCATGGTAACCCATTCGCCATCGTCGTCGTCAATAGGATCTTCACTACCTTGACTGTAATCTGAACCAACATCCAAATCTGATGGTAAATCACCACCGCGTCGAAATCTCGCACTCGGCATTTCATCTGGATCGCCATCATCAATTTTTTCTTCTGCATCAGTACTGTCGCTGCTACTGCTGCTACCATTTCGGTCAAAATTTCGTCTCGTTTTGTCGGTTGTTTTGATGGAAGTATCTTCTGCCTCATCCAGACGGAACAATTTCGCTTCTTGTACTTGCTCTTTCTCCTCCTCTTTTTTACGTCTCTTTTTTAGTACTTTGTCGATGGGTGGATTTTCTGCAAGTTAAAAAATGTTTTTAAAAATGTCCAGCAACTTCTGAGAACAGATCCCTCCAACTCACCCAAATCAACTGGTTCGCAATCTGTAGAAGAGTCGGACTCATCGAAAAATTGATCGTACTCTTGATCCATTGCTGCTAGGTCTGCCTTGGAAAAGCTTAACAACGGATTGATGGTATCCAGGAACTTCGGTTCTTCTTCACTTCGATCCATTGAACTACTGGCAGTTTCTTCACTCAAGCGTGAGTTAATCTCACTATAATTTACCACGTGCTCTACAACGATAAGTGACATCATTTTAACGGAAAATCGATTGAAAAATGCCACATACCGGGACTATGACAATGAGGGGGTGGCTGTCTCATTTTACTTGGCTTTGATGGATCCAGTGGAAATAGTTTTTCCTCTACGCATTCCCAACGCTCGGCGCATGACCATAACCAATCGGGTGTTACGATTTTAATGTCTGGACGTTTTCTCGCTGCATTAGCTTTGAATGTCCCTACAAATAATATTTCAAATTCTGTCACTTTTTCATGAGGGAAAGTGGGTGGAAACGGTGGAACGAATAAAATAAATTCGCAGACGGTGCGACACAACTCTAACTACACTTTACCTGCAGTAACAGCTACGAGATGTGTCGTGTCACTCGTTAATTGCTGTCGTACATTGGCACCTAGTCCTTTTGCAATCAAATACGCGCGACTTTGTTCCAACTTCAAATGGTTCGGTACTAGGCCCGAGAAAACGAGAGTTTTTCCGACTAAAACTTCGCTGCGAATCTTTGGTATTAACATTTTAAGGTCGGGAATCTGTGAAACGAACATTTGTAGTTGACGTTGCCTGCCATCTTCAATCATCTCACCTTGCCGTTCTCCTTGTAGTAGGAATAAAATCTCGTGTGAATCGTTTTTAAAATGGCCTCAAGATGCAGCAAATAGTCGTCACTATCTTCCACGTCTATTAAGTCGCCCTCTGAAGCGGACGTTTTCGTGGGATCATCGAGTGTTTTCGGTTTTTCTACGGTCAATGCATCATTAACATCCTTTGAGGTATCTTCAGGTGTTGATGCTGTTATCGTATCAGTGGAACTAGCCACTGACTCCTGCTTATCGTCTTCGCAAGGAGATTTTTCGGAACTTGAGTTTTTCGATTTAGCATCGGGAGTATCTTCTTTGTCAGTCTTATCATCATTCTTGTCTGTTGTTTGTTGTTCTTTTTGTGTTGAAGTGGAAAGATCTACAAATTTCGGGAGACTGTTAGGCGTCTCCGATTTTATTACACAAATGTTTCAAATCTAACCTTTGAAATTGACTCCTTTCCCGTCCAATTCATGTTTGTCCAATCCAGGTGGAGCATTTATGTCGCCCGTATGTTGGAAGAAGTGATAAGGCTTGACTTGAATTAAATTGGACGCCATGTTCCACACGTCTTCCCTGTCATCGATGATGCAAACCATTGAATCGCCACACGGAAATAACGCTCTCAAATTGTCCGTTTTGCTGGTTACGTTGAAGCACTCATCCCTTGACAGAATTCGATGGGCAAAATATTTTCTGTCCCCATCGAGGAACTGAGCGATCGTGTGGGCGTAGTTCCTAGCGCCGAAGGTACAAATGTGTAGCTCAAAAAATGGTGCCATATTGCTGAGGAAATCAAACGTTCCCGGCCGAAGGCGGGTATGGTACCAAGGACTGCCCGGTCCGTACAATTGAAAATGGTAAACTCCTTTCAGATTATTGGGAATGTTGTCGTTGGTGGTGTGAATGAGCGTCTGATCTAAATCAACAAGTAGCACAAGTTTTTCTTCCTCTAGCAAACGAGCTGTGTCAGCTTTGCCGAGCTTTTGCGCCAACTTCTGAGTGACTTTCAATTCAGGCACTGCGTGTATCATTGGAACCGATGCCTCGGAAGTGTTTCCCTAGTGATGAAGTTTTCGTTTTTCAAAAAAAAAAAATTTACAAAAAAAACTTTCACCTCATCTTGACGCAAATCGGCTCCACAATCGGCACACATATCTTTAATAACAGTGGTGTGTACACACGCCGACAACTCCAACAAAGGTTCCCTGAACGATTACACAATTCATCAATGTAAACAATAATATCCCGCGCTCTGTACTTTCATAAACATACCCCTTCGGAACAACATCGCCATCTTTATGCAGCCGCTTTTTAACAACGCCACAATTTGTGGCTTTTAAACGCTTTATTTCTGTGTCCTCACTGTCAGCTAACTGGTACAGGAGAATCACTTGATTGTTTGTTACTTGAAAACCTTCTCGCACTTTCCATTTGCTGATTTTTATGGAATTTTCTTGAGGAGCGCAAAGTAGTGTATCGGTAGACATTCTTATTTATTTCAATCACTGAACTGATATTTTACTATTGTCTGTGACACATAACGTTTAACAACTCCAGGCGTTTGTCACCTTTTTCTTACGCGTTTTACTATACTATGTGTGTCTGCGATATGGATTATTATTAGAGAGCTTAATATTGACACTGTTAGGCTGAACACGCACTAGACACTGAAACGTCTATGGGGTCATCCATAAATGACGTCAACTTTTTTCAGTGTTGCCGTAAATATTAAATCAGCTATATCTCGTAGTAGAAACATTTTTTAAGTGTCAAATGTATGGCCTACCCCCCCTTTTATACCCCCTAAATGGGGGGTCGGCCATAAATTTGACACTTAAAAAATGGTTCTACTTCGAGATATTGCTGATTTCATATTTAGGCCAACACTGAAAAAAGTGGACGTCATTTATGGATGACCCCTATACAATACATATTTCGCCCAGATTTTATCCTGATTTTTTATATTATTATTATTAATATTAAACTTGCGACTTGATTCACGGCCCGCTTCTAACGTCTGGCCATGATATATTGATATTTTCTGCCCTTCAGTATAGAACATAATATGTCTGATGTGCGGATTTGTACTACTTCTACCTTATTCTATGAACTGAATACTTGTGACATTCTTTAGATTAACGAAAAGTTTACATTGTTTTCTTGAATTGGGAAGTGAGCGCAAGTAGCGACAGTAGCGTTATATAACACAACATATTTCTTACAAAGATGTCGTAAAATATTTTTAGTCGATTAAAAATTAGTAAATCGTATTTTCCATTATGTGAAGTCCGAACTTTGTCAGCATGGAGTAATGCCAATTTCCAACGCACTCTGTAGCACGGACCTTGGATGTGACGTAAGTCTAATAGACGACCAGAATTACCGAAGTTGCATTGCAAATGTATACAAAACAAAATACCTAATGTCATGTTGGTTGTTCACCAAAGTCAAGTTTTGGTCCTCTATTTGACTTATGTCACATGTCACATCCTATGTCCGTCGGTTGCCCGAAACTTCGAAAAACCCGACCCGAACCCGAACCCGAATTGTTTTTTTCGGGTTCACGGGTTTTGGGTTTCGAAAATTTTAAACGGGTCTGGCTCGGTCCGGGCCGGGTTTGGTCCGGGCCGGGTTTGGAAACAGTTCGGGTTTCGGTTTTCGAAAAATTTTATCGGGTCGGGTTCGGCCCGGACCGGGTTGTTGGATCATTTTATTCGGGTCCAGATCCTTTATTGACTTTTTATATTTAACAAAACTCGTCTAAATTTTATCATCGTACATTACACTAATTTTGTTTTAGTCTAAGGTCCGTGAAGAATGCAGACGTTGGCCTTGAAATAATTTTTGTTTCGAAGTAATTTGGGTTGTGAGTTTCGAAAAACTTGAGTCTCTGGTTCGGTCCGGGTCGGGTTTAGAAACAATTCGGGTTTCGGGTTTCGGGTCTCGAAAAATTTTATCGAGTCGGGTTCGGTCCGGGTCAGGTATCGAAAAGTGGTCGACCCGCTCATCTCTAATGTCCGTTCTAGAAAGTGTGTTACAATTTTGGAAGTAATAAAAAAATGTGAAAACAGTTGAGATGTTGTTCCGACAGTTGTACGAATCTATAGACCTCACAATGCATCTTATTTAGAAAAATCTGGGGTTCTTGACACTTTTAGAAAATTATTCTGTTACCTGTTCATACATTAAATACGGCACGTTTCAGCCAAGCAAATTTTGTAGATTGTTGTTCTGCTCTTAGAATCTGCTCAAAATAGTTGCTCAAAACCACTATTTTCGACGTTTTTTTCTCATTGGTTGCGTTACGTATCAACCTGGGGGGAAGG
>CM055404.1:41592001-41602469 GCA_029228625.1 Pseudolycoriella hygida | reverse complement strand
ATATATATATATATATATATATATATATATATATATATATATATATATATATATATATAAATAAATTTAATATATAATAGTAATATTTTTCGATGGAAGCGGCCATCCACAAGCGTACGATTGGGAGGGGGAGTTGGGTTTTGGGACATGAAGCACGTGCGTCGTAATGTACACAAACTAACATTTTTAGTCAATTAGACTAATAATAGTAGTTGATATTAATCCGTATGCATCCGATTCAGCCATGTAATGACCGATAAAAAATCCAGTCTGTCTCTAGTCTTCACTTGCTCACGTTTATAGAAAAAAAACAGACACTAGCAGACAAGGGGGAGGGGAGTATCCAAAAAAGCCGAAAAAAGGCAGACGTCATTTATAGACAGCCGAAAGTTGATGTAGAATGATGTATCCTAAGATCTTATCAAAATTGATACACAAAGATCATAACTTAACACACACACACAAACACATTCAATTTTCTATATTATACCGCGCTGCGGTCTGGCGGTGGCGGCGGCTCAAAAAAAACTTTGGATATGTTGTAGAAGAAGTTGAAAGGGTAAATTTTTTTTCGCCGGAATTTTTTTTCGCCGGAAATTTTTTTTCGCCTGAAATTTTTTTTCGCCGGAAATTTCTTTCGCCGGAAATTTCTTTCATCGGAAATTTTTTTTCGCCGGAAATTTTTTCTTCAAAATTTGTTTCCTCTTTTCTTCCAAAACTACTGATATCACATCAAAAACCCTTTTGAAAAGAGAAACGTGACGCAAGTCCTCGTCTCTTCTTCCAGAACAACTGATATTAATTTTGGTGACGGTTACAGCTTTGAAACGCAAATAATTTTTTTGGAATGTTTTCATTTTTGATGAAAAAAATGCGTCATAAATGCCGGACCCGCGTAATGTAATAATTTTTTCTACGCTTTCAGCTTTCATACGCAAAAATTTGATTTCCTGTACATCCCATAAAGTCAAATTTTTGCATTGTGAAAGCTGAAAGAACAGAAAAACTATAACACTGGCGGGTCCGGCATTTGTGACGCATTTTTTCAATCAAAAATGAAAACATTCCAAAAAAATTTTTTGCGTTTCAAAGCTGTAAGCGTCACCCAAATTGATATCAGTTGCTTTGGAATAAGGGACGAGGACTTGCGTCACGTTTCCCTTTTAAAAAAGGGTTTTTGTTGTAATTGTTCATACGCCTCGTTCAACGTTCGTCGCAGATTATTTGTCGATTTGATTATCTAAAATTGAACATACATATCGACCGATTTGCGTGTAATCTAATACAAATTACCGGTTTTTAAAAAATGTACGGTAATTGCATTCGCTAACAATAATGTGTTCCACAAAAAGATGATACTTCGGTCAGGTCAGATCTGCTTTGGTTGAAACCAAAAAACTCTCAATCTGTTGAAGTAAGGCGTTTCAAATACTTGTACGAAGAATTATCACTGCCAGTTCTTGAATGAATGAAGACCCGGTCAGTTAGAATAAGATTATGCTCAGCTCAGGTCACGTCACTTTTTACGTTCCGTTTGATGAAGTTCGCAAGAGGAAGGAAACGCAACGCAAGCGATCGAGGGAGGGAATGAAGCTAGGGCAACGTCGGCTTATGTCAAAGTATACGAAATTTCATGATGAACTGCATACATTGACAAACGCACCATTCTTCGTCGCTTGGCATATCATGAAATTCACCAAGAAATTTTGTATACTTTGACATAAGCCGACGCTGCACTAAAAACGTGGACTCGGCGTCTTTTGACGCGTTTAAAGTTGAAATTGGTTTCTGTCGACGGCCAGAATTTTAGGATGAGTCTCATAAATTCCACATCAGTAAAATATGGGCTGATTCACAGTCTTTGTCTTTCATCACGAAATTTGTTTCTTTGAAAGAGGACACTGTCGCACTTGGCGTGAAGAAACACCTTACGCACTCAAGATTAATTAGGTGAAAGAAAACTTTGTAGTTCGGGGAAAAACTAACATTTATTTATCAATAAATTGCAACATTGGATCATCTTCTCTTCGCCTCTTCATTAAGTAAGCTTCCACTTCGAGTTCCGTTGGTTTCTTCACATCGAACATACTGTTGTAGGGCCTTTTTCTTTCATCCATGCTCATCAACTCGGAAACTGTTTCTTGGTGTTTTTCTTCTGCCTGCAAAGCTTTCTCCAGCGTATCAACTTTTTCCTCATCCTTTGACCGTTTCTTCTTCTTTTTGTTCTTTTTATTTTTCTTCTTTCTAGTGGGCACCGACACCGTTCCGCTGGATGTGCTTGGCTCTTCGTCTGAACTTCCGTCGTGATCTTCTGTAGTATTTTTGCTAATTTCGATTTCAACGGGCTGATCTTTGCCGGACTCTCCAACACAGTACGAGTTTTTGATGAACGAGTGACAGCATTTGTAACCCCAATTGCCGTTCGCCCAAAATGATCCCCAAGTCGATGTGTGATTGTTGATGCGAACGTCTTCCTCGTAGACGCTGCGATTCGTGTGTTTTTCTTGCCCCTTCAAAACCTTTCCGCTTCTCGAGTATTCAACATACTCCTCAGTTTGTGCTAGCAACAATGACTTCGGTGGCACCTGCAAGTGCTCCTCACCTCCATATTTGTCCAAAATTGTGTCCTTCGTGGCGGACTTGAATTCCTCCTTTTTCTTTTCGTATTCGTGCTGCAGCATCTCCAATTTTGTTGGTTCAGCGAGCAGATGCACATCGACTCCTTTGCCGTATGCTTCCCAGGCAAAAATTTGAGCGACCGAGTGTTTCTTCGTATCTCCAGTAAATCGAACAAAATTTTCCCCAGCAAAGTCGGATTCACCGGGCTTTATTTTCGGATTTGGATTGTCCCTCATGGACCTGGTTTTGGGATCGTAGTACGCGGAATTCGGGTCAAGGTTTCTCAAGTACTTGGCAGTGTCTTCTCGAATACGTAAGTTACGTACTGTAATCCGTTGCTTGGAATCCACTTTGGTGCCGGGCATGTCCACTTCGTCCACATACTTATCTTCATCCTCTTCATCGTCAGAGAGTTCCGCTTCTGGATTATCCTTCAATTTGTCCGCTTTGATTTTCTGTTTCGCCTCCTCGACCTTTTTATATTCTTCAATGATTTCCTTGTGTGAAGCTGGATCGTAACCAGCCCAACGATCCCGTTTTCCGTCATAATCCGAATTAATTTTTGGCTGAACGAATTCGTCGTATGCCAGCAATGCACCCGAATATTTAGCGCCAATCTTTCTCGGCCTGTCCATGCAATCGATTTTCTTATGTGTCATAGCGCCACAATTCTCACAAGAGCCTTTTCGATACTTTGTCACTAGCTTACTGGTGTCTACGCCCCGTTTGTACCATTCACTGATCGACGAAAATTCTTCATGTCGACTTTCTTGCGGCCGTTGATGCTTCAATGTGGGTCCATTCGTTCCATAATACCATGGGGCATTCGAAATGTACTGCGGAATGTGTGGATTGATGTCGCGACCCTCTTCGTCCACTTCAGCTGGAAATGTTCCATTTTTTCGGGCTTCTTCAAGTTCTTTTTGGCGTCGCCAATCTTCACGAGATTTCTTCTTTGGTTCTTCGTCATTTGAAGCGTCTGTTATCAGTTGTGAAACTGGAACTCTTGGAGCTTGTGACACCATTTTTTTAAAAACTTATTTAAAAACAAAACTTAAAACAAAATACGATTCACTGACATCAGCCATTTGTGTACAAATTGTCACTTTTGACGTGAAGTTGGTTCTAATATGAAAAGTTTACAATGCGACATTTCGCAGATTCGAAAATAAATTCGGCGCCAATTCAATTATCCTCATTGAAAAGTGTGATAGAAGCGGAACAAGATCTACCTGTGATAGATGCGATTTGATTGGAATTTGAGGAAGTGATGGAATGAACGGAGGTAGATTTATGAAATATTAAAGGTTGCGGCGTAACATTTCATGATCTCAAATTGCCAGATTATGCAATCTTACAGTCGAAGAAGAAACAATACAAATAGTACGTAGTAGGCACTCGGTGAAATGTAACGTTTATGGGCAGGGATTGGAACTGGTTCAGACTAACGTATTGGCGATTTTCACGTTATGTAGATGGCAGAAGTTTCTATGCGGTTTTCGTGCCTCTGGAATGTTCCATTTTTCTCACTACGCTTAAAAGTATCTACTTTCTATGAACAAGTTATGCCTCTTGAATATCCTATTTCTTTCCGCTACGCGTCCAACAAAATACAAGATATAAATCGCTAATTGTGTCTTTGGAGAAATATTGTGAACAAAACTGGACTGGAATCTACATGAAAACTGCAAGACGACCAAAGCAAAATAGAGAAAGAGACCAAAGAAAATTTGAAAACGAATACAGTCGTTTATAAAGCGAGATAGAAGCCGGCGAAGAGTGCAGTCAATATACTCGTATACCGAACCGTGTACGATAGTGACAATTTTTATGAATCCGCGCTTTTACCCGTGTGCCATCCTTTTCTTATATATGGACCTTCAACACGTAAATTAACATGAAGTGACTGCTTAATAAGAACAATTATGTTATCGCACTTCAATAATTGACACTGATAAATTCTTTGTTGCTGCAATTTCGAAGTAGGTTTTTTTAGATAGACAATTTTATGAGAACATTTATATTATTAGACCTGTACGAAGTACAAAGGTTTAATACAAACAATTTTATTGTGACATGAGGTAGATCGAGGCGGGAGTGAGGGGGATGCATTTAATATCGTCTAGAGATGACGAATCAGCGAAAAAAAAAATGTCCGTCTGTCCGTCCCCTCAATTTTTCTAAACGGCTGCACCGATCTCAACGAAAATTGCGACATCTATTATCCTCGTAACGTCGATATCATGAACTGAAGATAGTCGGCTCCAAATGTCAAGATTCTCAAATAAGTTAGTCTGCCTCAAATATTAAGTATATCGAATGTGCTGCCATCTATTCTGTGAGAAAGTTAGAATTTGAGCAGCTTGCGAAAATTGAGACAAAAGAAAACTAAGCAGGATTCGGTAGACCTTAGGTACCTGAATGATGTCTTAAAAGTCCCTTAGAAATCTTCGTACGGACTCGAGAAAATCGGGAAAAACCGGAAAAAGTGAGGTTAAGTGTAAGCTTTCTTTGGTTGTTCAGCGACATTTCAATTTTCCAACTTTTTTCACAAACATGTATTTTTCCCTTATTCTACACACTCCAACGTTTTTAGAACTGTGTCATAATAAGATTTTGGTTGTTTTTTACTCGAGATATGAATTTTCAAAGTCAAAATTTCATGTAAAATCTGACCGCTGCTTAACGGTCTGTGGATGAGGAATTTTTCTGTAGGACATGGAAGAATAAGAAATGCAATAGCTGATCCTATTTTTGACATGCCTAGAGACCGCATAAAAGCGAAGATCAACTTTGAGAGACGCTATGAGGCTATCGTACCGAGTAGACAAGAATGGCTAGGCAATTGGCCAGCTTGTATACCCGAAGATGGACTCATAGGCTTTACGGACGGTTCGAAAAACTCTGAAGGAACGGGGGCTGGGGTAATTACTCTGGAACCCAGAACGGAAGAGAATTTCTATCGAGGAAGGTACGCCAGTGTGTTTCAGGCGGAAACGTTTGCAGCGATGAAAGGACTATGGTGCTCTTTCCAACCGGAATTGGAGAATGAAAGAATCACTGTACTTTCTGATAGTGAAGTGATTATTAAGGCGATAATGTTGCCTGTCACAACTTCCAAACTTATGAAGGAGTTCAAGGAGACCCTGAACAAACTAGGTCTCAGAAATCAGATAACGGTCGCTTGGGTACCTGGGCACTCTGGAATAGAAGGTTAGCCACAGACCAGAACCGTTCATACCGCAGTCGCTGTGTGACAAGGTGGTAAAGGTTTGGACATGGTCAGAGGCAAACAAGCATTGTCAAGCTTATAAAGGAGGTCTACATATGAAGAGATTCTTCCCACTGGCCGATCGTGGTTGGGCGAAGGAACTGTTGCACATGGACCGGGATCGAATAAGAAGAGTATTGGGAGCGATCACGGGACACTGTGGACTGAACAATCACTTGGCCAAAATGGGTATCGTCAACGACCCTAACTGCACCTGTGGCCGTGGTGAGGATACGGGACACCACATTATTTGTGAATGTCCGACCTTTTCTCCACTAAGACATAGGATTCTTGGTGGTCATGTGATCATATCGCTGGATGTGCTGAAGCTGGGGCCACTTGTCCTGGACAAGTTCCTAGCGAGCACAGGTAGGTTCAAATGATTTACATGATGAACGAGAAAGAGGAACAAAGGATCGGAAGATCTGTGTTTCGTGGCTCTCAGCCGTCCCAAACTGATAAATCTACAAAAAAAGACCCCTGCGAAAACTTGTTTTGACTTGAAACAGTCATTCCCAAAATAGGTATCCCTAAATTTTTGATGTTAGTGGCTTAAAAACATCTTTGGACTATGCTGAGCATATTCTAAGAAGTATATTATAACTTTCCGCCTCACAGGAAAATTTTTCTTGTTGTCTCGTTGATGTCTAACCAAAAAATTGGCTGAAATTGGCTATGGTGGCCCCACCATCGCTTTTTCAGTGAAAATACGATTTTTTCGTAAAGTATCAAAGAGAGAGGGTCGGTGTGAAGGACAAAGTTGTTTGTGTTGTCTGGTGGATGAGGTGGTGCCCAAAAATGCGGTCCTCCTTGACAATTGTGGCACCATCAGCACTGCAAATATTTCTGCATGGAAAATGCCTGCTGCCCTTCCCACATTGAACCAGGTAAAAGTGTGCGTTTCTGGAGCTTAAACTCCAACCCCTCTCTCTTCTACGGTCTTCGAGATATCTGCAAATCTTACAAGGTTGTTCTTATTGGCTAGCCATCTAACAAGTCTAGCCTACTTGCAAGAATCGCCACAAAGCATCTGATGAAATCCGGTTTCGAAGTTATCCAATCTCGTGGCATTGTGAGAATCGGGGTCGCTATTAAACTTCTGATTTCTCCATGTGCAGCTTATAAGTATGGAGCCGAAAGTCTATTCTACGCTGGAAGGGCTGAACTGGTTGGTTTGTTGGTTTCTATATTGAGGCCATTTTCAACTTAAAAACCAACCGAAAGGGATCCGTTGCTAAGTGTGGACTTTCTCATACGTATAGGTAACTGCCGATTCAATGAAGCACATTGGCCATACTCGTTGTGCTACACCTCGAGGGTAGTCATGGCTCTAACCATCCGCTACTTGTAGTAAAGGATAGGATATCGCTCTGCTAAGTTTCTCTGGTGAGAGAAAATAGGCTTAGGTCTCAAACTGTTTAACTTCGGGCAGCCACAGAAAAAGTGTTTTGCTGTTTCCGGAGCTAATCCGCAAATTCGAATGATATTTCGGCGTATTGTGACCTGTCAAGATGACAGTTATTTTACGGGCGTTTCCCTTGCTCAGACTCAAAAGAAATTTCGTGGCTTGCTTGTTACATGCCGTCATCATTTTCTTCGATTGTCTGCAGGTACTCAGACCGTTCCACAATTCCTGGTGTGTCTCCGTCATTTCCTCTTTAAAGACTATTATCAGGCTCAAATTCCAGTTCAGAGCCGACCCAGGTACAATAAATTCGGTCATGCTACCGGCCCTAGCGAGTCGATCTGCTTCTTCGGTTCCTTCAATGCCAGCATGTCCTGGAACCCAAGTCATAGTAACACGATTGTTATTTGACAGCGCGTCCAGTTCGTTCCGACATTTCAGGACCGAGTCTGACGAAATTTTGCAGGTACTCGGACTGAGTATACCGCCCACTGTGTTCCTCACGGAAATAGTAGATATACTGAGATGTTGTAAGGACATCCGTTAACTTGGATTAACAGCCGAAGCGGAGAATTTCATATGCAACCAGCCAATCGGCCCTGATGGTTTTGAGCAGCCTAAGATTCTCATGTTTACACTGAAAAGTAATGATTCTCTCCAGTCTATTACAGCTCGGAACCAGGTAGATTTGGTTTGGATGCACAGTCACGGCGGACTTTTCGAAAATGAACTGACAGTCCTCGAAGCTTAGAGTGCAGAGCTCATTGGAAGTTAGTGCGGCGATAGCTACATGTCAAAGTTCGGTAACCGAATGGGAGCGGAAGGTTGCTACTTTCACGAAACATTGGAATTCAATCGAGTACGCGAAGCAAGCCAGAAATTATAAATATCTTATATGTATCTTATTGCTCGATAGGCGGGACCTGAAGTGATTGATTGCGATTGTTTTTTGCTATTGTCTGCTTAGAGATCACCTCCACGGGCTTGTCGATAATCTCAATTGAACAATTGTCAAGTACGAAATCATAAAGTGCATACCTTTCGTGCGAATTTTGGAATACTTGAACGCTGCGAAACAACACTCTGATTGGATATCGGAACTACCAGCCTACTATACACTGACAGCTTGGCTGCAAATTCAGTACAATTCTGAGGGCCTAGATGTTGGGGTCCTTCAGAACTCCAATCCACTAATTGTAATACAATATAATCTAGTGCAAAGTCCATTCTGCCCTAGCCTGATTGCTGTGGCGAAATGTCTGGCCTTGTGGGCGGTGTGGGAGTCAGATTGTTGCTCCCACCAAATAGCCTCATTATGCCCAAAAGACCAAAGCGCGCGCGTTTGCTGGTGAACAGCAGGATGTCTGTATTCGTGGGATTATGCTCCGAAAATTTGCAACGATACCAGCGGGACGAGAGAACGAATTTGTCCCCAACAAGAAAAAGTGAATACGGCGGGACGAAATGATCTTGACTGTTTCCTCAAGACGATTTTGGCAACATTATGTTACATTTCGTCCTCAATGTACTGCCTAAGAAAGATTCTATACACTATAAGTCAACGGCTTTGTCCAGCATAGAGATGAGCGGGTCGACCATTTTTCGAAACCCGAACCCGACCCGATAAAATTTTTCGAAACCCGAAACCCGAACTGTTTCCAAACCCGGCCCGGACCGAACCCGACCCGATTAAAATTTTCGAACCCCGAAACCCATGAACCCGAAAAAAATAATTCGGGTTCGGGTTCGGGTCGGGTTTTTCGAAGTTTCGGGCAACCCGCTCATCTCTAGTCCAGCAGATAACAACAAACAACTTTGTCCTTCACACCGACCCTCTTTCTTTGATACTTTACGAAATAATCGAATTTTCACTGAAAAAGCGATGGTGTTGCCACCATAGCCAATTTCAGCCAATTTTTTGATTAGCCTGACATCAACGAGACAACGAGAAACAAATTTTCTGAATCAAAAATTGATTAAGACAAATTTGATTAATAAAAACATCAAATATTTTGCGTGTAAATTTGGGTCTCGTAGACATTTTTCACCGTGTAAGGAAATTTTCGACCATGGCGAAAAATTTTCCTGTGAAAGCTATAACATACATATAGAATATGCTCAGCATAGTCCAAAGATGTTTTTAAGCCACTAACATCAAAAATTTAGGGATACCTATTTTGGGAATGTCTGTTTAAAGTCAAAACAAGTTTTCGCAGGGGTCAGATTTTACATGAAATTTTGACTTTGAAAATTCATATCTCGGGCAAAAAACGACCAAAATCTTATTATGACACAGTTCAAAAACGTTGGAGTGTGTAGAATAAGGGAAAAATACATGTTTGTGAAAAAAGTTGGAAAATTGAAATTTCGCTGAACAACCAAAGCTTACACTTAACCTCACTTTGTTCGGTTTTTCCCGATTTTCTCGAGTCCGCACGAAGATTTCCAAGGGGGTTAACGGAACGTCATTCAGGTAACTCAGGTCTACTGAATCCCGCTTAGTTTGCTTTAGTCCAAATTATGCAGACTCTTCTATATATTGTTGGCTATTTGCACATTGTGCAAATAGTCTCTTCTATATATTGTTGGCTATTTACACTGTGTGCAAATAGCCGAAGGTATATAGAAGAGACTATTTGCACACTTAGACGTAGTACTAATTCTAGTTTCCTTACCCAAAAAATTTTTGTGACATTTTGTGAAAGGAAAACTTCCTTACTTTCGTTACCTACCTAGCTTTTATAGCACTTTTTCGCGATATTTCGTAAAAGAAAAAGTTCCCTGGCTTCGTTAGTCAACTAGCTTTTCGTGACGTTTCATTAAAGCGCAAATTCCCTAGTTTCGTGGGCCACCTAGTTTTCGTGACATTTCGTAAAAGGAAAAGTTTCCCAACTTTGTTAGCCACCTAGTTTTTGTGATATTTTGTAAAAGTAAAAGTTCCCCAGCTTCGTTAGCCAACTAGCTTTTCGTGACGTTTCATTAAAGCGCAACTGACACAACTGAATAAAAAGCATAAGCGAAAACGAGAAAACTGATTTGTGGGAATGACAAGTTCTCTTCTGAGATTCAAATAATTTCTTAATTAATTTCAAGAGGAAAACATAACCAAAGACCCGTACGTATCAGAATAGATGTGACAAACAGAATAGATGTTGCAAAAAGACTCGAACGTA
>CM055404.1:41581019-41591981 GCA_029228625.1 Pseudolycoriella hygida | reverse complement strand
TTGCGTATTTAAGCAAATACTGAAAAAAAACTATCTCTTATCATTTTGGGCAGAGAAATTTATTTTCGCCCATTCCATGGCTCCTAGTGCCCAGACCCCTGACCCGATTCCAATAAAAAAAAATTCCCCAGTTTTTTGGTATCAAATGCTTTCATTTGACACCAAATTAAGCAATTTCCGTGCTTTACTTGCTGAGATATTTTCGAAAAAGTTTCACCGACCCTCGAAAAACCATGTTTTTGGTCACTTCCTGGAGCATATCTCCGGAACCACTTGATCGATTTTGCTCATCTTCGAACTTAAATCATGGGAGGCATTAACCTTTCAGGGAAAAAAAGTTAAGGCTGATCGGTTGAGCCGTTTGGAAAAAAAAGTGGAGACGGACAGACGGACGGACATTTTTTTTACGAAAAGACTCCTTGCACATTGTGCAAATAGTCTCTTCTATATATTGTTGGCTATTTGCACAATGTGCAAATAGTCTCTTCTATATATTGTTGGCAATTTGCACTGTGTGCAAACAGCCGAAGGTATATAGAAGAGACTATTTGCACAATGTGCAAATAGCCAACAATATATAGAAGAGACTATTTGCACAATGTGCAAATAGTCTCTTTCTTTTTTTATTGCTGATTCGTCATATTTAGACGATAATAGGTGCATCCCCCCCCTCCCACCTCGATCTACCTCATGTTACAATAAAATTTTTTGTAGTAAACGTATAGGACCTTTGTACTTCGTACGGGTCCAATCATGGCGCGTATGCAATCATAGTACATTACGTACGCGTTGGCATACTGGTTGTTTTCACTCGGAGGAAGTTTGCTGCATGAGCATGATGTATTTCTTCGAGTCAAATCATTTCAATATACCCAATGTGAGATGTGTGAGCTCAGCCCATGCGAAAATGCACATATAGTGTGTATTGGGGTATAATTGGAAGATATTTTGCTGTATGCGCGAGAATGTATTGGTTCAAATGCTGCGAAAGTAAGCTTTCCCTTCCTAGTAATTCAAATACACACACCAATATACTCTAGCTTACAGCAAACAAATATTTACACTTACATACAATTTTTTACATGTTGATGCTTGGGTAAATGCCTTATGCAAGTGACTCGGAAAATAAAAATTAATTTTAATTTCCCCATTAATCATGACACACGATCGTAACAAAAACACATTTTTAATGTTTTTAACCTGATTTTCAAGGTTTTATAAATTAAAAAAATTTCCAACCAGAACGTTTATGGACGTCAGGCTAAACAGATCGTTTTCCCCGAGTGAACTTTGAAATGAATTTCAAATTCTTAATCGCTGTAACTGTAACATCATTGGTTTTGTTACATTGTGTTCCTGTAGTAGGTGGGTGTTTGTCATATAAACAACTCTTTGCAGAGACAAAATTCCCAACCATTTTCAGAATGCATATTAGAGTCGTGTCGTGACAGTACTGGAACTTGTGTCACACCAGGAGCGTGTACCAGAAAAGGTTCTTACATTGACGGCGGATGTGATCGCCCCCGTCAAGGTTTTATTTGTTGCATAAATTTTTGAATGAAAATAAATGAACAAATGAACAAATAAACAATTTTTTGTAGTAGGAACGGGAAAAGTATTCACTTACTCCCGTTTTGAATTTTTTTTTTTGTGACACACACCTTCAAACTTTAAAACTTACAACGAACTGATTGAAAACAAATGCATGGAATTCACCTTTTATTCGTTTCTATTGTAAATCTACAATTTAATTGCTTTCGGGCGACTGGCACGTTCCTTTTTCTTTTCTTCGTGTCTCTTGCGTGCCTCCACCACTCCAACGTTTCCTTTGCGGGCAAATCGTTGGTTGCGAACGAATTTGGCATCCATCTGGAATGGAAACATTGTTAACCTTTTCGCACTTGCGGACGGTTTTATTGATCGCAATATACTTACACCTAAGGTAGATTCATGTAGCTTACGAATGGGTTTTTTGATGCCATTTCGGTGAGCCTTTCGGTCTGAAATTTTGCAAAAACAATATTACCAGGTGGCTCTATATTTTTAAAGCGACTCGAAACACTCACTTTGGTTGTGATTTGTATGATTCTTTGACTTGGCCATCGCTGTTAATTACGATATCTGAAATTAGGGAAAGAATTTCTTTATCTTATAGTGAAGAAAGTTTATCCATCAAGTGGTAAACACAATCACAACACTTATATCTCAGCGAAACTGCCGGCAAATCGACAAAA
Organism: Pseudolycoriella hygida; assembly: GCA_029228625.1. Taxonomy (NCBI): domain Eukaryota; kingdom Metazoa; phylum Arthropoda; class Insecta; order Diptera; family Sciaridae; genus Pseudolycoriella; species Pseudolycoriella hygida. The sequence goes on along the minus strand of CM055404.1, from coordinate 41,589,747 downwards.
TTCGAATTGACAACAATTCTACCGACAACTAAGGACACTTCGCTTCAAAACTTACATAAAATCTTCCTTTGAAAATCAGGATGATTTGAAATTTAAATCAGAAAAAGAATTGAATTGATGTTGTACGTACCTGGATACCGGAAGAAGAAATTGACATTCAACTGAACGAAGACGTTGTCCAAATTTTAACGCCCCAGCACGAAAATAGGTTTACAATTCAAAAGTTGAGCGGCGCGAAGTGAATTCAGTCTCTTTTGCTCGATCATTATATCCACACCTTTAGTACCGCGTCGGTTTGTATCAAAATATCACAATTCATGATGAAATTCATAATATGTCAAGCGACGATCTTCTTATTAGCTTACGCACTTCATCATTAAACTTTGTATGACATAGCTACCACCAAAAAAAATCTTGGAACTCAGTTATTGGCCTTCAAATTTTCCAGACAACCCCCATATGTGAAAAACCACCAACGAGAGCACTTCTTCGGCTATATCTACCGGTAGTGGTCAGATCGCTGTGGATGGGGTATCAAATGAAAGGTATCCATCTCACGAAGCCAACGGAACCGGTTTTGTGGAAATCGGTTAGGGGGTTCATTGCCAGGAGTCGGTCAAAGTGGTCCGAAATGTGCTACGCTGCCGTAGAGCGACTATGAGGAATTTTTTTTTTTTTTGAAGTGACCGAAAATGATGTGTAATGATGTGGAAAGTGCGTAGGATGATGTGGGAAGTGTGTGGGATGATGTGGGAAGTGGGATGATGTGGGAAGTGTGTGGGATGACGTGGGAAGTGGGATGATGTGGGAAGTGTGTGGAATGAAGTTGGAAGTGTGTGTAATGAAGCGGAAAATGTGTAGAATGAAGTAAAAAGTGTGTCTGATTATTCGGAAAGTGTGTGGAATGATGTGGGAAGTGTGTGGAATGATGTGGGAAGTGTGTGGGATGATGTTGGAAGTGTGTGGGATGATGTGGGAAGTGTGTGGGATGATGTGGGAAAAGTGTGGGATGATGTGGGATAATGTGGAAAGTGTAAGGAATGATGTGGGAAGTGTGTGCAACGATGTGGGAAGTGTGTGGGATGAAGAAGGAAGTGTGTGGAACGATGTGAGAAGTGTGTGGGATGATGTAGGAAGTGTGTGGGATGATGTGGGAAGTGTGTGGAATGATAGAGTTAGTGTCTTCTACAAAGTCATAGAGTTTGATCAGTAGAATTTTTTGGGATCTTTGGGACCTATATTTCCCTAAAGCCCTGAAACCCTGAAACACGTGTTCCCTAAAATTAGGTTCTCTACAAGTCCGCCTTTAGAGTCAACTTTCTAACTCTCATAGTTCTGGAGATTTGGGTCATCCTGCCACAAATTGCCACAAACAAACAAAGAAAGAAAGAAGGTTTACCAAATTTACTATTTCAAAATTGTCGATTTGGGTCCGTTTCCATACAAAATAGCAATCTTGTTTAATGTGTATCTCCGAATCGGCTGAACCGAGTAAAAAGCATTTCGGCCTAAAATTTTGCGTAGAATCCGGGAAAAATATTTTCCGGGGGGAGGGGGACGTCGCAAGGAGGGGAAGTCCAAAAGTTCATGTATACACGTTCCTTAGTCTACGAAAAAATTTCAAGTGAATTTTTTGGCGTGTAAGACTTGCGTCACGGCCCGTTTACCACCGTGAGGCCATGATCTGAATAAAAAACAGCAGAATTTTTCAACATCTTGTCTTCTCATAGAGCTGGAAAATATGGACATGTGTCAGCGTTTGGTCATGTAAAGAAAATGCACCGAGTATATGGAACATAAGCCATTGAGGCTTTGCAGAACGTATTGCCTCATTATAAAATGCTTGTACCAAGACTGAAATCTTCGCTTTTCTTGTGTCAACGGCTTATGTCAAATTATAATGATTTGCATGGTTTTGATGACATGATGTTTCAACTGTCAAGCAAGTAACTTCGTCCGTTCAATGGGTTAGGGTCATGAAAACCACTATGCTTTGACAGAAGCCACTGACGCACATATGGCGTGCGTAAGATTTCTCTTTCAACAAAAATCAAAGAAGTTACTCAGTTTCTTCTATTTTCTTTTTTCAACTTCCTAAATTTTCATTTTTACTCCTCTGACAACCGTTGCTGCTCATATGGCAAGACAAAAGCCACAAATTTGATTCTGCTACAAGAAGCGAACTTAACGATTCGAATCCAAAATTGCCTTACGTCAACAGTTTTCAACGACGAAAGATTACAAATTTGTCAGAAAAATTTTCGGACAGTTTACTGTAGTTCCACAATTTTCTTAGTCAGGATTTCGTTATCCGTACTGGCCACGCAATTTTCCAAATAATTTGCAGTTGAAAGAAGTAGTTAAAACCAGAGAAAAATGGGAATTCTAAAAAATCTATTTAAAGAGGACCCAATACCGGCACCCGCTTCATCCAATGGAATAAATGCTGTTCTGTTGGGACCGCCCGGTTCAGGAAAAGGAACGCAGGTAAAGAAGTTAAAAATAGCAACTGTAATCAAGCCGAATGAGACAATAACAAATTTTGATAAAAACTTTGTGCAACATTGTTACATCACACGATTATCTCAACAGGCACCTTTGTTGAAAGAAAAGTATTGTGTGTGTCATTTATCAACGGGTGACATGTTGCGTGCTGAAATCGCTACCGGTTCCAAACTTGGCGCTCAATTGAAGAAGGTCATCGATGAAGGAAAATTAGTTTCCGATGAGCTAGTCGTTGAAATGATTGACACCAATTTGAACAAGCCGGAATGCAAAAACGGATTTCTCTTAGACGGTTTTCCACGAACGGTCGTCCAAGCGGAAAAAGTGAGTGGTTAAAACGACTCAGGTCCACTGACGTAACATGTCCTTTGTAGTTAGACGATTTGCTTGCCAAACGAAAATCGCCACTGGATGCTGTCGTTGAGTTCGCCATCGATGATAGCTTGCTGGTGCGTCGCATAACTGGCCGATTAATCCATCAACCCAGCGGTCGATCGTATCACGAGGAATTCCATCCACCCAAAGTTCCAATGAAGGATGACGTTACCGGTGAGCCTTTGATTCGTCGCGCTGATGACAATGTGGAAGCATTAAAGAAACGTCTCGAGTCCTATCACACACAAACCAAACCACTATGCGACTACTATGCTCTGCAGGGCCTTCATTACAAAATTGATGCGAGTCGAGGTAGTAACGATGTCTTTGCCAACATCGATAGCATTTTCTTAAAGAAACGAGCTCAGCAATTGTCGTAAAAGTGAATTTACCGTCAAATTATTACCATGGCACTATCACTGGGAGGAATGGTTTTTGGGAAACTGGCCTGTGTTGTTATTATCACCTTTTCTAGTAAGTTACAAGACGTTTTGTCTAAGGTCTATAGTTTCAATAAAAATTATATTTTGTATGAAACACTTGCGATTTGTTCATTTCTTTTGCGATGAAATCTTCGAAAAGATTGCTTAAGGCGGAACGCTAGCTTCGAAAGGGACTTTGAGCAAACCATAAGTTCAAGTGCGATTTAAAAATCTTTTTTGGAGTTTTCTTCGTCTCGCCCCTTAAAGATTGTAGTTAGCCACTTTGGAGGATTGATGATTCTAGAGTTATATTAGAACTACTTTTGAGTTATCTCGGGAGAAGGGCAAATCTCGGATGGCTCAAAGAAGGAATGTGTTTTTTTGATGCCTTCACTTGTCTCAATTTATCTTCCGAAGAGCCGACGGCTGGGGCAAACGCAGCACCTCTGTCCCGTTCTAAGCCTTTTATTTCTCAGCCAGAGTCGCCGTGGGAGGTTGAGGTCATTAACAGGTTCCCTTGAGACTTCAATCAGCTGCTTATTCGTTACAGTTGTGTTTCGTCATCACTATTTCAATTTGGTCTTTAGATCGTTAAAATTGCTCCTGCTTTTATAGAAACTCTAGAAAGAAGAGGACAGCTCGTTATGTAACGGCAACTCGACGTCTTTTTCGATTTTGACGTATTCTACTAAGGCTACATCGTCTATACGGCTTTGTGGTTGTGTGCCCTCCCATTTTTGTGCGGTCTACTGAGTCGGAAAGAATACACATACAACTTAATTTACATTCAAATTCAACCATACCGGGGCACAATACTCGGCTACGAGCAACGCCATCGCTTGAGTGGTGATATTTGGAACTTTCACTGTGCACCCCCATGTAGATTCGGCATGTTTTTGGAGTAGACAACAACGTGACTTCAATTTTGTTTTTATCCATTCAGCATTCATCCAATTGATGACTGCGGTCAAGTATCACACCTCAGTAGGTAGGATTTGGAGTATATTCTACTACTTCGCCATTCATTCTGAGGTTTAGGCTCCTGTTCGTTTGCTGGTTATCCAGGTGGAACACACAGTTTTAGATGCCTCCCTTTGAAGTATCTTGACATGGTTCCCCATAAGTGTCACAGTGCAAGTAGCTGATAAACGTCGCTCTATCGACTCCTAGCAAACACCATTATAGGGCCTGAAAGAGTTCTTCTAAATTCGATAACTTTCTTGTCGAGACTCACCAACGTGAGATTAGAGTGGGAAAGAAAAAAGAAAGATTTTTTTGTTAGAATTGGGGTATTTCCGCAGCTAAATGTTACGTAGGGAACACACCTATCTCAGGACGTATAGAAGGAGATGATAGGAATTTAGAGCTTTTTTCCCACAAAATCACACACGGCCGACAACTTTGTAGATTGGAAGAATGGAAAACAGTGAAAGTTGCGTTCCTACGTTAGATTTATTCCAACCGAGCTGCGGAATCACCCATTGCCATTTTCTCATGACGATGCAGGTAAAAAATGAGATGATAATGTTTCAAGGAATTCACTTCTAAACAAAAGGCAGAACGTCAGTAGACAAAAAAAATGTGAACTTTTTTCGAGGGAGAAACAACGTTGGATATTCATGTCCCACCTATTTCCATTTCCCGAATGAAAAATTATTTACTTTTCTTTTCGTCTATTTCCCTACCGTACCAATTTCCTCTGTTTACCCTTTTGTTGGAGCTATTAACTTCATTTCCCTCCATATATTTAGACCCGTACGAAGAACGAAGTTCTACGAAAATTCGTCTTATGCGTCTACCAAGAAGTTTGTAACCACACCAATTTCGAGCCGGGAGTAGGGAAGGACCTTAGATGACGAATCAGCAATAAAAACGTTGTCCGTCCGTCTGTCGCCGCGATAACTCGAGTAAAACGCAACCCATTTTCTAAAACTTTATTTCCTTGAAAGATAATCGAAAAACCTATTATGGGATTGAATCTGGGCACTGTCGGCCCAAGGGCCGCCGAGCTAGACCCGTTTAAGAGGTTTTTGGTCTTTTGTAAATAATTCGAGTGAATCTTTTCCGATTTTTATAAATTTTTTTTTTGTTTGAAAGGTGTGGGCATGGAAGAAACTATTTTGATTTTTCGAAATCAGCCAGGGCACTAAAATTCTTTACTAGGGCCCATCGTGTTTTTTCTACATAAATCGGGTAAATCTTACGCGTTTTTCAAAATCTTTTTTTTTTCAGAAAATTGATTACGGGATTGAATTTGGGCGAAAAATTTCGAAGTTACGGTCGAAAAAGTGGTGAAAAACTTGGTTTTTTGAAGATTAGTGGAAGTTTTCCACTTATATCTCTGCGAAATTAGAACGGAAATCGCTCTTCAAAGTTTTGAATGACAGATGTGGACATCAGAAATTCACAAAAATTGTAGTGAAAATATGTTGAGTGGTTCGCACTGTACTGTTTTTAGTATGGGCCAAGCTCACGCTACACGACCCCACACGATATTTGGTGGCTTTTTGTGAATATTCCTGCACTGTCCTGCACTTTCTTGCACTGTTGTAGAGAAAAAAGAGGCGAACTTTTTTGTCCATGGGAGTATGGGTCAGAGGCCTCTCGTAAGTACTCTAGGTATTTTCTAGATTCTGGGATTATTTTAAGAGTTTGGAGAGGTTTTTAGCGCCGTTGCTTTGTACGGGTTTTTCAATATTGCCCTTTCGGCAATTTTCAGTTCAATTTAATGTGGACGTATTGTATATCACAACAAAAACCGCTTTTTTTAAAACAAAATTACGTTATGTTAAAAAAATTGCGTCACAAATGCCGGACCCAACGACGAAATAATTTTTCTGTACTTTCAGTTTTGCGCTACAAAAATTTGACTTTTGTTTGTTATTGCGTAGATTGTTTAAGGTAAATTTAAACTTTTGCGTGTAAAAACTGAAAGTGTTGAAAAATTATTCCGCTGATGGGTCCGGCATTTGTGACGCAATTTTCTTATTATAACGTAATTTTGTTTTAAAAAAAGCGCTCTAATTTTTCAGGAAATCAAAACTTTGAACACAAGGTTCCACTCAAACAAACTTCTGCGTATTATCAGTGATAGCGTCACCTCAAGCGATATCATTAATTTTGGAAGTGGACTTACGCACTGCGTCACACTCTACCTGTAAAGAGGTTTTTGTTGTGATATCACTCGTTTTGGAAGTTTTCAGTTGTTATAACTAAAATTCATTTGAAAAATCTTCTATTTTTTGAAAAAAATTTTCTCAGAAAAGAAAATTTTTCTCAAAAAAAAAAAAGATTTTCTCACAAAAAAATTTTTTTCCCACAAAAAAATTCTCCGAAAAAAATTTTCTCTTCAAAAAATGTTTTGTCGAAAAAAAATGTCTCCAAAAATTTTTTTTTCTCCAACAAAAAGTTCCTCAGAAAAATTTTTCTCCAACAAAAATTTTTCTCCAAAAAAATTTTCTCAGAAAAAGAATTTCTCCAAAAAAATTTTTCTCCAAAAAAAAGTTTTTATCCGAAAAAAATTGTTCTCCAACACCTTCCGCTACCATCGCAACATTTTGTATCACCTTCGGCTACCTTCGGAAGATTTTGTGTCACCTTCGGATACCTTCGGAACACTTCGTGCCACCAATTCTTCTCAGTGATTCATATAACTTTCCGAAAGAAACCAACTGTCTAGGTATTCTTATTCAGAATTTAGCAAAAAATCCAAGATGGTGTTACTTTGACAGTTGGCAGCCATTTTCTTAAAATGTTAAAATAATTCTCCTGGCCAAACTCTATAACCTTTTAGAAGAAACCATTTCTCTAAGTAGTGTCGTTCCGGAGCTAAAATTCGAAAACTGAAAAAGCATAAACGAAATTCTTAAGATCCCAAAAAATTCTCCTGACCAAACTCTATAACTTCCTAGAAGAAATCAACTCTCTAGCTATTGTCACTCCGGAGCTAAAATTCGAAAACTCCGAGCATTACCTAAAAAGCCCTCAAAATTGACAACTTTTCCACGGCTTTTCCAGAACTTTCCCGGAAAAGCGGCATATGAAATTTTTCATTGGGGGCCGAGACTGTCGTTCCCTGAAAATTTCAGGAAGATCGGCTGTCTAGTTCTCAAGATCGAAAATTATTAATAGATAGATAGAACACATAGATAGATAGATAGATAGAAACCGACAGATCAGAAAAAAAGTTTCCATAATGATGAGAACAATAGAAAAATTTATTCTCCATACAAATGTCATTTTCAAACCTCGATATCTCAGTTAATTTTCAACCGATTTTAATGAGTCCAGGCTCGTTAGAAAGCTGCTGCGACGTAGTTTCTTGTAAAAATAATTTGGAGGGGGATGAGGGGGAAAAACTCAAAAGTTCGCCTATATATGGCTCCTTGTCCCAAAGGTTTTTATATGGAGTTTTTGGGTTTGTGGCCCTTTTTTGGGGTGTGGGGACTGCGTCACGCCCTCCACTACCGCTCCGGGCATGATACTTAAGAGTTAAGGCAATATTTACTTAGATACGTTCGAGTCTTTTTGTAACATCTTTTCTGTTTGCCACATCTATTTTCCATTTGCTGCTAACGTTCCAAGCTAAGGTATATGTATCACTTTTCTATTCGTCTATCTGTCGGACCTATTTACACTTCTATCGGATCTGTTTCATCCATTTCTCTACGTATTTCGTCTATTTCCCCACATATTTTTTTTTAGACCCGTACGAAGTACGTTTGCGAATTCGAACCCGGGAGTAAGGTGGAAACTTTTTTTGTTGCCTCCAGATGACAAATCAGCGAAAAAAACAATGTCCGTCTGTCTGTCTGTCTGTCTGTCTGTCGGCCTGTCTGTCTGTCGGTCTGTCTGTCTGTCGGTCTGTCTGTCTGTCCGTCAACACGATAACTTGAGTAAATCTTGACCGATTTTCAAAAACTTTTTTTGTCCTGAAAGGTAGTCGAAAAATATTTTATGGTATTGAATCTGGGCACTGTCGGCCCAGAAGACCAAACTTTTGCACATAACTCGAGTAAATCTTTTCTGATTTTCATAAATTTTTTTTTTGTTTGAAAGATCTGGGCATGACCGACAATTTGTGGAAGAAACATTTTTCGATTTGAGTCTTTGGCCTTAGCTAGGGCACTAAAAAAGAGTATTTGTTAGGGCCCTACGTGTTTTCTGTACATAACTCGAGTAAATCTCTTCCGATTTTCAAAAACTTTTTTTTGTTTGAAAGATCTCGGCCGACAATTAATAGAAGAATTTTTGCCTGTGCTTAGGGCTCAAGTGGGCCTAAGGTCGGCCCTAACATAAAAAAATGTTTTTTGCTATGTTGCAGAGCAAATTGAGGGAAACATTTTTGTCTATGGAAGTATGTATCCGTGGCCTCTATTTAAGGCCCTAGGTCAGTACTAAGGTCGGCCCTAGCCCAAAAAATAGTT
>CM055404.1:41567456-41580519 GCA_029228625.1 Pseudolycoriella hygida | reverse complement strand
TTTCTTCAAAAAAAATTTTTCTCGGAAAAAAATTTTTCTCCAAAAAAAAATTTATACAAAAAAGTTTTTATCCAAAAAAGTTTCTCTCCGAAAAAAATTGTTCTCCAACACCTTCGGCTACCATCGCAACACTTCGTATCACCTTCGGCTACCTTCGAAATACTTTGTGTCACCTTCGCCTTCCTTCGGAACACTCCGTGTCACCTTCGGAGCAGTACTTGTCACCTTCGGCTACCTTCGGAACACTTCGTGTCACCAATTCTTCCCACTGATTCATATAACTTTACTGAAAAAACTAACTGTCTAGGTATTCTTATACAGAAAAAATCCAAGATGGCGTCACTTTGACAGTTGGCAGCCAGTTTCTAGTGATACCAAAAAATTCTCCTGATGAAACTCTATAACTTTCTATAGGAAACCATCTCTCTAATTGTTATCATTCCGGAGCTAAAATTCGAAAAGCGAAAAAACATAAACGAAAATCCAGGATGGCGCCGCTATGACAGCTGGCAGCCATTTTCTTATGATCCCAAAAAATTCTCCTGGTCAAACTCTATAACTTTCTAGTAGAAACCAACTCTCTAAGTGTTATCATTCCGGAGCTAAAATTCAAAAACCCAAAGAAGCCTAATTTATACCTAACAAAAATCCAAGATGGCGTCACTTTGGCAGATTTCTGTAAAACCCCAAAAAATCTCCTGATCAAACTCTATAACTTTCCCGAAGAAATCAACTCTCTAGCTATTGTCACTTCGGAGCTAAAATTCGAAAACTCCGAGCATTACCTAAAAACCCTCAAAATTGACCACTTTTCCACATGCCACTCCAGAATTTTCCCGGAAAAGCGGCATATGAAATTTTTCATTTGGGGCCGAGACTGACAATCCCTGAAAATTTCAGGAAGATCGGCTGTCTAGTTTTCGAGATCGAAAATTATTAATAGATAGAACATAGATAGATAGAACATAGATAGATAGATAGATAGAAACCGACAGATCAGAAAAAAAGTTTCCATAATGATGAGAACAACAGAAAAATTATTTCTCCATAAAAAATTTTCATTTTCAAACATCGATATCTCAGCCAATTTTCAACCGATTTTGATGAGTGTGGGCTCGTTGGAAAGCTGCTGCGACGTAGTTTTTTTTAAATAATTTGGAGGGGGAGGAGGGCGTGGGATAAAAAGCTTAAAAGTTCGCTTATATATGGCTTCTTGTCCAAAAGGTTCTTGTATGGAGTTTTTTGGGTTTGTAGACGTTTTTTTTGGGTGTGGGGACTGCGTCACGCCCTCCGCTACCGCTCCGGGTAGGATTACTTATAACGTTTTTGGTTTTTCTAACGACGATTATGACATTTGTCATAATTACTCTTTTTTTATCATGTCAGCTAGAATTTGGCGTTTCGTAAAGTTCCGAATTTAAAATTCAGCAACTTAAAATTTGGCGTTCAGCTAAGCTCAAAACTTTAAACCTCCTAAAAGAACAAAAAATTCTCTGAAAAAACATGACAACTGTACTGTACAAAAAAATTCAGTATTTTTTCGACGTTTCTTTTTAGTTTTCCTCATTTTTCATTTTTAGAAATCCCACTTAAGTAAGGTCGTCTTCGGGTTCTTCAGGCGAAGAAAAGTAGAATTCTGCTTCAATCAACATCAGCTTCTTCAAAAAAGGTTCCGAACGGTTGTCACGACACCTTAATTGAGGGTGCCGTATGCTTTCACCTTTGCATCGTTCGACTCGTTTGGGTACGGTTCGCATTACCTGCAGTGTTAAAACATCTTGTCTCCCCATGAGCGACCGCGAAAGCTTACGGAAAACGAAACGAGTAGGTGACGCTAATGATTGGCAGATTACAAATATGAAACAAAAAAGGAGAGTATTTGTGTGTTGTTTGTCGTTTGGAATCTAGAAAGGTTCAGTTGCATAGAAGTCAATTGTGTAAAAAGATGGATATGGACGGCGAATCTCTTTATTTATGCATTCGAGATGAAAGATACAGTGACCGTTCAAATTCACATGGAACAACGAATGACACAAGAAGCGTTCAAGGATACAACGAACCACCAACACAAAGTGCTGTTTTTTATAATTCTCCAAATGTTCATCAACCACAACAACAGTTTGATGCTCCTAACAGTTTTCCAAATGCTTTCAACAATATCACAAATGCCTATCAGCCACGATGGCAATTTGATGCATCCCACAATATTTCAAATGATTTCGTTGCTCCTTATAATGATCCAACCGTTTATCAACCACTCGGCCAAATTGCTGCTCCTGGTAATTGTACAAATGTTTCCGAACCACAAAGCTTAAGCGATAGCGATGCTGCTGATATTCTTCAACAGTTAGAAGACATTCTAAATGATTACCATCCACAATGGGGACAAAGTTGCCATTGTGGATGGTCTTCCGATGATGCAAATGTCTTTCAGCCACAACTGCAAGATGGTGCGCCTAACGATTGTCCAAATGATAATCAGCCACAATGGCAATTTGATGCATCGCACGATATTTCAAATGCCTTCGAACGTCAAGACGAAATCGTTCCTCTTTACAATAATCCAACTGTTTATCAACCACTGGGCCAATTTGCTGCTTCTGGGAATTGGCAAAATGTTTCCGAACCACAAAGCTTAATTGATGCTCCTGATATTCTTCAACAATTAGACGATGTTCCATATTCCGCTAATTGTCCAAAATTTTTCGATCGACAAAGCCAACTTTATCTTAAACGATTATACGGGCCTGTTTTCGACGACTGCGATGAAGTCAGAAGAAAGATTAGGGAATACATTTTCACGAGTTGTCCTAATGCATGGACGTTTACTCGTGCCATTAATGTACACCACGGTAAGACTTTATCAACATTATTAATCTTCACATCTAACTTTCTTCTATATTTTTAGGAAGTCTTAAAGATTTTCTCCATCGCCGTTGGAAGTTCTTCAACCACGGAGCTGGCAGTAAAGTTTATCCAGCTGCGTATTATTATTTTGAAAGAATGCGTGTTGATCATGAAGAAGAAAAATCTAAACACCGCCTATGGAGTGAAAAACATTATCCCGATGGTTACGATTTGACGAAGAGCTTGTTTAGAATGCCAAGGTAATTTTAGAGAAAATGGAAACATTTCCCAATTTTCATTTGCGTGTAACTTTATCACGAATATGAAAACAAAGCTGAAAAACAATTTCCGTCGTTGTATTTTCAGTCTCACCGAGTACAGGAGGACTTGCAGTTATCCTTCTCAACCCATTCCAACCTACTGTTTGATTTTCGTGGCTCTTTCGTGGCATTTGAGCTCAATTTGAAGCCGTGCTTCCCCCTTATTGCGTTCACGCAGTTTAAATGACCAAAGCGCCCGAAAAAAACTCCTCTTGGGTTTGTATTTCGCATTTCTTTTTAGACCCGTACGAAGAACGAAGTTCTTCGAAAAGTGGTCTTATGCGTTAACCGCGACGTTTGTAACCAGTCGAATTTCGACCCGGGAGTAGGGAGCAACGATCATTGTCTTTAGATGACCAATCAGCAATAAAAAACATGTCCGTCCGTCCGTCTGTCAACACGATAACTCGAGTAAAACTCAACCGATTTTCAAAAACTTTTTTTTATTTGACAGTATGGCCGACAATTTATGGAAAAATTTTTTTTAATCTTGAGCCCTAGGACTTAGCTACAGCACTAAAAAAAGAGTCTCTACAAAGGCCCTACGTGTTTTTTGTGCAAAACTCGAGTAAATCTTTTGCGATTTTCAAAAAAAAAAATTTCAATCGAAAGGTCAACAATTTATGGAATTTATTTTACTTTGGCTCGCTGGACCTAGCTAGAGCCCTAAAGAAGCGGACCCACTAGGGCCCTACTTGTTTTTCATACATAAATCGAGTAAATTCCATCCGATTTTCGTGATTCTGTTTCTATTCGATAGGTAACGAAAGCCTTAAGAGCATCCAAGAAAAAATGTAGGCCTGGCCGCTAATGTTAGGGTGGATCGATCTAGGCAATTTATTTGGGAAAAATTCAAATATTTTGAGAACTATAAGTGATAGAAGATCGGTGTCAGTGGCAAACTTTTTTGTCTATGAAGGTATGGGCTAGAGGTCTTTCCTGAGTGCTCTAGGTCAGTTCTAATATCGGCGGTAGTACAAATAACATTTTTTGACGGTCGTTTGAATATTTGGAGAGACTTTTACACCGTTTTTTCGGACGGGTTTTTCAATGTTGCCCTTTCGGCAATTTCCAATCCAGTTTAATGTTGCCGTAATTTCATACACTTACGAGTAAAGGCAGCATTTACTTTGATACGTTCGAATCTTTTTGCAACATCTATTCTGATACGTACGGGTCCCCTGCATATGTTTTAAAAACAAATTTTTGAACTAGGGCTGACTTAAAGGCCAACCTGCGGCCTATGATAATAGAATACTGTTCCCATTGGCGGGGCATTATAACGACAAAATGGCTATGAACTTTGGACTATGGACTTTTTCAAGGCTTTTGATATCTTAAACCATGAACTACCAAGTTTTTTTTAGTTCGTCGGCGATTCATCTAGTATGTTGTTATCTGTTGAATAGTAGTCAAGCGTTTTGCTTGTCTGATTTCCTACCTGTTTCTATGGGAGTGCCTCAAGGCTCCATATTGGGCCCGCTGTTATTTGCAATGGTTGTTAGTGACATGTCTACTGACATAAGATATAATTACCACACCTCTTCGCAGATGATGTACAGCTATATAAGCATTTTGCTACGTGAGAACTTGAAAGCAGTCAGCAAATGGCCTGTTTTCAACCAACTCATGATGAATGCTAAAAAAACTAAGGGTCTGGTCATAGGTTCAAACAGTAGGGTTAAGGTTGACCTAGTTGTTTCGGTGGAAGGCGTTTTGAATTACCCTGTAAAAGTTTTAGATCTCCTTTGATGATTTCCCGCAAATTGTTTTGGATGGGAATGTCTTTGAATTTTCTTGCAAAGTAAGAGACAGAGAGTGAGAGTAGAAATAGAGACACGTGTTCCATATAATTTTATTCTCTACAACTTTGTCTTTGGAAGCAGCTTTCTAACTTCCTTAGTTCTAGAGATGAGGGTTATTCCGCCCAATTCTAGAAGTGGTAATATTCCCTAAAACCCTGAAACACGTACTCTCTAAAATTTCGTTCTCCACAAGTTTGCCTTTGACAGTAAATCTCCATAGACTACAAATTAAAAAGGCAATAAATTTAATTTTATGGCAGTAAAATTTTAATTCAAAAGCAGTAAATTTAATAAAGTGGCAATAAAAATAATTTTCGGTAGTAGAAATAATTATGGGCAGTAAGTTTTTGCATTTAATATTTTGGCAATAAATTTAATATTTCTGGCCATAACTTTAATATTTTGGCAGTAAATTTAATACTTTGGCAGTAAATTTTATATTACGGCAGTAATATTTAATAAGCAAGATTGATGCGAATTATATTGCGCTTTAAAAAATGTTAGGTAAGCGACTGATGATCCCTTTTACGAAATGTTTGGTAAGCGACTGATTATCACTTTTACGAAATGTTACATAAGAGACTGATGAATCCTTTTACGAAATACTACGAATATCACATGAGTGACTGATGCGAATTATGTCGCGTTTTAAAAAATGTTAGATAAGCGATTGATAATCCCTTTTACGAAATGTTACTTAAGCGACTCATGATCCCTTTTACGAAATACTACTTAAGCGACTGATGATACCTTTTACGAAATGTTAGGTAAGCGACCGATGATATCTTTTACGAAGTGTTACGTAAGCGACTGATGACCCCTTTTACGAAATGTTACGTAAGCGATTGATGATTCCTTTTACGAAATACTACGAATGCGAATTATGTTGCGCTTTACAAAATGTTGGGTAACCAACTGATGATCCCTTTTACGAAATGATACGTAAGGGACTCATGACCCCTTTTACGAAATGCTTCGAATGCGAATTATGTTGCGCTTTAAAAAATGTTAGGTAAGCGGCTGATGATCCCTTTTACGAAATGATACGTAAGCGACTGATGATCCCTTTTACGAAATACAACGAATGCGAATTATGTTGCGCTTAAAAATTGTTAGGTAACCAACTGATGATCCCTTTTACGAAATACTACGAATGCGAATTATGTTGCGCTTTAAAAATGTTAGGTAACCGACTGATGATCCCTTTTACGAAATGCTACTATGTTGCGCTTTAAAAAATGTTAACTACATACAATCCTATAATACAATTTATTAAATTGTAACAACAATCTACTGTCTGTCAGAATATTAAACTTACTGTCAAAACATTAAATTTATTGTCGAAATATTAAATTTATTGCCAAAATATTAATTACAAAAACCTACTGCCCATAATTATTTCTAGTGCCGAAAATTATTTTTACTGCCACTCTATTGAATTTACTGCTTTTCGATTAAAAGTTTACTGTCAAATTATTAAAATTACTTACCAGTTAAATACTAACCAATCTCCATATTGCATAATTGAGCAAATATAGACGAAAAACCATGTGCTTTCGTAAATGGCCAAGAAACTCATTTTCGTCGATTCCATTGGTCGCAGTACCCAGACCACATAACCGATTTCCAAAAAAAAAATTTTTTCCCAGTTTTCTGAGATCAAATGCTTCAATTTGACACCAAAATGAACGATTTCTGTGCTATACTTGCTAAGATATTTGCGAAAAAGTTTCACCGACGCTCGAAAATCAATGTTCGACCTCAACTTTTGCGACTATATCTTCGGAGCTACTTGACCGATTTTGCTCATCTTCGAACTTGAATCATAAAACATATGTTGTTCAGGGAAAAATGTTTAAGGTGATCGGTGCAGCCGTTTAGAAAAATATGACGGGATCTTTAGACGATATAAAATGCATCCCTCGTACTAGAGGTGAGCGGGTTACCCGAATGTATGGAAAAACCCGACCCGAACCCGACCCGAACCCGAACCCGACCCGAACCCGAATCAATTTCATCGGGTTAACGGGTTACGGGTTTTTCAAAATCGAATCGGGTCGGGTTCGGGTCGGGTCGGGTTTTTGTAAATATTTGACAAAAAACCCGGTAACTTTTTTCATGAAATTATAGTAAAATTATAGTAAATAATGAGAAAGTTACACGAACTAGTAGTAGACTATAATTAATTAAAAATAAAAATGAAGACTATGCGTTCAAATTATAATATTCATTATCAATCAAATACGTTTTGCGCGTACGAATGATGCACCCTTACATCTTATCAAAATTGATATACAGTGACTAGACTATAACTTAACACACGCACGGTAAAAAACAGCATTGTGAAGCAATGCATTGTTCTATGATATGAATATTTTGTTTATGCGTAATGAAATTTTATGTGTAAATGTAATATGAAACAGTTCGAAGCACGTTTATAAATTTTTCGCTTTAAATATTTGTGTCTTAAAGTCAATTATCGGGCATTTATTTTTTATTAAGTAATTTATAGACAAATCGTTCCGTTAAAAGAGATGTTGATGTGTTAATTTGTGTAATAAAAAGTAAGTTGGAGAAAAAATTCCATCATCAAATATTGGTGCAACATCACACCTTCGAAAACGGGAACCGAATCATTGTTAGAACCGATATAATAACAATTCAATCGTCGCAACGGGCTCCATTCAATTAAAAGGTAGATACTGCATTGGCTTTGTTTTTATTTATGTGAGAACATGCAACTAAATTTTCGCTTTTGGTTTTACAGATCGAAATTATTGATGTGCAATGTCCACCGAATCTGATAATGTTGAAAAGTTGACCAAAGCAGACGTCGAGCGATTAGTGTCAACTGAAAATAATAAATTATCGTTCAGACTTGTCGATGAAGATCAAACGCAAAGGAACCGAAAAGGAAAGACTCGTGCAGCATGCTGGGCGAACTTCAAACGGTTGTATTTTGATGAGAAGCCTCTAAGCTTTGTGACTTGCAACCATTGTGCTAATGTGTTCAAGTACAACACTGCTAATGGAACCAATGCTTTTACTAGACACGACTGTCGAAAAGTCAAGCCAACTGACCACCAGAATGAAAAACCATGTCAGAAAAAAGAAGTTACAATTTCCCATCATTTCAAAAAGACCGTTCCTGAATCGGCGATACATCGTCTCAACGATGACATTGTCGCTGGACTGGCGAAAGATTTGAGGCCATTGAGCAGTGTGGAGAGGGATGGATTTTTGCTGATGGCACAATCTTTCATAAACTTCGGAGCAAAATATGGACAACAATCAGCTAAGAATGTTCTGCAACATCGGACAATATTAACGCGAAATCGACTTCCAGCACTGTGTGCGAGTGTTCAAGAAAAAATAAAAACGGATTTACGATCCGCACCTTCCTATCCCAAATTTTCGTATACAACGGATATGTGGATGGAGAAAAACGATAGTAGCCACTTTCTATCACTAAGTGCACACTACATCAGCTCTGATTGGGAGCTTAAGAAAGCACTTCTTGGTATGATTCAATTTGACGATAAAAAAACCACAGCCAATATACGAAAAGAGTGTGAAGATATTCTTGGAAAGTATTTTGAGCCAAGTGAAGTTGATACTGTCATATGCAACTCTGCGTCTGTGACAGATGGCGGAAGCAGTATGTTGTCAATCTTTCCTCGTAGGAAGCCCTGCTATTGCCACAAAATAAACTTATTTGTTGAATGGACGCTAAATAACAAAAACTTGACAAGTAGTGAGCAAAAAAAGATTGCGCTGGACAACGCCTCCGTACGTAAGAAAAAACTTCAAGCTTTCGGAAAGCTGTCCGAAAATGCAAAAAAGTCTCGTATCATTGAGAGAACTCGTAACGCATTTCAAGCGTACAAGCTTGAATTCACAGCTTTCGTCAACTTTGAAACAAGAAGTTATCACTCGATGGAATTCTGAATTGATTTCAATAACTTCTTACCTGATCGTGCAGGACGAAGTGAAAGAGCTGTGTCTTCGGAAGG
This sequence comes from Pseudolycoriella hygida, assembly GCA_029228625.1. NCBI lineage: Eukaryota > Metazoa > Arthropoda > Insecta > Diptera > Sciaridae > Pseudolycoriella > Pseudolycoriella hygida. The sequence continues at coordinate 41,571,534 of CM055404.1, read as the reverse complement.
ATTCACTTAAACACATTTCTAGCATCAATGACAGCTCTTTGAAAGAATTGCAAGCGTTTCTTCAACCGATTGCTGAGGCGTCAGAAATTTTGAGCGGGGATACATATCCCACTATTCATCTGGTAGCTTTGTTTCTTCTCCAACTTGAAGATCACATAAAAGTAAAATCATCAGATTCTCATGAGATGAGGGCGCTGAAAGCACAAGCCGCTTTATGTTTCGAAGAATATTGCGAGCCGGATGAATTTTGTTATATGGCCGCTATGTTCGATCCGAGGTAAGTCTCATGATGATATCTGTTTGAAATGACTCCATAAAGATATGTTTCAGTCCGAAATAGTTCAATTAAAAAGCGCAACGGGCTTTTGAAAATTTTTTAAAAAAAATTGTATGTCTACAGGTACAAGTCGTTGAAGTTTGCTCCTCCCGAAACTAGAGAAAAAGCAATCGATATGTTAGAAAGGCTGGTAGCTCTTGAGTTAGATGAGTCAATGAAAGTAGCTGAAGGTACGTGCACCCTTTCATCAAAACAACCACAATCGAAAAAAGTCTCAAGGTTCTCAAAGTTCAAAGACAGCAAGAACCAATCGGAAATCGTTTCGGAAGTGGAAAAATATCGAATGTACCCGTTTCCAGATGTTGACGATGGTAACATATGTAATTGATTCTCAGGCTTATGTCGTATTTCATATTTGTTTTTAAATCAGACGATTTCAACATTCAACATTTTTGGCGCGATGCAAAAGACTTTCCGGCCTTACAAAAAGTAGCTCGCTGGTTACTTGCCGTACCAGCATCAGAAACAACTGAGGAGCGAGTCTTCTCAGATGCTGGCTACGTGAAGGCACCTCGGCGAACTGTTATAAGTGGAAAAAATTTGTCGAATTTGGTGTTTTTGTGTAGAAACTTTGACAAGTATAAGTAACGTGTAATATACACGTCGTGTACATGAATACAATTCAGACGTTATTCTATGCGCTGAACTATCATTTTTTATTTTCCACAAGTTTGGCACATCTCAACCAATTTTTCTCTGTAGTCATCTCTGTATGCCGCAGCAAGAAAACCGAAAGCTTCTAGACTTTTTCTTGCGATAATGTTACTCAAACTATTTTAAGCTAATTTTCTTGTTTCTTGGCTCAGTTTTTCTTCTTGTTATCGGGTTTTTGAAAATTGAATCGGGTCGGGTTCGGGTCGGGTCGGGTTTCTGTTTGTACGGATTGCCGGGTTAACGGGTTTTTGAAAATTGAATCGGGTCGGGTTCGGGTCGGGTCGGGTTTCAGTTGTTCGGATTACCGGGTTATCGGATTACCGGGTTATCGGGTTTTTGAAAATTAAATAGGGTCGGGTTCGGGTCGGGTCGGGTTTCTGATAAAGGCCGACCCGCTCACCTCTACCTCGTACTCCCGCCTCGATCTACCCCATGTTACATTTAAATTGTTTGTAGTAAACGTATAGGACCTTTGTACTTCGTACGGGTCCAATAAATCGCTGTATGCGTGTGTTTTCAGAATTTTTTTCTGATTTAAATAGACCCGACTACCACACACTCCAGGGCTCAAAAAACATTTAAAGTTAAGGAACTTACCTGCCAACATCACAACTTCAGTGTAAATCCCTCAAAACTTAAATATTAGGGTTGTGACTAATGGTGTCACTAGATTAGACGATTCCAAACATATCGAATACTGACTACATTTAATAAATTTCTCGTTCAGCAAAATTTTAAGGTGATCACAAAAGAAATGACCGAAGAAGTTGCTTTTCTTCTGAAATGACGGTGGAAAATCGTTCCTAGGACGTTCTCCTGTCAATACGTTAATAGAACATCAATATGTGACCACGCTGAATGCACATGGTCTTGCGACAAAGGTGCACTGAAGAGGCGTAAACGTCCCAATCAGCCAATTTTTTTTTGTGGATTGTTAAAATATAGAATGGATAGAAACATGCCTACAAAAGCGACGAATCTATGCCACATTTCTAAATTAACGCTAAATTTTGATCTATTTCTGAGAAAATCGCCCGAAATATTTTAGAACATTATACTTTTGAGCAAGTTTGTAGAGAACGACATGAAGAACAAATCTCGGTTTCCTATTAAGAACTAAACATCAGAAGTTATGCTGTTCGGAAAATGTAAAGATTTTAAAAAAAACTTTGGACTTACCCCTTCTATTTAGGTAGCTGCAATCGTCCAAGTTGTCGCCTCTCCACAATTTCCTGAAGTTACTTCTGTGTCGGAAAGTTTGGAGGGGAAAGGGTTTTTTCAAGGTCTTTTTAGAATCCTGATATTCATTCAAATGGTGGTGCCAAGCTATAGATTCTACCCTACTACTTGTGTAATGGCAAGAGAAAAAGTCAAACTTTCAGTGATGTTTGTTAAATAATATTCAGAACATTAATAATAATGACAATTTATTGTTGGTGCATGTTTCCATAACATTTGTTTCTATTCTGAAGAATTCTTTGATCCTTCCTTTGATGCAGTTTTTGCGTAAAATGTCAAGTTATCATTCTCCAAACAGAATAATACACTTTGAACTGATTTTTCAACAGCGGTGCTATCAACTGGATTATCATCTATACATTTCAATATTCTATCTCTAACTGGTTCTCCACCAAATTCTTTTACCATACGTTCCCTGTGGAAGCCATCATTTATATTGAAGAAACCAAATTCTTCGGCCATGCATCTTATTACTTGTCTGTTCAGGACATTGTCACTGTCCATGTCCCATCTCGTTTCGTAGAAAGTTTCTCTGGTTACATTAAATTTTTGTAGACAAACACGGAATGTTGAAGCTATCTCTTCGCGGGTCTTGGGAACGTAATCATCATCACTGTATGCCTAAATAAAGAAAATTCAAGGAAGTTATTTAATTATTTGATATCAAAGTGCACGTATTTTAATTTTACCGTAGCAACTAAGAGAAGTAAAACGAAATATTTCATTTTACACGAGTCTTTTCAAATGCAGTACTCACTGTAATGATCAAACACCGACTGATATCTGAGACTTATTATGAGAGTATTTATTTCAAGAATTATCAAATAATTTTTATTTCACGAAGGCAACTTGGAATTGTTTTCTTATTTTTTTTATAAACAACAGAGCCCTGGCTAATAAACCTACACTGAAAAAATAGAATTTTGGGCCAGCTGTTATTTCTCGCTAGAGTCGGTTTAATTTATCATTGTGCAGAATAAACTGCAGTTTATTCTCCACAATGATAAATTAAACCAAACACGTATAAAATGAAAGGAAAAATTGTAATTGGTCGGAAGGAAACCCCTGACGATAACATCTGTTGGGTGTTGCACAACAAATCCGAGTTTTGCAGCGCTGCTAAATCGTAATTTTTATAAAATCACAAGTGTGAGCAGGGTCGTAGCCGTAGCTAGAAGATATTGACTTTACAACAATTGAGTCACAACTGGTATAAACAATGCGAAAAATTTGGGTCGATTTATCATGGGCGCGCGGTAGACTTCGGAACCATATATACGGCTAAGTTTTGACTTTTTCCCTTGCGTCGTACCCCCTGAGTTTTTCGGATTCTACGTAAAATTTTGATTGAAATCGACATTTTACTCATTAAAATCGGTCCAGTGGATCCGAAGAAAATCGCCTTTTTTCCATACTAAATATGCAACTTCATAGAAACCAAAGTTAATGGAAACATCCTACGTTAGTTAGTGGATTAGTAAGTTAGTATATGTTCCAGAGCCATTTGTATGAATACCGACTTTTTTGGCTCGTGCTCGAAAACGACTCGATAACTTTTTCTTGAAATTTTGCAGGGACCTTCGGGTGGGCATTCTACGCCATATGAGATTTTAAAAAAAGCGGGGTACCAGCCTCGTTTGGGCTCCATATAAAGCCCATATGAAAGAATGTTTTGTATGTGTGTGTCATTGTATTCAAAGTATGGGTCAAATACGAGCAAAATTTTTGGACTGTGTTAGGATGGAGATAGATGTTTAGTGTCAAAGGAAAAGTTATTGGGTTGAGTGTTTAGTGTGTCAGGTTGACCAAAAAATGGCTGACAGTGGTATGGGACGGACTTAGGGGGAA
>CM055404.1:41398626-41566956 GCA_029228625.1 Pseudolycoriella hygida | reverse complement strand
GAGTACCGGCCTCGTTTGGACGCCAGGACTCTTACAAGGCGCCATATAAAGCCCATATGTATGTGTTTGTGTGTGTAGTGTGTATGATAGCACATTTTGTATGAGGCAATGGTTGTGTGTTCGAGATAGAGGTTTGGTGTCAAAGGGAAAGTTGTTGGGTTGGGTGTGTAGTGTATCAGGGTGACCGCCAAAATGGCGGAAAATAGGCGGGGACTCAAAAAAAACGTTTAATATGTTGTAGAGGAAGTTGAGAGAATCATTTTCGCGCATGGAAGTAGTAGCCGCCGCGCTTCGGTTCGGCTCGGCGGCGGCTCAAAAAAAAACTTTTGATAAGTTGTACGCGCAATTGAGGGAATCATTTTCGCCCATGAAAGTAGTAGCCGCCGCGCTTCGATTTGGCGCCGACGGCGGCTCAAAAAAAACTTTTGAAATGTTGTAGAGGAAGTTGAGGGGATCATTTTCGCCCATGGAAGTAGTAGCCGCCGCGCTTCGGCTTGGCGCCGGCGGCGGCTCAAAAAAAACTTTTGATATGTTGTAGAGGAGGTTGAGCGGATCATTTTCGCCAATGTAAGTACTAGCCGCCGCGCTTCGGAACGCACAAAATTCTTTTGAAATATTTTCACTTTTGATTAAAAAATGCGTCACAAATGCCGGATCCGCCAATGTAATAATTTTTCTACGCTTTCAACTTTCATACGCAGAAATTTGATTTCCTGTTCAAAAATACGCCATATATCCCATAAAGTCAAATTTTTGCATTGTGAAAGCTGATAGAACAGAAAAACACTGGGGGTCCGGCATTTGTGACGCATTTTTCTAATCAAAAGTGAAAATATTTCAAAAGAATTTTGTGCGTCCCGAAGCTGCAAGCGTCACCCATATTGATATCAGTTGTTTTGGAAGAAGGGACGAGGACTTGCGTCACGTTTCACTTTTAAAAAGGGTTTTTGTTGGGATAATACTTACCTATATTTACCATTTTTGAGAGATATTGCATCTGGGGATATTTTGTCCGTTTTTTGTGGGGGAAATATTGTCCGAGGTTTTGTCTGGGGATATTTTGACTGGGGATAATCGGTCCTAGAGCCGATTCACTGAAACTATCAATGAAATGAAGGACAAAGATGTGGGATAAGTTAGCACAACTCATTTTTCCTATGCAACTTAAGATAAATCTTGTGCAACTCAAGATATGAATCAAATGCACACAACAATCTTGTGCAACTCAAAATTTTACTTAGAATGAAATTCGCACAACAACCTTGAGCAACTCAAGATTAATCTTGTGCAACTCAAGATTTTTAGACCCGTACGAAGTACGTAGGTCTGATGCGTTTACTACCACGTTTGTTACATTGCGAATTCGAACCCGGGAGTATGGGGGAACCTTTTTTTGTTGCCTCCAGATGACAAATCAGCGAAAAAAACAATGTCCGTCTGTCGGTCTGTCGGTCTGTCGGTCTGTCTGTCGGTCTGTCCGTCAACACGATAACTTGAGTAAATCTTGACCGATTTTCAAAAACTTTTTTTTTCCTGAAAGGTAGTCGAAAAATATTTTGTTGCAGCCCAAGGGCCGCCGAGCTAGGGCCGTTTAAGTGGTTTTTGGTCTTTTGCACATAACTCGAGTAAATCTTTACTGATTTTCATAAATTTTTTTGTTTGAAATATCTGGGCATGGCCGACAATTTATGGAAGAAACTTTTTTTAATTTGAGTCCTTGGACTTAGCTAGGGCACTAAAAAAGAGTATTTGTAAGGGCCCTACGTGTTTTTTGTACATAACTCGAGTAAATCTTTACCGATTTTCAATTTTTTTTTTTGTTTGAAAGATCTGTACATGACCGACAATTTGTGGAAGAAACATTTTTCGATTTGAGTCTTTGGACTTAGCTAGGGCACTAAAAAAGAGTCTTTGTTAGGGCCCTACGTGCTTTTTGTACATAACTCGAGTAAATCTCTTCCGATTTTCAAAAACTTTTTTTTGTTTGAAATATCTCGGCCGACAATTTATAGAAGAAGTTTTGCCTGTGCTTAGGGCTCAAGTGGGCCTCATGTCGGTCCTAAGATCGGCCCTAACATAAAAAAATGTTTTTTGCTATGTTGCAGAGCAAATTGAGGGAAACATTTTTTTCTATGGAAGTATGTATCCGTGGCCTCTATTTAAGGCCCTAGGTCAGTACTAAGGTCGGCCCTAGCCCAAAAAATAGTTCTTTTTTCTATGTTGTAGACAAAATTGAGGAGAACATTTTTCTCTATTTGGAGGTCAATTTTGTGCGTTCGGAGAATTTTTTTACACCGTTACTTCGTACGGGTTTTTCAAAATTGCCCTACGTGCAATTTCCAATACAGTCTAATGTGAACGCAACATTTACTTAAATACGTTCCAGTCTTTTCGTAACATCAACTCTGTTTGCCGCATCTATTCTGATACGTACGGGTCCCTTCTAAGTTTTATATTTGATTTCCTCTATTTCCTCCTAGCTTTCCTAACATAGGTATTTGCCTGTTACTTGTACTTTTCTACTATCTTCCATTTCTTTCAATTTTCATGTTATCCTTAGAGACCTTATCCCAATATTTGCTCACGTTGTCCTACAGTGGGTCGATTTTGGGTCAATTTTGGGCCATTTTACAACACACACTTTTTCGGTTGTAGGAACATGAGAGAAACTTTTCTGCGTTATTTCTTTCGTATTTCCGAACACTTTTGAGTACCGCACATCCAAATGAAATTCGTTAAAAAAAATTTTTTGTATGAAAAATCAAAATTTCGGAAGGCTGGGCGGTGCTCAAAAGTGTTCGGAAATACAAAAGTAATAACGCAGAAAAGTTTCTCTCATGTTGTTACGACCGAAAATGAGTGTGTTGTAAAATGGCTGGAAATTGACCCTTCGCCTTTTTTAGCTGCTTCGGATGTCGAGGAACAAAAAACTCCGACGTTACTTTTTATGTTTGATTATTATATAATTGTCTTTAAAGAACATGCAATGCATTACAAATGGGTGAACTATTTTATAATGATTCATATAACAAGACTAAGTTCATAAATTTACTGTCCAAGTGCAAAATTGTATAATTAAAAACTAAAATGTCAACGTTAAACGAGCATTTTGCTGAAATACAAAACTTAATACTTTACAGAGATATCGTTCCAATAATTTATGGCATTTAAATAGATTCGCGCTGACTATTTCCAGCTAATTCTAACATTAAATACATTTTGTTGATGATTTTCTTGCAGTTAGAATAAGAAGTACATACATCGTCATTTGAAGTAACTATGAAAATATTTTGTTAAGATTTCTTCATTTTAATTATTTTTATCAATTAGTCACATTGACTGGACGTATTTCGTAGTATTTTGTTCTATTCCACAAAAAAATGCTGGTGCTACACACACGAATTATGAAAACAATGAAATAAAATTTACTTTCCTTGCGATGGAAAATACACTTTTCCACCCTATCGACACTGTCACATTGAAGTGATTCACAAATTTGTTCGACAAACAGTTACTTAACTTGTCTCTCATCAGTGTTTTAGACAATTTTGCGTGATGGAGACAGAAGAAGGGAAAGTCTACCACTTTTTACACACAAGTGAACGAAAAAACAAAAAATATCCGTTTTCGAGGTGGGTGAAGCAATTGAACTATTGTGAATAAAGAAAGAGTGACAAATATTTCTATTCACTGCACCACACCTGAGAGGTTCATCATGAAAAATGACGACTTTTTTCTGTAAAATTTGACTTCACAATGACCAAAATGAGATTAAATTTAGTGTACCACCAAGGGTAGTTTCAAAAATAGCATCTTTGTCGCTATGTCGAAATTAGGAACAATCCACGTGTTCAAAACGGCTTCGACTTATGTCAAAGTACAGAAGGAGAATCATAAGATTGTGCAACGTTTCGTTTTAACTCGTTCATCGAAAAACTGAGTTTTGAGCATGCACAAAATACAAGAAAATGTGTGAAAATAGAGATAAAAGAGAAAAAAAGGTGCACAAGCTTATGATTCTCTCTCTGTATATGAAATTTCGTGATGAATTTGATAAGCTGACATTGACATCTTTTTGATGGATTTTAATTGAATCAATTTGATGTACTCTGAGACACTTTCGTCATTTTAGCCAGGGCATTGCGCGCTCGAAGGTGGTTTACTTTATTAAAATAGAAATGGAAAGTCATTATATCGTTGAAAAAATCTTACGTCGACGTGTTCGAAACGGAAAGGTCTTATGTCTTGTCAAATGGAAAGGATATTCGAATACATCGAACACGTGGCAACCGCAAGAGACGGTCGAAGAAATTTTTGATATTCCCGAAGGAACCTCGTCCTCCCGCTATTGCGTTCGAAAGAACGACACAGGAGGCTCCAAAAAGAAAAAGACAATGAAGGCTCCCACGCTTAAGGTTACCCAAAGGAAAACACAGAAGACACAGAAGGCACAAAAAACACTTTCAAAACTATTTTATGTAATTGAAGAAGTGTTGGATGAACGCATTGTAAACAATTAGGTGGAAGTACTTGTGAAATGGGAGGGATATTCGTCTACGTTTAACTCGTGGGAACCGAAAGACAACATGGTTAGTCTTGTAAAGGTTCCTAAATCACTTTTGGATACTTCCAAATCTCATAAAGCTCCCAAAGTGAAAAAGGTTCCCGCGGTTTCCGCAGTTCTCGCAATCGATAAACAGATGAAGCCGGCATTGTTTTCAATTCGTGGAATCGAAAAAATATTGGCCAAACGAACCGTAACTAATATTGTTGAGTATTTGGTTCACATATAGAAACGGCTGGTCTGGTCTGGTGGAAATGCTGACTACTGCACATCCGTTTGCATGATGGTGCTTTTAAGACCCGTACGAAGAACGCAGTGCTTCGAAAAGGGGTCTATTACGTTTACCACGACGTTTGTCACCAGTCGAATTTCAACCCGGGAGTAGGGGGGAGCATCGATATACAATTTAATGTCAACGTACGGCAATATTTACTTAAATACGTTCGAGTCTTTTCGTAACATCAACTCGATTTGCGGCATCTATTCTTATACGCACCAGGATTGATGCTCCCCATTGCTCGAAATTGGGGTGGTTACAAACATCGTTCGTTCTTCGTACGAGTCTAACAACAACCGAAATAAGTTTACTATTTCCATATGAGTTTTCATTTTTGAACTTTTATTTAGTGACTGTAGCGATACTAAAAATATGTGGAAAAGAATCAACTCCATCCTCGATGGTGCAAAGGGAAAACGAGAAACTGTAGTTCTCAAAGGAGCGGAAGGTGACGTTGAAGCACAAAGAGTCCCGCATTTTTTTAATGATTACTTTGCTACCGTAGGCTGCAAGTTGGCTGAAGCCATTCTAGAAACTGCCCAAGACGATTTGAATTGCTTCAATACTTTGACTAACAGTCCGTTATCTATATTTATTTCTGAAGCCTGTCACTATCGAAAAAACAGCTTCCATTATATTATCAATGGACGTAGATAAAGCCCCTGGATATGATAATGTGACAATGAGCTCCTTGAAGTGCTGCGTTTCAACAGTGTCTCCATATTTGACTGATTTGTTCAATCTATGCATGGTGCAAGGTAAATTCCCAGACGGCATGAAGATTGCAAAAGTGATCCCCTTCTACAAGAAAGGTCTCAGGAGTGATGTTGGTAATTATCGGCCGATTTCTATTCTGCCAGCGATTAGCAAAATACTAGAAACCGTGATCCAACAATCATTTTTGTCATTCTTTAACCTCTGTGGTTTCTTCAGCAACAGGCAATACGGATTCAGGGAAGGGAGTGGGACGCACACAGCACTATTCGAACTAGTTGATATGATTAATTCGGAGATAGATCAAAATAGAATAGTCTCTTCTCTATTCTTAGACTTGTCTAAGGCGTTTGATACTGTCGTCCATAAATTACTTTTGTTTAAACTAGAGTGTTCAGGAATACGAGGGGTCGCTCTTGACCTTATGAGGAGCTACTTATGTGGTAGGAAGCAGTTTATAGAGTGCAATGGGTACAAAAGTTCTTTATTGGATGTGACAGTCGGAGTACCGCAGGGTGGCAATTTGTCACCGCTTCTCTTCATACTTTTTATAAATGACTTTTATAAGTTGCCAATCAAGTCATCTCCCTATGGGTTCGCAGACAATACCAACATGTTTATATCGTCGTCAGATATCTCTAGCAACATCTCGGACCTTTCCGCAGATCTAATGATAGTTTCAAAGTATTTTTGTGTTAACAAGTTAACTCTGAGTATGGGCAAAACCAAGATGGTACATTTCCGTAAGCCCCATGTCGATATCTCCAACCTGCCCGATCTATTGTGCAATGGCATGAAAATAGAAACGTTCACTTCAGTAAAGTGCCTCGGTCTAGTGCTTGATCAATTTGTATCTTGGGAAGAGCATGCGGCCAATCTTATTAGGCTTATCTCTTGTAGGATCGGGGTAATCAGACGATTGCGCTTTCTCCCTACGAAGATTCTCAGATTGATTTATTATTCCACCATCCATTGCCACTTGACATACTGTGTTGGCGTATGGGGCTCAGCATCCAATAGGCTTATCAATGAGTTACATGTTCTACATAAGAGAGCTCTAAAAGCCACTCACAAACTCCAACCGAAGTATTCCACCGAACTGCTATTTCGTGATCACTTTCCTGCTATAATGACTATACAGCAGATGTATGCACATGCAGTTTGCAAATATGTTTTTTGCAGTGTCAACGATTTGAAACACCACTCACTAACCTTTTCAGAGAACATCAATCGATATAGAACAAGATTTTCATATCTATTGAAAAGGCCTAGGATTTTTACCAATTACGGCAAACGTAGTTTACGGTATGCTGGGCCTACTTTATTCAACACACTTCCACCCCACATTCGGAACTTGGATCGGCTCCAGGAATTCGATCGCAAAGCTAGGTCTTATTTTATGGAACATATCGGCATTTGATATAATTTTATGATTTTGGTTTCTTATCTCTCATGAATATTTTTGTATTGCATCATATATTTAATGGAAACACCTTATCACAATCCATGCAGTAGAATATATTATTTATCGTTTTTGAACCACCTTCATTTCTATCTTTACTTCTAGTTTATTTCCATCCCTCGCTTATTTTTTTGTTTTTTCTGAGCCTTGCTATCATAATACGGAAAAGTGGCTCCTTTGAATAGTATAAGCAAACTGGAGCCACATAGTAAATTTTGTTGTAACTTTTTTTTCTTGACATAAATAAAAAAAAAAATTTTTTTTTAACTTTACCGCCTTAATAGACGATTCATAAAAAGATATGTCGAAAAATTATAGAGGGTGACATATTTGGCACGATTTTTCAAAAAGCGTCAAAGTCCTTTGAACTGTTTTTATTTGTTTTCAATTTTACGCAATTTTTTTTTTTTTTTTGTAGTCAGGTAGCTTAGTTTAAGCGATTGACGTAAGAATAAATAAATAAATAAATAAAAAATGATCTTCACCAAAGTTCTTGTGCTCCAAAAATAAAAGAAAGGAAATTTGAGAATTCACTGGCTTTTATTTCGAAACATAAAAAATGGATAACAACGAGACAGAAAAAAGGAAAACTCGTCGATTATCTTCGGTAAGTGAAATGTTTTCCAACGGTTTTCGGTGGATTTTTGTCGGACAATGAGTAACTAGTTTCTTCCGCACATTTCGCTTTCTTTCAGTCATTTTTGTTATTCTTACAGAAAAACGTTTGAAATTTCAGATACTTAAAAATGAGGATCCCAACTCAGACAGGAGCAAGGAAGTCTCTTTCCAATCATTTTCGGAACAAGATTCATCTGTTCGCGGACATAGATTCCTCAGAAAGTGATAACGATGTCTTCACTGAAAATGCATCGGCGGCTTCCAATATTGGGAAAAACAGAGGCGAATGGAACAGATTCAGTACAACCAACGGTCTCAAAATCAAACGAAATGGAAGGGAGTAATGATGGGAATCAAGAGCCGCATAACCACACAACACACCACACCACACAATGAACGAGACATGCATCGATGGGTCTAGGGTTCAGGTGAGTTTCGACATTGTTCGAACAGAAAATTTGACTGTTACTTTCAAGTTGGCTGATGTAGCCGCCGAAAAAAAGACTGTCTATTGTGAATTGGCATTGCACTAGTGCCGTTGTTTTGTGTGGGGTGGCGGGCGGGGAGCCTTATAAGTATAGGCTGAAGTAGCCGCAAAAGTTTCTCTCCAATTTCTTGAAAGCGTTACAACCCACTTATGATGTGGGTGTGATGATATTTTGTTGGTTGCTTTGCATTTTGGCGAGAAAATTGCGACAACCAATTTCCTGACAGCGCTGCAACTCACTCATGGACGCTACATTGGTCGTCAATAGTTCTGATTGAAGTTATTACAAGTCTAACCTAAGGAGCTAAAAATCATCATAGACGCGCACCACTAAAGCTACTGACCTCAGTAGTCAGGCAAAACATTTTATCTGTTCTTGGTATGATGAATTAGAAACCTTAGAGTGAGGCTATATCACGTTACTCGATCGTAGAATGAAGGGTGTTTATCATGTAGTTTACCTGTTGCTGGCTGGTGGAAGATTGATTCCTTCTGAGGGGAGATATTCGGAGACAAAATGTATTGATGAGGTAGTACCACAAAATCATACTAAACGCACAGCTACTCATTCATCAAGACGAAGAGCTAATCGAAGCTACAAGACTCAAGTCTACAAAACCTGCTCTGAAGACCGCAATCAGCATCATTTCAAATAATTTAGACACGACGCACTGGTGGCGAATGGAATGGAGGAACGACAGCAACGACACTAATGGTCTCATCGATGACGTCTCTAAGCGAGTATCAGGTTTCAACCTACCTCGCAATTATTGGGTCACGCTAAATCGTATTCGCTCGGACCGGACATGGTAGGTGTGGCTACCGCATGCATAAATGGGGCTACATAAACGACCCAGGGTGTGACTGTGGAGCTGCCATTCAGACAATGGAACACATCGTTTCAAAAATGCACACATAAAGCATACCCCGGCAATATCTGTGACATCCATGAAGTAACACCCGACGCAATTGAGTGGCTGAATAGACCCGACCTTCAATTATGATCGAAATAACTGTGATAGTTGTGACTGTGATAATAATTGTTAACTATTTGTAATATTTGTATTTCTATCGTATTGTAACCCGCAAACACATATGCTAAATAAATAAGGGGCAGATATTGTCTAATTTTCTTGACAAAGGACTTCACCAAAAAAATCCTTTAAAGGATTTTCTTCAAAGGTGAGTACGGGATTGTTAAACAATTTGGCTGTACACTGTTTACATCTCTAATTTAAACCATAATACAATAGAAAGAGCTTTCGGAGCTTACAATTTCAGTGGCGAATGGTATACAAATGTCAGATTCTTTCATTTTCTGGAAAAAATGAGTTCATAATTTTTGTCTTAAACATAGGGATGCAATGAACGAACCTTTTAACGAAACTTTCAGGTTCGTACATTCTAAGCACATTGTTCCGGCCAAATTTCTTTCTAAGTTTTTAATGGGATGAAAGAATCTGACATTTTTATACCATTCGCCATTGAAATTGTAAGCTCCGAAAGCTCTTTCTATTTTCTTATGGTGTAAACTAGTGATGTAAACAGTGTGGTAATGCAGCTTACAGCCAAATTGTTTAACAAACACCGTACTCACCTTTGTATATTGTGATTGACATAAGCCGATGCCGCACCAAAAGCGTGGATTGTGAGCGATAGATGACTCTCGGCTGTGGCGCAGAACATTTCAAATTTTCTTTTTTTGTCAGCCATGTTTGTGTATCACTTCAAAGGATTGTGGTTTTCTTGAAATATATTTTTTAAACTCGTGATTCAAACTTTACTCCCTCGTGATGTAAGTAACTGTTCCCCGATGAACAAATTGAAATGATACAAAAATTTAGTATAATATTTCAGTCAGTATCACACATCGATTTTTTGCTTTGCCACAACTTTGGTAGATTCCAAAGATATTCGTATTACGAGAGTTATTGCACAACACTTCCTTACTCTTCCTTTCATTCGATAAACAAAATATACTTTGTAGTAAAATTAAATGCATTTGTAGTTGTAAGGTGCCCGAGTGTTACAAATATGCTATTCGTAGACAGATGATGAAAACATTCCATGATCGCCAGCGCACAGCAATTTTCTAACACTTCGGTTACTCACCGACAACGACTAATAGTCGCTCCGCTTTCTGTTATACCAAGCGAAGGCTCGCTTGAAATATCGTTTTTTTTCAGCAACTTAATAAATAAACTTATTTCAAACTATTTCGCGCTTCTTTGTGAATAGCAGAGTCATTTTTCCGAATGTCAAAACTATTCCGATTCAAGCTAACGGTATGAGACAATGGCGGTTTTCGTTTTGGTGATTCGGATTGTGCATGCACAACACTGCCGTCATTTGCATACGATTGAAATGTAGGCGTATCACGACGGGTGGATACTTTCTCCTGAATGGAATTGATTGTCTTTGACAGCCATGGCTGCCAACTGCCTCTATTCGTTTGGATTTCCGTTAATGTTGTGTTCAGTTGATGGTTCAAGTCTTGATTTTTACACTCCGCTTCCACGTGTGCCAGTTTGGTTTGGGCTAATTCGAGTTCAAGTTCACGAACTCGTTGTAGTGCCGTATTCAACGGATCCAACGGTCCGAGTGGGGCATCTTCGTTCGTATGGTTATTGCTGCCAATCAGATGCTGTTTGTGTAACGGCGAATCGGATGAGATGTTCGATGAGCAGGTAAGACATTTGGAAATGGTTCGCTGGAAGGCGAAAATATGAATTTAGTTTTTCGCATTATTTTGGACAAGCAGAGGTCAGGGACTTGACATTTGCCTTCATAGGGCTAAAAACCCATGTCAATAGAAGAGAGCGCTAGTGTATTGTTGAAAAATTAAACGAAAGAATATCTATGACGTCATAACTTTTGGTTGTATTTGTGAGGTCATTTTGATGACGTCGTATTTTGGAAGTCATATTTGATATTTGTGAAGTCGTATTTGTAACGTCACATTTGTGACGTCATATTTGTGACGTCATATTTGTGGCGTCATATTTGTGACATCATATTTGTGACGTCATATTTGTGGCGTTATATTTGTGACGTCATATTTGTGGCGTCATATTTGTAATGTCATATTTGTACGTCATATTTGTGACGTAGTATTTGTGATGTCGTTTTATGGTGTCATGTGAGTGAATCATTTGTGCGACGTCATTTTTGTAAAGTCATTTTTGTAGTGTTATTTTTGTGACGTCATAATTATGACGATGCACAGACGGACGAACAAGAAGGGTGAACACATAAAGTAGCTATCACAATTTCTCTTCCAAATTGTACCTAAAACTCCATGAACTTAGGGAATTCTACTGAAGTTTAGAGAACTCTTTCTACTGGCAGGACATCATTGCCCCGGAGAAACGTGAATTCATCACAAAAAACTTACCGTCATATCTTCCAGCATCGTATTCAACTTGGTGATTTGATCTTCCTGTCGTTGTATTATTTGCTTGTAGTCTGTAATAATTCCTGAATTTTTCTTCTCATCTATTTTGTTCTTTTCAATAGCTTGATCCAATTGACTTCTCAGCATTGCGGCTTCCGCTTTCATTTTATTTCGCTCTTCCACAAACTTCAGTTCCGACTGTTTGATTTCCTGTTCCTGCTTTTCAATTAATTCTTTGTTGGCCACAAACTCTTCCTCGTACACTTTCAACTTTTTGACTTTCTTTTCACAAGCAATTTTCAGCAGTTTTTTCGTTTGGCCGGAACTACGGCATTTTTTCGGTAATGTTATGCGGAAGTACTTCAAAATGCCTTCAAAATCCAGTTGCCTAAGTTCAGCTTCACAAACTGACAACAGCGTTAGTGCCACTTGGAACAGAAAATTGATTCCATCTAAAAGAACTGTTAAGAGAACATTCGATTAAACCCGTTGACCTGATGAAGGAGTTCCAGAGTTGCTTACAAACATCCAATGTGTGAAAGACGAAGCACAACGGAAAACGTGCCGTAAATATTGTGAGGAACCATTGACTGGCGAACATGTGCGCTTCGACGCCAGTTTTTACAAAATGCTCGTGCAATTTGGGCAGTTGGTCTTTCATCAGTCGATCCAACTCTAAGAAGAACAAATTATTTTCGAATAAAATGAAACATCGGAAAAGTAAATAAAAAAATGAAAAAAAAGAAAACAAAGAAAAAAACCTGAGCAAAGACCCGTATGTATCAGAATAGATGTGACAGACAGAATTTACAAAAAGACTCGAACGTACGGTCATGTGCTTATAAATTTACTTGTTGTAAAGTTTCAGCTGTTTTCAAGGTTTTCCATACAAAAAATACACTGAAAAAAGGGATAATATCGAAAACAGCATAACAAGTAAATTTAAAAGCACGTGTTTGTTTCTAAATCAAAAAATCCAATGTTTTCCACAGAAATCCACAGAAATTATCCAAGCTAATGTCAGAGGCCCCACCGAAGGTATGATTCATTCCTCCCAATTTTAGAAGTGTTCATATCCCAGGATTGTGGCATTTTTACCCAAAACCCTGAGACACGTGTTCGCTAAAATGTTATGCTCTACAGCTTTGCCTTTGGAAGCAATTTTGTACCTCTTATAGTTCTAGAGATATGGATCATCCCTCCCAATTCTAGAAGCGGTCATATCCCAGGATTGAGGCATCTTTACCCAAAACCCTGAGACACGTGTTCTCTAAAATTTTATTCTCTACAACTTTGCCTTGGACAGTTGCATAGTCAAGCAAATATAGACGAAAAATCATCTGCTCAATTTCATCCATTCCATTGGTCCCCTGACCCGATTTCCACAAATATTTTTCCCAGTTCTCAGACTGTTGATCCGACTTCCACAAAAACTTTTCCCAGTTCTGAGAGATAAAATGCTTTCATTTGACACCAAAATTAATCATTTCCGTGCTGTACTCGCTGAGTTATTCGCGAAAACGTTTCACTAACCCTCGAAAATCCATGTTTTTGGACACTTCTTCCACCACATCTGCGGAACTACTTTAACGAATTTTTTGCTGATTTGTCATCTCTAGACGAGACGATAATAAATGTATACCCCCAATTGAGATACTCGCTGAAAGTAGTTGAGGAATGGTATCGAAACAACAGAGTTAACCCGGACAAGACGGACATAGAACGTCGGGTCAAGAACTTGTAGGTGAACTGAAGCTGTTCGATAAAGACATCATCCCTGGAAAGAAGGTAAAATATCTGGGAGTTATTCTCGATCACAAGTTAAATTGGATCGAGCATGTCAAGGACAAGGCACAGAAGACTATAGCAGCTTTGGGAGGAACTGGGGTCTACCGTCCAAGGGTATACTGTGGATTTATGAAGCAGTCATAAGGCCTGAAAGATAAGACACGGCTGCGTTGTGTGGTGGCCGAGACTCGACATAGGGAGTGCGAGAAAAGAGCTGAACGAGATTCAAAGGCTGGTGTGCATTTGTGCTACCGGTGCTATGAGGTCGACAGCTACGGCGCTAATTGAGACGTTGATTAACCTGGTCTACGAGACGAAAGCCTTTGCTACGCCAGATAGCCAGATAGGTTATCACAGAATAATCTTTGGACTCCGAAATTCACTTCGGGCCATGGGAAAATCAAGAAGGTCATCACTAATGAGGTCTTTGAGTTGCCTCAGGACCGAATGAGACCGGAGACAGACTTTATGAGGCGTTTTGAGACTGTCGTGCCCATCAGGTCGGAATGGCTGGAAGGTTGGCCAAGTCACATCTCGGGTGAAGAAGTTGTGAGCTTCACTGACGGCTCTAAAACTTCGGAAAACGCGGGAGCCGGGGGTATTTTCTCCAGTGCTGGTTGTTGAAAGGTGGTATCACCTAGGAAGGTTAGCCAACGTGACTCAGGCTGAGACGTTCGCGGCACTGATGGGAGTGCAGGAGGCAATCCCAACAGAGGCATGTGGAAGAAAAGTCACAGTCTGTTCCGACAGTGAGGCTTTGATTGGGGCGCTCATGTCGCCTGTCGTGACATCCAAGCTGGTGAAAGAGTTAAAGGAGACGCTGAACCGGGTTGGACTGAGAAATCAGGCAAAGCTGGTCTGGGTTCCTGGACACTCTGGCGTGGAGGAAAACGAGAGAGCGGATGAGCTGGCGAGGAAAGGTTCGGCAACTTTAAGTTGTGGGCTAGAACCTGTCATACCCATACCACACTCGGAATGTGTAAAAGCAATAGAGTCTTGGGTTAAGTCGGAATTCGTTAACCATTGGAGCACCTATGAGGGAGGAGTGCACACAAAGCGTTTCTTCCCGGTGCCCGATGGGAAGTGGACTAGAGAATTGCTAAACATGGACAGGTGTCGCATCAAGCGAGTGGTTGGTGCGATCACCGGGCACTGTAAACTAAGCAAGCATCTGGCTAAAATGGGACCCACCAATGATCCCAATTGCACCTGTGGCTTCGGCGAGGAGACGGGCGTTCACGTAATATGTGAATGTCCGAAGTTTTCCTCACTGAGGCTTAGGACTCTACGTAGTTATGTGGTCCAACCCGCAACAGTGCCCAGCATAGGGCCTACCGCTCTACATAAGTTCTTGGTTGGGACTGGGAGGTTTTAGGAGATTTACATGATGAACGGGTGACGAAACAAAGGACCACCAGATCTGTGTTTCATGGACCAGAAATGGACCACCTCAACCTGATAAATCTAAAAAAAAAATCCAGCCAATTCCCGTCTCGATCTACCCCATATAAGACATTTGTATTTCCTACGGATACAATATCATTACACACCATAGGTTAAGTGATGATAATAAATGAATTTAAAAAAAAAAATTGTTCGGAGTAAACATATGGGCCTTTAGTACTTCGTTGGACCCGTTCAAAAAAGTAGAAGTGAAAATAACTTACGATACAACTTTAGACTCAAATTTTCGAAGCCACCTTTGTAGAGATCACGTAGCCTGTAGTCATACATCAAAGCGATTAAAACACAAAATGCTTCTTCTTCCGGCATCTGAAAAGAAAAGAAAAAGCGTAAAGACTTTGTGGAGATGACCAATGACGAACGTTACGTGTAAGAGTAATGTGGCGGCTATAAAACTCAATCCCTGCGTGTATCCTAGTTCTGAGTCATACACCGCATACGCTTTTGAAACTTTGAATAGAGATTCTTGTCCAGATCCTCCAGTCTCTCTAAAAAATTTGTGAGCTGGAAAAGTCCGGTTAATGTCTCGTTGGATAACCGTTTCGCATTTGGTTTCCTTCGTCAGCAACACTCGATATCGTTCGGTCATCTCGACTTTATTTTCAACGTTACTCAACTTCTGCCAAATTTTCCCACGTAACGCTTCCGGAACGCCTAATCGCACCAATTGAGGAAGATTTTTCGGTCGTTTGTCACCATCCCATTCTTGAATAATTGGCCCCCATTCATCTAATGTGTCTTGTGAACAATCTTTCGACACCTCACCAGTTCCAGACAATAACGGCTCATCACCATCCGAGCTGTAATCGGTTGGAGTGTCATCATCGATAGAAACGTTGCTGGTCGATCGTACCATGCGAGAAAAATGATTTATTCCGAGATTCTTTAAAATCGATCCTTGACCACTTGTCGGTTCAATGATTTCTTCCGATGGATCGATTGAGTTCACCTCCCAACCATTTTCTCCATTGTCTTTCAGTTGGAGATAAAATCTTGTCAACATTGTCTTCTTGCCAGCGAAAAAATGGTCCATCAATCGAATTTCATTTTGGGCTTGAATGCTCACTGGTGTCTCAATAACGAATCGCACCGGCTCCTGAATTCCCTTGATGACTAAGTCGACGGCTACCGTCAGATACATTTTCTGGGATTCGTAGTTCAATTTTTCAAAGTTCTTATCGTTTGCCTTCCATTCCGCTCGAATGACGTACGGCTGAAGACAAGTATTGGCTATGGTTTGTGTCTGTGGCGGATCTATTTTCACATATCCCATTGACACCATGTCCAATAATCGCATGTCGGCCTGCCGAACTAACTTTCCTGGACTAAGTAAAACGCCAAAACATCTTTCGATGAATAATGCGGGCAATTTATTGGATTGCGTCTGTTTCACTGTAATGGAGACTTGCTTGTCGGTGTTGCATCGCAATCTGAATGACGATCGATCTCTCGGTGCTGATGTGAAAGCGTTTTTCGTCATTTTCTCTCTGATTTCCAACGATACAATAAATTCATATTCCGCTGAAGTCAACGGATTGCCCGTTACATCTGCGGTAATTGATGTCATCATTATAGCATTGCTGTCAACGGTGGAACTCATGCTGCCAGTTAAACTTTGCGGAACTCGTTGGAATGCTTTGGCGAAACAGGCTGAAAGAACGAGAAAATTGTTATCAAAATTAGACGTGATTTGCTGTGCAACGCCTACCGCTAACTTGGCTAACTGCCTCAGGAATGCTGCATTTGAATACATGGCACTGGAATATCGCCGACTCTAGCGATTCCCCATGAGACCAAGTGAATGCAAAACAGGCTTGATCCACTGTATTTAAAGTTCCCCGAGCATAAAACAGAATTCTTTGGATTTCATAGTGAGCGATTACTGTGTTGCTGATTTGATCGTGGAGTCTAGTGAAGAGAAGCCATGGGTTTCTGGTTACAAAAAAGAATAGAAAATGCGATTCTTACACAACGAAACCCTCCGAACATGATGGTATGGACACAGATACTTTTATCCCAGGGTTATTCGGATCGGTGCAGCTGTTCAGCTCAGACATGTTTCTTTGAATTTCAACTTCTGACTTGGGAGCGTTAATTGTCGCTGCTCCCAGATATATTATACCAGCGAATATTGTACAATCCTGATCGATATCGGACACTGAAACGCAGAATGAACATCATTTCACCAACCAATAAACAATCGACGTGCTTAGTGCAACCTCGGCTTCTGTCAAAGTGTGGCGAATTTCCTAACGAAAATTCACAAACTCCATCTTTGACAGTTTCGTGCATTTCATCATAAGATTCGATATACTTTGACAGAAGCCGATGTCGCATCAAACGAGTCAATTTTCTTCAAATTTACTTTCTTCCTCTGTGTCGCTACGTTCTGGTTTCATGTTATCGTGCTTTTCAGCAGTTGGACTTAAGTCAATGCAGTCGTAAAACACCGATTGGCCAACTTTATTCATTTCAGCGGAGAGAACAGTGTTAGGATTCAATAAACCTTGACTCGAATCGATGGTATTCGTCGCTGCTGTAGTTGTAACGTTTGAATTGTCTGACACTGAAATTAAAATCACATAAAAATAGGTTTTGATTCACGATTAAAAAAAATGTGATGCGCAACAGCTGGTCGATATCCCTTAGAGATAAAATGTACAACACAAAATAACCTTCGAAAACAAAATTGGTTGTTTCAATGGTTTTCATAACAACAAATAATTGTGAGACGATTTCGTTGCTAGATAATTTTATCGTAAAACAAGAACAAGGAATGAGGAGTTGAGGTTTCGGTGTTTATGTTTATGTGATTTATTAGTCAGCAAAAATTTTTTTTATCAGGTTGTTAACATAGTTTTTCGTTTTGCATTCGCTGTGTTTGGGTTTCACATTTAGCACGCTGACAATTGCTATACTATCGACTCTTATCATCATTTCTCTTTCGTTACGTGTTTTATAAATCAGTTGGTCGGATGAATATTTGAAGATTGATTTAGCGATTTGAGAGGTTTCACTACTTTTCGTCGCGTCCGAAATTTGGACGACTTATCTGAAAATTTCGGATATTTTGCCTACAGAATTTGGGACATTTTATCAAAACATTGCGGACAATTTCGGACATTCGTTCTATGAAGTGTAAAATTTTTTGAAAGCGATTTTTCGACCTATGAAATTCCGTGAAATTCAAATTTTAAAAAAGAAGTCCTGGTAACACTGGATTAAGAAAAAAAGCTCCGCCGCAGGCGATTTTTTCTGTTAAAAAATCTGGATTTCGAATGTTTTTTCGCCAAAAAATTCGGACAAATCTTCAAAATTTCGTACAAGTGGGACCCCTAGATTAGAGCGAACGGATTATAGGCCGACAGTGTTATGAGAGTTTTGTTGGACTGATAATGTCGGCAGCGAAACAGCCAATCCCTCGAGGACGAAGAGAAACGTTTACTCCTGGTTGATCTGACGACAATAAAGACATTTTCAATGAGTTTCAAAGAACTGGAAATACGTACAGCGGAAAGCAGCTACTGCAAAAGCTGGATGAAACCGTAAAAATGAGTGGGAAAATAAGATGAATTCTGCCGATTTTGCTAAATCCAGTAGAGAAGCGTGGAACCTGATAAACCGTCTCAATGGTAAGTCGCCAAAAAACAAAGAATTATATCCAGTTACTCCTGATCAGATTACCGTACCGTATCTACAGCGCAAAAACGGAAAGTTAATCAAGAGTACAAATCGAACTTCCGAAAGAACCGACCGGCATCTCTTTTTGCCGCACCGTTCACATACGATGAGATTCACGAAGCACTGGTACGGATCGAATGCAGGAAAGCGCCAGGCAAGGACAACGTTTTCCCCGAGTTTCCCAAGCACCGTGGTCCGAATGCAATCAAGTGGTTAAGCAAATTTTTCACAAATGTATTTGCCAACGGAACACTACCGAAGCTATGGAAGGCAGCCAAAGTGATTGCTTTCTAAAATCAAATAACCCACCCAACGATCCTGCCAACTACCGACCGATATCTTTGCAGAGCTGCTGTTTCAAAGCTTTTGAGAGGGCGCTATTGGCGAGACTGGGCGATACCCATAGAACAGGCCAGCTTTCGTAAAAACAGAAATTGCTGTGATCAAGTGCTGTCTTTAACAAATTACATCGAACTCGGTTGCGAAAAAGAACTCAAGACAGGAGTAGTGTTCTTAGACCTATTAGCGGCCTATGATACGATTTGTAAAAAAGGACTGATGATGAAGCTTAGCAGAATCATCGACTGTCATAAACAGAATATCCTCAGCAACAGGAGCTTCAGCGTAGAAATCAACGACCAAACCAGTCGAAAATGGTGTCTTAACGACGGTCTCCCACAAGGATCGGTTACATCGTGCATCCTGTATTGCCTGTAAACAAGTGACCTGCCACAAACATTACGATCGAGACGCTTCGTATACGCCGACGATATCGCCCTAGCGGCTCAGGCCCAAAAATTTGAAGACGTTGAAAAAGCTATCCGAACTGACCTACGAAGACTAGCGATTTTCTTCACGAAATGGCGGCTAAAACCGAATGTTGGCAAAACTGTGTCATGCCTCTTTCACCAAAATCACCGACGAGCGAACCGGAAATTGAAGCTGAAAATTAACGGTCAGAGAATAAAACACGACAAATATCCAAAGTACCTAGGAGTGATTCTAGATAGGAGCCTAAGATATCGGCAGAACCTGGAATGTGTCCAGAGAAAACTCAAATCGCGGACCAGCATCATTCAGAAGGTAGCCGGAACGTCATGGGGCTGCAGTGCCAAAAAACTACGTATAACAACTCAAGCCATGAACATGCCAGTCGCCGAATACTGCTCGGCTGCGTGGATGAACAGTTGCCACGTCAAAAAAGTTGATACACAAATCAACGTCTCAATGAGAATGGTCTGTGGTGTCGTACAATCAACGGAGACTGAATGGCTCAGCGTGCTTAGCCACATCCCCCCAACACATATCCTTCGTGAATAGTCGGAAGAATCGATGCGAACAACGAGCTACCACTGTACCGCGACATAATGACCGTACCATTAAACCACAGACTGATGTCTCACTCACCTTTTTGTCATTTCTACAGAAACCACGACATCATCAGCAGCATTAAGACACGGTGGAAAGAATGGTGGCAAAAGGCATCGGTGTACAATAAGGAATTGGTAGACGATCCGACCGTCGAGGTAGGGGCAGTTAACCTGCCGTGTAGAACGTGGTTGCGCTTAAATCGGATTCGCACTGGCCAGGGCTGCTGTGGATATCTCCTTCACAGATAGAACTATATCGAATCACCACTGTGTGCTTGCGGAGAGATCCAAACCATGAGACACACGTAGTCCGATACATCGTTTTCATGGCGAAGTTGAATCTATACGCAAAGTGACTAGTGATGCCGTATCGTGGCTTGATAACTTAGGAGTGAACATCTAGTCCTCAATTTAAATTTTTCCCTCTGTACTGGTCTGAACTTGTGATATTTGAACTAAGAATTTGTTGCTATGTTTGAAGAGTTTAAAATTATATCTTGTTTTTGTGTCATTGGGAAATAAATAAATAAGCCCGTACCGTCACCCGGTACCGTCACCTAAGTAACGAACTTCATCTCCTTCGCTCTTTCAATGTGATTAATATTAACATGAGACAAAACACATTCGTTCCCCAGGTGACATGGTAGCGACAATGTATGGGTTACCGATGGAATTAGCCATATACAATGGCGCCTGAGTGTGGACTCTTAGTGGTTGATTTTATGAATACAAGGAGATATTGACCTCAGTGGGAGGGTGTTATAGTTCGATGTTAGCGAAATTGCGAGGCCTCTCAGTAGGGAAGGGAAAATTGCTATATTTGTGTTCATAAATCTAGTACTGTTTGAAACATTTTTTGCCATGAGTTCTAAAGTTTCGCTAAAGTTACTTTACAGTAGGCCGGCGTTTGCCAAACTCATGACAGTAAGTATACCGATAGCATCAATATATTTTGGATGTAAACAAACAAAATATTGCCATCACTATATTCTGAAAGCGCGCTCTGATATGTTACCATTGCTTTTACTTACGTTGCAGTATCTACCGTATTTACCTGTACGGGAAGCGCCATATTTCAGCAAGTTAAGCCTCGTATGCTAACTAAAGATTATAGCGACACTCTTACGTTATAGGGTGCTAAGCCAGGTGAGTAAAAGATTTCGGCTATAAACTGCATTACCATGCCGTTTACATCAATAGTTTACACCAAAAGACAATAGAAAGAGCTTTCGGAGCTTCCGATTTCAATGGAGGCTGTCAAATTCTTTCATTTTCATGAAAAAATAGATTCGTAATTCTTGTCTTAAACATGGGGATTCCAAGATGTCTTAATGTAAAGTCTTGCTTGTGAAGGATTCCCAAGTCAATCCTTACAAAAACGACATGATGGAGTACCACTGAAAACATCGAAAGAAATTCGGCCGGACAACCGGTACTCAATGGTACTCTCCTTTGATATTTTGAAATTTGAAATTTATGAAATTTGACATTTTCGCGAAAAAACGTGACAGCAAATTATGTTGCTTACAACCTCATAGAAAATGATTTTTGATTTGAAAATTTGACATTTTAAAATGTCAAGAATCCCACTCCGGTTTTGGCAGATTTTTTACTTAAAATCGTGAGCATTCAAAAATGTACTTAGGCCTGTAGCCAAGCCAGGACGAATTGTCAGGGGAGTGGTGCCCCCAAGTTCAGGACCCCACTCTGCGAGGCAAGAACTGTCTATCAGTTCCTAACTGTTCGAAAAAAAAAATCAACAAAAATTTTTTTTCGAACAGTTTACATCAATTGGCTGGGTACTTTTACCCCATAACTTCCTTAAGGGCCCGCATTCAAAAAATGTCTCACTCTAAAATTCGACTATGAATAATTTCGACAAGCCAAAATGCGCGGCGCACAGTGCGAGAAATGTCGTTTACATAACAACTCATAACTCCTTAGATAAAATTTTTCGGCAAATTGTTTCTTCTGCAAAGTTGTTCCTTATTTCATCCCGAACAACTTAACTGAAGACCAACGATTTCTATTTCACCGTCTTATACAGTTATTCGTACGTGCCCACATATGGACATATTCCACACTGTGCGGCGTACTTTTCGCAGTCGAATTTTAAAGTGAAGCCGAAGTACAACTTTGTTACGATCCTGCGCTGATGTTTAGAAACATTTGGTCTGTCAAAGTAGGAAATTGTAGCTAAGTAGAACCGTACCTAGAAGATGTTGACATGAGAATATTCATATGAATATGACATGAGAAGTCAAGGAAAGTACGGGGCAGAAACACCATTTTAACTGTTACAAACAACGACAGCAATGAATGAGCTAGTTTGGTTTGACATCTTGCGCATCGTATCATGAAAATCACTTTGACAAAAGCCGTTGAAGGCGTGGATTGTATGTCTCCGACAAAGTAAGGTGACGCAATTCAACAGTAAACTAATTCGCTTACCACTAGAGGCTCACTACTTTTAGAACGACATCTTTAGTCATGGCGATGTAATAGAATTTAGTTGAAAATTCCACGACTCAAAAAGCAACACAAATGAAGAAAATTACTCATCTGCATTGAACAATAATCTTCTCGTATATTTAATGTGTTGTCATTGAACGAAAACGAAAAATCAAGTCGACACTCTTACAATGATATGAGTAATGACAAATGGAATTGTCTATTGTTAACAAATGAATTTACGAAAAAGTCTTTACCACACTACACACGTCACGTAAGCGTTACAAATTACTTAAAGTGTGTTGCTATATTGTTGTTATTAAATTTTTCATTGAACTCACGCGTTATTTACATCCAAATTGTAATCAGAAGAAAATGAAAAAAACTATTTCTAGTTGATTTGAACTGAAACGCCAGCGAGTGATGTGATCGATGGAAAACTTTAAGGTGTAACTTTATCGAAAAATAATAATTCACAATTACACTATCTGTACACTATCCACTTGACATGTTAGATTGGGAAGCAAATTTTTAATTTATTTTAATTAATATTTCATCCAACGTGTCAGCGTAATTCCATATTAAAACTAAAGAAGTCTGCGAAACAGACTGAACACTAGCCGTCTGTTCTCATTTGCACAGTGTTCTTGTTATGTTTTTTAAATTGTTTTCAAAAATAACGTCATCATCGAAACCGATAAGCTTTGACTATCAACGAGTATAAGAACGAGTTCTGTATTTTACATAAAGTTTACAATAACAATGCAAAGACTTCGAACAGGCGCTTCATTGTGATTTCGTATTGTTTTGATTTTCTTAGTAGTTCAATAAACTGTTCTTTTTGTAATTTTGTGGACCGTTCGGAATTGAATTTAAAATTGTCACAAATTCTTAGAAAAACGGCGAAATTTTTGGGATAATGAATCGATTGGATCGATTTGACGACATCGGTAAGTAAGATTTTTCTATTTGCGTAGGAGACGGTGTGAATTAGTGAATTAGTCAGAAAAATGAAATGAAAGTAATACTGCGATATTTTTCTTGACGAACGCCATTTTTGTTATCACTCATGAGAGCGTCGGACAAAACGTAAAACCTTATCATTCAAGGCAGTTTGGAGCTAAAATTCTGACTACGGCTAACTAGGGGGACAAGTGAGGTTGTTAGTAATACTATCGAAGTCGGCACCAGGCTGCGTATTTCAGACCGAAAGTTAGGAATAAAGAAGGCAGCATGGTGCTGAACATTTGTTTTTGGAATGAGTTTTATACGTCACATAAGTTTAAATTCGGCACCAGGCTACTGCTGCCACTTGCATTCGTAGCTCAAGGACGCAGCCCGATGCCAAGTTGAAACTTATGTGACGTATAAATCTAGTACTATTTGAAACATTTTTTGCCTACTCTTTGGTAAAAACAGATTTCAGCACTGGGATACCTTCTTTATTCTCAGATTCAAGGCTCAAGTGTGCAGCCAGGCGTTAGTGAGAGCTGTCAACATTCACTGAGAGTTTCAAATTTCTACCCATGTCGGTGATATGGGTAGAGTTGTGAGAGCTGTCATGATGGTTGACATTTTAATTCTTAATCAATTGATGATTGCATAAAAACCATTTTATAATTTATTCCAGTGATCAACATTTATGTCGTAAATTAGTAAGAAACGGTTTATTTTAGGAAAAAATGTTGAAAAACACATAAAACCAAAAGATTTTTTTTTATAATTTCGTGTCAAAATTTCGAAAACGAAAGCAGATTGCTGAACGATATGGTGAAAGTTGTCATCAAATAACGATTCACCAGTGAAACTTATCGGACAATTGCTGTACGCGCTCAACTACTAGGTGGAAAAGAATAAATTTACGTAGGTATTGAGGCAATTTTTTGAAATTGACATTTTTTTAACGAAAGTTGCTCTGGAAAAACATCATTTTTATCGGACGCGCTCTTATATGCTTTTGATCGGAGCTCTATGTGTATACTTTCTGCACTCAGAAGACCATAATCTTTCTTGATGCAGGTGGAAAGATTGGCGCAACAAAAATGTTTTAGATTTACGTGTACCTGCCGTAGAATTATCTCCTCGTTTTCTTTGAGAATTGAGATTCATTCAATTCACTAGTCGAAAATGCTTATAGCCCTACGCACATGCGCACCACTCACCCTTTAAGGAATATGTATACCTAAGCACAAAAGAAATGATTTTACCTAAGGGATCGTTCATAAAGTATGTCACGCTCTGAGGGGGGATGGGGATTTCAGATTTAGCTTGATATAGTGTGACAGGTGGAAGGGAGTCTGTACCAGTGTTACGTCAAGATTTTTGAAAACGTTTGACTGAAATTTACATTTTCCTTTAATTTTCATCGATTTTTAAATAACTCGATACTCTAACCTCTAAGTATTTACAAAGGAATGGCATTATGCAATTCTTACAACAGCCGTTGGACCCGACCTTCATCGCTCGAATGTGGCTGCTTGCTAGATGAATATGAAACCACAATTTTCTCCAACGAGGAGCGATCTCTTCGTCAGGCACAAAAATGTGAAATCGTAGCTCAGTCGTAGCTTGACGTTGTTATCGTCGATGTCATATTTTATGCTGATTTGAAAAGCTTTCAATCATAATAGCCGTAGCTCTTGCAGTGCATTGACGGCATTATCGTCATATTCCAGGTACGTGGCAGTCTTTTGTTTTAATCTTTGCAATTAATATTGAACGTGAAGTTAGCTGCAGCTGCAAAAAATCAACTGATTTTTTAACTTTTCAATGAAGTCAGCTGAATTGGTAAATTTATGAATGAAATCAGCTAATTTTTTTGCAATAAAGATGGTTTCGGTTACAACTGCAGCCAACTTCACGTCGAGTATTACATGCAAATATCAAAACAAAAGACTGTCACGTCCCTGGAGTAGCTTTATAGAAGGTAGCGCGGTGCCGAAAATCAGTAAAAGTCATTGCAACGGCAGCAAGGAATATTACACGTCATAAAAATTGCCATTTGGCACCAGGCTGCTGCTGCCATCTACAGTAGAATAACTTGTGTAGGCAGTCTAGTGTCGAGCTTAAATTTATATGACGTAGAGTATTCGTTACTGCCGTTACGATGACACAGGGGGGGGGGGGGTGGCAGTCTTTTGTTTTTATTTGTACAAGTAACACTCAACGTGAAGTTAGCTGCAGTTGCGACCGAAGCTAACTTCATTGCAAACAAAATCAGTTGATTTCATTAATAAATTTACCAAAAGCAGCTGACTTCATTGAAAGTTTCAATAATCAGCTGATTTTGTTTGCAATGAAGTTAGCTTCGGTCGCAACTGCAGCTAACTTCACGTTGGGTGTTACTTGTACAAATAAAAACAAAAGACTGCCACCCCCCTGCGATGACATTAACATATTTTTGGCACCAGGTTGCGTTCTTTATGGTTACTTAGACTTCTGCATAGTAATGTACTCGTTTTCACTCCAGCATTGTCATAGAAACTTTTTTGGCACCAGGCTGCCCAGCTTAAAATGCAGATATCTGTTTGCTGCAATTTTTCTCCATGAAAATGTTCTACACGATGATGACATTAATGAGTTCATGCAATAGACAAAGGACCAGTCTATTGCATGAGCTTTTCATTTCATCCTCGTGTAGAAATGTTCATGGAGTAAAGTTTCAACAAACAGAGGCCTCTTTTAGCCAACATACTTTCATAAGAGATGGTATAAGAGACGTACATACCTTAAACTCGGACATGTCATCGAGATGAAAATAATTTAATAAAAAATTTCTCTCGTTGACTGATCATTTAACAAGAACTATAGCTTCTTCGCATTGTACGCAAAATTCTGGTTGAAATATATCTATTGATCCACTGCATCCGGAAAAGGATATGGAAATTTTTCGGCACATACAAAATATAGAAAAACGCCACCAAAATGTCCTTTTCTCGTGAACTGACCTTAAGGTCTTGTTTAAATTTTGCAAGATGCTTCTGCTAAGCATCCTACAACAATAAAGCACTCTAACTGGCTTCGTTTAGTGGCTGGGGCACTTGGATGGTACATTTAATCTTATTGTTGAGTTGTTTCGTAGACTGATTTTTCCACTAGTGTATGAAACTACTGGATTTTGAATCTGAAGTATGCAGCCTTCAGAAAGTTGCAACATGTACGGAAATAATTTTTCGGCTGGGGAGTCTGGTATCAAAAAATGTTGGAGCTAATAGCGAGTACTTTATTCAAATATACTTCATGATAAGAAGCTGCGTACTTTGCATTGGTTCAACGGCACAAAGTAGGTAGCCTGCTGTCAAAAAGCATATCACTGTGACGGCATTGATGAATGCTTTACAACATCATATTCTCAAAGTTTTGGCGCCAGGCTGCCTTCTTTTTAATGACTCAAAAACACAATGTACGCAGCCTCATATAAAAGTATTTTGCCATGAACTACTCACTACTGGCTGCAACTCTCACTTAAATCACTTCTACTTTCGTGTCAAAATTTCAAAAACGAAAGCAGATTGCTGAACGTTATGGTGAGAGCAGGGAAAAATCGTCAAGTGTAACTTCGTATTTTACGATATTATCATATTGGCGTATGAGAATATTGTATTTAATATGATATTATCGTATTGACATATGATAATATCGTTTTGTGTAGTCCGGTCGTTTTGTTGCAAATGAATAAGTCGAGTGTTGTATTGACTAGTCAATAAAGAAGTCAACGAAAGTGTCTATAAAATGATTGTAGCGTTAATCAAATATGAACTCTTGTAATAAAAGTATGTTTTAAAGCGTAGGGGGCTCTGCCCCCTAGACCCCCGCGTCTGCGGCGAGCATTTCAGACGCCCTGCAGGTGGTCATACAACTACTGATGCCTACATGAGGCTCTGCCCCTTAGACCCCGCAAGGGGGGCTATACCCCCCATTGCGGGGGCTGCCGCCGCTCGACCCCGCTTTTTTATTTTTGTTTTTATTTCACGGCCTGCGGCGCTGTATATTACTCTGTTAGATCATGTGATGTAGGGCACAGTTAAAGATATTTAAGTTAAGTTGGGCTACGCAATTTTTTAAGCCTTGATTTCAGACACACTTTTTATTTTAAAAATAGATCTCAACTGCAACGATGTATTGTGAAATTGTTTAGGTTTATACGCCCTTTTACCTGTTCCATCTAGGTTAGTAAGGCAAAAGGTAACTTCGATTTCGGAACTATGGTCGAAATTTGACTTTACTTGAAGGTTGTCTCACCAGACCCGCGACATTTCAATTAATCAAATAAATTTGAAATTTTCTCAATGTTGCGAAAATAGAGTTAAGTCCTGTCCGAAAAAATATTTTCAACCATACCAGAATTTTGCAACTAAAACTTCTGATTGAACGACCGGACTATGAAACGATATTATCGTATTTTCGTACAATAATATTGTATTGGATATGATATTATCGTATTGACGAACAATAATATCGTATTCGATATGATATTATCGTCTTTCCGTATGATAATATCGTTCGGTGACGAAATTACACTCGGCGATTTTGCCGGTCACCAGTGAGAGCTGTCATTAATCTCTTAAGTATTCACCAATGAATCTTATCGGAAATTTTTGCTCCACAAACTCTTACCATCAAATGACTGTAATATGACGAATGTGACCGAAAAATGCAATTAGAGTAAAGTTTGCAGCCAACAATTCCTCCTGAAAGCGTCACAAACTTCAGTCGAGTTTGTATATTCTGTTCAGAGTCACGATGCGGCGGCTGGGTTACCCACATAGACTACTAATCTATGATGAAACAAACTGTCATAACGGAGAAACTTTCCTTTGCATTGTTTCCTCGTAAAAAACTACCGTTGTAAGTTAAGTAAATGCATAATATGGTGACGAAATGTCAAATGATGACGGTACATTGGCTCATACTTGGGGAACCCAGCCGCCATATCAAGTGTCTGATTTATTTGGAAACATTCTCTTCTCAAAAAATCCTCGTTTCATACTCTGGAAACTCTGGAAACTAGAGGAAGTACTTGTTGCAAGAGGGGAAACAGTGGCAGAGGTGAAACCACTTTGACTTGTAACAATAAGGGTTACTTTCCTAACAAAAAAACATTCACACAAAACTATTTTGAAATCCTTTCCCAAAACATCTATTACGTTCCATTAAGTATTTTTATTTATGTTGCACGATATAATCGCGTCGGCTACTTTTTGCCCAACTGATCGTCGTCAACGTATAGAGAAATCACTTTTCATAAACATGCGTGTGACGAGTGCAAAGCGATAACGTACAAAGTGATGAATACCAGATGTTCATGTGGTGCATAAACTTTATCGCATTGATGTTGTTGCAACTTTGTAGCTCTCGTCATGCGATCAAACATTCCAATACATTTTCTCGGTGCAAAGTATGTAATGAGACATCGGTGTCCCTTTCAACTAACGAAGCGATCAGTTCAAATATTTCGAAAGTAAACTCCACTGCTTATCAATATGAGATTAGAGTGAACATTGGAATGAACGTTCTCAGTATTGAGATTTTTTCGATTTCAGAGTAGGGCTACAACAGTTTTAGGGGGAGCAAGAAGAGGCGAGTTCTTTGTTTATGTCAAAAATGAGAATCGCCACCAAAAAGGAGAGGCGCCAAAACAGATCCCATCAAGAGTTAATGAACGCACCGAATTTCATTTGAATTTATGTCTTACCTTCTGGGACAGCAGCAGCGGCTTGGTCCAATTCGTGAATCACTTCGTGCAAATTCTTTTCCAACTCCGTAAAATCTCCATTATTTGCGATATTCAGAGTGGGTGATTTTGTTGGCTTATTGTCTTCAGGAGCCTCCGGTACAATTTCATATTCGCCACTTGTCGTGACAGAATCCGACGATTTAATGCTCAGATTATCTTCCATTATTCCTGAGTGATCAGACATGGCGCTAATGTTTGATGACGAGGGTATCGGTCTTTTAAATCATTCCTAAAATCGAAAAACAAATTTCCATGTGAGTCATGAACAGACCAAAGGTTGTGTGTAAGTTGGGGGTGGGAATTTCTTTATACAATAGTGGTGCAATATTTGCAACGCAATTTCCGGTTATTTCTTGGTGGTACACAAATTTGAAATGCCATTGACACACTTCAAGCTACCTATCATCCTAAGGTAATTGAAAACACGTCCAAGGGCAATTGCAACTCAATAATTAAAAAAAAACGAAAATGAATAGAAAAAAAAAAACAATAGACTGGTAGACAACAATGGCTGGAATCGTAAAATAAAATTTGGAGCTTTCTTGTTGAGCATTATTACCGGATGGAATAGCAAACACTGACTTACCTTCAAGTTTCTACTAGTGAGATGTTTGTCACAATAATTTTATTCTATTTGAAATTAACAAGTAAGTTTTGCTGCATTTTCCGAATAACTAAAGAAATTTTTATATTTTTCTATCTGTCAAAGTTTAACGATTGCCAGATGTAAAAATATTGCAGCGATAGGAATGTCTGATATGTCGGTTAAGAAGAACTTTGTATTGTAGCGGGAAGCGGCTGCGCATCGTTCCTTTTGGTTACAACTATCAAAAGAGATGATGTCGAACAATGAACATTCCTTCAGGAAAATCACTACTTGTCATTGATTTAAGAGCGATATCGCCAAATTCGACTTGAGTTTACTATAATTTTTTAAATTTTTATCAAAATGAATATCATCTGAAGTGATACCATCGAAAAGTGAAATTATGTCGTACAGAGAATTTCGAGGTTGATCACTTCAACCAATCTGATAGCTGTCTTATCCAGCCGAATAAGGTGAGTTTGGGCTCGTTTGAAAGCCTATGGCTCTAGCAACAGATTGTAATCAATTTCTTGACACAATGATTCGATTAGCACAGCTTCTGATAGCAAAATTTTTCACGGGGTTAATAAAACTCCGATACTTTCGACATTTTTTCAGCTTACTAATACCGAATGAATAGGAAACATTCAGAGACCCATAATCTCTCATGTCTGAGATCCTCCTTCACTTGGATGGCTGTTTTGTTGAAAAAAAAATTCAGAACTAAAAATAAAGATTAACAAAACAATTTTTGATTTGATGCGGCAAAACACTTCTGGGGTTTTGATTGACCACTTTTGTAGTGGCTAGGCCACATATATTTTGAACATTCTTACTTTCCCAGAACATTCTTGCCGCAGGGAGTTGTACGACCTTAAAAGTTGAGCACACTTTGGGCTCTAGCACCTTAACGACAATCGTTAACTGGTCGATGTCTCGGCCCAAATCTTACCACTATTATGGCCGTTACTCATAACCAAATATGGTCACGTATTACTTTAGTTGTTGACAAAAAACAGTTTTTGACCTCTGTGTATACCATGTACTCCAAGGCCTCTAAGCCCGACAACATCGATTTTTAAAAAAATGGAAAAAATACGTAGTTCTCGACTTGAAACTTGAAACCACGATTCTATGCATGTATCACTTGCCCTGATCTGATATCCGAAATACGTGGTAAATCCATTGGTCGAAGTTTTGGCGATATCGCTCTTAAAGAGAACTTTTACTGCTTTGTTTTTTGAATTAAACGAACTTAAAGAAAACTATTAAATCAACACGTTCGAAACACGAGAATCTTTTTCGCTTATTAGTCGAGTGATAGAAGTCTTTTTTCAATGCCAGGTAAGTGGTTGGTGATGGAATTATATACAATTTCAGCTCAACAATACTCAGGGGAATATGAGGAAATTCAAGAAAGTCTAGGGCACTCCTAAAATATCTTTGAAATATAGTTATTTACGTCGCAAGGTATGAGCTGAAAGTGCTTTTCCGAGTGACGTATTAAGTTTTGTACGCTTGCTAAGTTTACTTTTTTACTTTCTGCTCTGTAATCAAGCACACAAACATTATTGTGGAAGGACAAGAAGCACTTCGTCGTCCCAAAATGGAATGGGTTGATCTTCGGGTGATAGGAGTATACATCTTACAAACTGTAGCACTGGATGGTAAAAGGTAGATCGAAGTTCTCGACGATTCTTCTCGCTGTTGTTGACATGTTTTCAGGACCGTGGTCAGAAGATATAGGCAATGACATGAGCCAAGACAGACGATGAATCACCTGCTGGTCGATTGCCCAAACAGTAAATATACGGGTCAAGCAAGTGATTATTAAAACTTAACTACTGATTTTAGTGTAATACCCGTGACATTTTTCAATTTTGAATGTGGAGAAGGCAAGAAAGAGACTGAGTGAGATACAAAGGGTAGTGTGCACTAGCATTACTGGTGCTATGAAGACCACGGCCACCGCGGCCTTGGAGACGTTGCTGGCGATACCGCCTCTGGAATTAGTATTTCACCCCAGAGCTTTCTATGTACGGTTCGTTGTGGACACTAAACACCATAACTACCCATTTTTAGAAGCTTGGTGGGTCAGTTTTGGCCAATTTTACAACACACACGTTTTCGGTTGTAGGAACATGAGAGAAACTTTTCTGCGTTATTACTTTTGTATTTTCGAACACTTTTAACTGACTTTACTAGGCGGTTTGAAGCGATATTTACGAGCAGGCAAGAATGGATAGAAATGCGAAAGTGTTTTTCACTGGTCGTGGGAAGAGCGGGGGCTGGAATATACGATCCGGACGCTGGACAGGGCAGTTGGTTCCATTTGGGTAAAACTTCCAGTATCCTCCAGGCAGAGGTCTACGCACCTTTAATGGGAGCTCAAAAACCACTGCCGTTGATGACGCAGAGAAGAGAGATCTTAATCTGTTCAAAGTTCGAACAGTAAAGAGATGATTAGACCGCTCATGTCACCCACCTCGACCTCCAGGCTGATAAAAGAGGGAAAGGATTATCTAAAATACATGGGACTGAGTAATCAGATCACTTTGATATGGGTACCTGGACACACTGGCGTGGAGGGAAACGAAAAGTCGGACGAGCTTGCTAGGGTAAGGACCTAGCAGAGACTCGTTTTTAGTACCTTAGTTAAGTCCAAAGACTCGAAAAATTTCTTCCATAAATTGTCAGCCATGCCATACTTTTCAAACAAAAACAAAAAATTTATGAAAATCGGAAAAGACTTACTCGAGTTTTGTACAAAAGACCAAAAACCACTCAAACGGCCCTAGCTCGACAGCCTTTTAGGGAAAAAAAAGTTTTTGGAAATCGGGTCGGCCGCCAATGTAATAATTTTTCTACGCTTTCAGCTTTCATACGCAAAAATTTGATTTTGTGTACAAAAATACGCCATACATCCCATAAAGTCAAATTTTTGCATTGTGAAAGCTGAAAGAAAAGAGAAACTATAACACTGGTAGGTCCGGCGGCATTTGTGACGCATTTTTTTACTCAGAAGTGAAAATATTTCAAAAGAATTTTGTGCGTTTCGAAGCTGCAAGCGTCACCCAAATTGATATCCGTTGTTTTGGAAGAAGGGACGAGGACTTGCGTCACGTTTCCTTTTTAAAAAGGGTTTTCGTTGTGATTGTAAAGTTTTGCATTGTTTTGAGTCGCTGCTGCCGCCGAACCGAAGCGCGGCGGCTAGTACTTACATTGGCGAAGATGATTCCATCAACCTCCTCTACAACATATCAAAAGTTTTTTTTTTGAGCCGCCGCTAGCGCCAAACCGAAGCGCGGCGGCTACTACTTCCATGGGCGAAAATGAGCCCCTCAACTTCCTCTACAACATATCAAAAGTTTTTTTTGAGTCCCCGCCTATTTCGGCGGTCACCTCGATACACTACACACCCAACCCAACAACTTTCCCTTTGACACCAAACCTCTATCTCGAACACACAACCATTGCCTCATACAAAATGTGCTATCATACACACTACACACACAAACACATACATACATATGGGCTTTATATGGCGCCTTCTAAGAGCTCTGGCGCCCAAACGAGGCTGGTACCCCCCCCCCCTTTTTAAAATTTCATACACATGCGATAATTAAAAACTGCACTTTTTACAGAATATCCAGTTTCATTGTTTACAGAACATGTTTTTTAATGTTTGCAATGAAAGAATGTGCATTTTTAAAATAGCGCATGTGTATGACGTAGAATGCCCACCCGAAGGTCCCTGCAAAATTTCAAGAAAAGTTATCGAGCCGTTTTCGAGCACGAGCCAAAAAAGTGGTTTTTCACGGTTTTTCATACAAATGGTCCTGGCCCAAATGGATTTCAATGAGTGAAAAGACACTTCGCCTTAGAATTTTCCGTAGAATCCAGGAAAAATATTTTTCGGGAGTACGTCGCAAGGGGAAGAAGTCAAAACTTAGCTGTATATGGTTCCGAAGTCTACGAAGTCTTCGCAAAAAAAAAATCGCTACCGCGCGCCCATGATCCGATTTCAATAAATGTTATTTTGATCGACAGGTCTATGAAAGCCCAACAATTTGTAAAAGAAAATTTTTTTAGTTTGGGTCCTTGGGCTTAATTAGGGCTCTAAAACTGAGTCTTTGCAAGGGCTCTGCGAGGTTTTTGTACATAACACGAGTAAATCTCTTCAGATTTTCGTAAATCTTTTTTATTCGATAGGTCTATGAAAGCGCAACACTTTACGCAAAAAAAGTTTTTGAGGTCGGGCCATTGGACTAAGACAGGCCCAACGGGTAGGTCCAAATGTCTTTTTACTATAAAAACCGAGTAAATTCCTTCCGATTTTTTTGATTCTTTTTCTATTTCAGAGGTAATAGAAGGCCTGAGCACTTGTAATTAGGGCCCTCTGCCGGACCTAAAGGTAGTCCCTAGCCCAAAACAATTTTTTTGCTATGTTGTAGAGATAATTGAGTGGAACATTTTTGTCCATGGAAATATGGAAGCAAGGCCTCTTCTTAAGGCCCTAGGTTGGTCCTAAATGTCAGCCCTAGCCCAAAAAATTTTTTTGCTATGTTGTAGAGAAAATTGAGTAGAAGATTTTTGTGCATGGTCGGAAGATTCTCAAATATGGGTCAGGCAGGCCCAAAACGAATTTTCTACAATGCTTCTTCGTACGGGTTTTTCAATATTGCCATTACGGCAATTTCCAATAGAGATGAATATGCAAAATCAGTAATTTAATACAACGGGAATACCATGATCAATGCTCCCTACTCCCGGGTCGAAATTCGACTGACTACAAACGTCATGATAAACGAAATAGACCCCTTTTCGAAGAACTTCGTTCTCCGTACGGGTTTCTTACAGGGGTTTTCGAACGATTTTCTAACAAAAAAGTTTTCTAATTTTCAAAAATGTTGAATGATTTTTTATCGCTTGACAAAAGGTTTTCCAGATGACTCACCAGATTTTTTGCGCTTTATGCCCTTATGGAACGTTACTTACCCTTTTCTAATTTAGAAACAGTAAATGGCAAATCGTATTCTCTTGGCTAAAATATCCATCTTCACATAGATGATACTACGTTTTGTGAGACTTAAAAAAAAGAAACAATTTTTTATAAATTTACACATTTTTGCTTTTCATCTTTATTTTTTTTTCTTTAACTCAAAATACAATTTAAATTAATCTTACGAATGTACAAACTATAAAGAAACTCAAATATACAATTGTAACTCAGCGCGATTT
Organism: Pseudolycoriella hygida; assembly: GCA_029228625.1. Classification (NCBI taxonomy): domain Eukaryota; kingdom Metazoa; phylum Arthropoda; class Insecta; order Diptera; family Sciaridae; genus Pseudolycoriella; species Pseudolycoriella hygida. The sequence continues at coordinate 41,532,123 of CM055404.1, read as the reverse complement.
CAATATTTATTTTCCTTAGCAAGAACTCTACATAAATTTATAAATTTATACAACATTTTTTAAAAAATACAAATACTTAAACAATACAAACCTAAAATTACATAAAAAAAGATTATTTACAAATATATTTGCAATTTATAAATGTTCATGAAGAACTAAAAATGTATATTTCATTTAATTTATAAAATTTTTTAAAATGTTAATAAAAACTAAAATAAAACAATTTTTTTTCTTTACTTTAAATTTACATCAAATACGAAAATTCTTACACTTTTTTTTGTTTTAATTTTTCAATTTAGTGTTTTATATCCTTCTAGTCAAACAATGTTCATTTGTAGAAATGTTCATTGAATGTAATTTTCTTCACTTTTTCGTTTATAATATTTTTCGAAATTGTTTTGTGTAATAAATTTCTCATTCATTTTTAAAAATATCACACAATATTATAATTATGTTCATTTACAACAAAACATTTATGTTTCTACAGAGTGTTTTAGTTCGCATCATTCGTACAGTTTACTACATTTTCGAACAGTAGAGCTGTGGGTACACAGCTGTCAAAAATCAAAGCAAAACGTTTTCTCAATTCATCAATCTGACGCAAGGTGTCACTTACTATGAAAATTTAGACCGATTTTTTGGAGTTTTTGAATGTCGTGTACATTTTTCAGTTTGTTATAGGATTCAGGAACATCAACAAATTGCTTTGCATGGCCGAATCGAGTTACAAACCGATAGTTTCTTCTTCGGCAATATGAATTTTGAATGAATAAGTGACACATGCCGTTTCACTCAATTTCAGTTTTTATGTCATTGTTTTTACTCCGTGACATTGATTTTTGACAGACTGCTCGAACAGTTACAACAAACTGTTATAACGAATTAAAACAGTCTTCACTTTTTTACGAATTCCTTTTTCTGTGCTTTCGAATTTATAACATTTTTTCAGCCAATTCGAATTGCATTTTTTGTATAAACTTTTATTAATTAAATGTCATTTCGGAATTAGTTTATCTTATCCCGTTTATCCATAAAGTTGTATTTTTTTTTTTTTTTGATAAATTTTTATGTACACTTTTATTTATATTTTTTTAATAAAAAAGGCTTTTCTTTTGTATTTCGGTTGTCTTTTTTGTTTTGATTTTTAAAAAAAAATTAATTTAAAATAATTTTTTCTTTTGATAAGTTTTGACATTAGTTAACCTTTCATAAAATTTCGGTATTTATTGACACATAAATTGATTTGTTTATTTGTATTTGTTTATTATTACTATTTTTTCATTTGAAGAGCCAAAAGATCTTGAATTGATGCAATTTAGATTTAATTTTCGTTTTCTTACGTTTTATCAAAATATTTTTTTCAATACAACTTTTTCTTGAGGTCCAAATGTTGTCCAAAAATTTTCCTATACAAATTTTCAATAAAATTTTTCTATTTTTATTTTTTTTTTTATTAAAAATTTTCATTCATTTTTGTTGTTGTCGTTTCTTTTGTTATTCTTTCAAAGTCTGAATGGGTTTTTTTTTTCGATAGACATTTTAGGAACAAAATCTGTAAAACAATATTTATGTTCAGATAATAAGAGCTACACGAAGAAAATTTCGATGGCTCCATCTACAATTTTCGAAGTTACAATTTGGTTGGAGATTGAATCGGAAATATTTCTCGTTAGTGACTGTAAAAACGGATCAGTAATAAGCGCAAGTCCCAGCCAACAAAACTGATTCTGTTGCAGGCGCTGTCAAACTTTTTTACGGAAATTTTGACGTAGCCTACAAATGACCAGTTAATTAAACTGGTTTTTTGTATGTAAACGAAACGAGTCAATCGAAGTAAAAGAGTGATGATAATGTAACGCAAAAAAAAAATTGCTAAAAGTGTTTGGAGCTTTTCAAAAAAAAATTATTATCGACGTGAATAGTCGCAAAATTAAAAAGAGTTTAAGTAAATAAAAAATTGCTTAATGTAGATGGAGGATAATATTCTAGTACCTGGTTTCCACTCCGCTTGGCTGACAGTTTCATGAAATGAACTTTTTGAGAAAGAATCATTTTCAATTTTTGTTCGGTTTATCCGACTCTTATACGGAGACAAAACGGAATGCAAACGGAGTGCTTTTGCGAGTGGAAACCAAGCCTAACACTGAAATTTTTTGCATGTAGCTTTAAGAAACAATCTCAGTTTCTTACCTAGGAATAGGGAAGAATAACGCACTTCCCTATCACGGCAAGTTTAGATTTTTCTTTCCCTTAAATTTCTGATGATAAAATTTGCTAAAAAAATGTCGAATAACAATTTGAAGTAAAAGACTTTTAATTTACACTTACACAAAAGAAACGTTGGTAACGGATTCTTATTTTTTGTATCAAAATTTTTCTATAGAATCATTACAATTATTTCATTCATTAATTTATTTATAAAAAAGGTTACAATTTTTTTGTTTCATTTATAAATTCTACATTTTTAATATTTTTTTCGTAAAAAAATCAATCAAATGTTTGAGTCAGGCAAAAATGTTTTTGAAAAAATTGTCTGATTCAATTTTTATATATCTGTGATTTACTCTAATTTATTTATTGAATACAATTCTTTGCCGAATTTTTTAAAAATCTCTCCAAAAATCCGAAAAAATTAATTTTATTGACATTTTAGGCTGGTCTTCTTTATCGATACATAAAAAGACTGATACAAATGATACAAAACCTAAACAATCTGATGGATAAAGTGATAAAAAAAATCATATAATAAAAAGAGTATTATCTGAGAGGTGACATGATCCGGTCTCAGGAAGGGTATTTTTCCCGAAACTCTTAACAGATGCTGAAAAAAATTAAAATTTCCGCAAAAATTCTTAAAAAAATGTATTTTAACACTAGAACTTTTAAGAATTATGTGAAATTTCAAAATTTTGGGAATTTTTGTTGATTTCTTGTAAATTTTTAGTATTTATGGGAGTTTTAAATTCCCTAAAATATATTCTTTTCGGTCCGTATTATCAACAGAAAAGGGAAAGTCACATTTTCTTCCCATAAAGAAGTCTGTGGCTTATTCCATGTAAAAGTCTACCGTTGTAAATAATGTAAATTCTTGTGAAAATGAGTTTACACAAATATATTTTCGTTCAATTTATCGAAAAAGGTACCACTTTGTGTGGGAAAACAATGGCTAGCGCAACCAAATTCACTAAGTTTACAAAGTAGATATCTTGACACCTGACGAACGAATGTGTTTTGTCTCATGTCACATTGAAAGAGTGAAAGGCTTGAAATTCGTTACTCAGGTTACAGTACCATTTACATTATTTACAACGGTAGATTTTTACGAGAAATGAGCCATATTGTCAGTACATTCTTCAAATCAATGCCAACTTTATGCTAAGCGAATGTAATATTGATTTTCTGATTGATCAAAAGAAATGAGTTGACATTAGCAAGCAATATGTCATTCAGAGAGTTTACATGGCGGCAAAAAGCAAAGAAAAATTTCTCCATATGACAAGGTAAAAATTGAGAAAATTCTCGTTTTGGTACAATTATACCCATAGAAGTAATATTTTACTATGGCTGCTGTACCTTCGGCAGATTAAAGTCGTAAACGACGAAATCAGCACTTTTAGTTTTTCGATTTTTGTTAAGCAATTGGAAGTAGAATAAAGAATTGTGAGTGGCTTTTAAATGTCCAAATGTTCGCTTGGTTCCTGGCTGCATACTTTAATAGTATTAGGCATTATTAGAAGGCAGCATGGAGCCGAAAATCTGTTAAAGTCATTTTAAACGTCACATAAATTTCAATTTGGCGCCAGGCTGTTGCTGCCTTCTATGTTGACAGTAGAATATGTTGAATAGGCAGTCTGGTGTCGCGTTCAAATTAATGTGACGTATAATATTGGTAACTGACATTTACAATTTTTGGCACCAGGCTGCGTTCTTTATAGTTACTTAAACTTCTGAAGTAGGCAGCCTGGTGCCGAGTTGGAACCGAGTGCATAGTAATGTACTCGTGTTCCACTCCAGCATTGTTATAGAAAAGTTTTTGGCACCAGGCTGGCTAGCTTGAAGTGCAGACCTTTGTTTGTTACAATGAAAATATTCTAGACGACGATAAGATGAAGAGTTCAGGCACTAGACAAAGGACGGGTCTCCTCATTTCATCGTCGTAGTAAATTTGAAGCAAACAGAGGCCTTTTTTAAGAGACACCACCATAGTTTTTACGTATCGCAATTATGAGAGCCGATAGAGTGAATCGGCCATACATTAAACAATAAATTGTCACCTGGGAACTAATAAAGTACTAGATCCACAAATGTTCTATTACAAAATTGCACGGCGGTAAAATAAAAGAAAAATAAGAAAACGAAACATATTTTGATGGAAATTTGTACTGCGAATTTGACATTAAAAATAATGATTTATCAAAATGTTTGTTAGAGAAAAATGTCAAACAAAATGTTAACTAAATTGAAACCATTTGTTTTTCTCATTTTCTATCATTCGAAACATTTTTTACCCATTCATAACAAGCACCTATTGAGTAAATCGTTCCTCATCTTCAACGCTTTATTAAATAACGATATGGATTTTATAAATTTTTATTCTTTTTGCATTTTGATTATCTATGAAAATGCATAACAAACGATACAATTCCATCTATCGGTTTTGTTTTCCATATAGTTTATTGATTAACAGTTTTTTTTTTCTAGTCAGCCAGCATTGTTCGTCTCTATCAAAACATTAAAATTTACATTTGATTTGATTATAATGAATAAATTGTTCTTTTTTTACAAAATTCATTTACTTTTATAATAATTTCTTTTTATTCGATTATTAGTTTTAGGTGTAAAATCTGTCCATTTTTAAATTGAGATAGTTTCTTTAACACGGGGGGGGGGGGAGGGGGAGGGGGATAGTTGATGAAAATGTACTAGAATATGAAACTAGTACAAATTCGGTTTAGTACTTTCATTAAAACGTTAATATAATTTGGTAATAATTAGGTTTTTATTTTCTTTTTGTTTAAATTAATTTACTTGTAATACCTTCTGAGTGAGTTTTAACCTAGAAATTCTACACAAATTGTTGATTCCTTTTTATATGAGAATTGCAATTACATTTAGTTTTTTATTTTGATATTTTTTAATAAACTTTACTCGTAGACTTTAATCAATTAACTCTTGCTTCTATTATATCTCTTTCCATATTTCACTTGCCGTAATAATCGGTTAAAAAATAAACTTTTTATTTTCTTTGTCTCTGTAGTTTTATTTATTAACATTTTTTTAATTATTTTTAAATATTTTATTTATATTTTTCATTAAAAAAACAGAAGAAACTTTACTATTTTGGTTCATTGCACAGATATACATTAAATTTATTGTATTTATTGATTTTTCTTTGCTATTTATTTATTTAACTAATTTACGGATAAAAAAGTTTTCTATTTTAATTTTAATTTAAATTTATTTAAATGTTTTATGAGCAACTTCTTTTTTAAATATTTGTTCCTTAATTTGTAATTTTTATGTCATTGTTATATTCGATTTTCTTTAACTTTTACCTTCAATTAGCGGCATCAGCGCAATACAATTTTAAATTTCGTCATTGTCTTAAACTCCATTTTTCTTACAAAAACTTTCATTTTTTTAATAAGTTTTTTTCCCTCTCTTTTAGGTCCGAAACGAATATTTAGCTCAATGTTTTTGTTTAATTGACACATAAGTTGATGACCGAAAAAAAGTGTGAGTTCAAACATTAAGGTCATAATTTAACAGAAAAAATAGAACCCAACGCGTTCAACGGAAAAATATAGATCGATTCGCTTGAGAGAATTCGGAAATGTTCGAAGCGGTTTTCGAATCTACGGCTCCATTGTTGTGTCTGTACGGCAAAATGATCGAAATCTCGTAAACTGTTCGAAATTCTCTCTTTGAATCGGTCTACTGTGGCCGATGAGTCAGTAAACATAACCTCAATTTTTCAACAGAAAATACTTTTCTTTTGCCTTTTTCAAATAGTGGGCCAATTTCACATTATTTTCATTTCATTCACTCTTAGTACACTATCCATAAAAAATTTAGATTAAACATAGCGTTCCCGTTTAACAACAAATTCTACCCTTGCGTTACCATTACGAATTTACTTGAGATACCATTGTTTCATGCAAAATGGTATATTGTTCATATTGAGTGATTGAAACCACATTTGATGTACACTCAAATTCTATAGCGTTTACATAATTTACAAAGTTGGAATGGTCCAGTGACACAAAACGAAAATGTCAACGAATATACTGCCGTGTTAAGCGTAAATGCCGTATTGCAAACCTGAGCTTTACGAGCTTCTTTTTTTTATGCATACAAACTGAAAGCTCCTCAATTGTGGGATACGGCATTTATGCTTAACATGGCAGTATAGGCAGTTCTTGACGAAAATAGATGGCAGCACATCTTATACACTTGACATTTGAAGCAAACTAACTGATTTAAGAGCACATTGCAAGTGAACTGTCAAATTTGCGATGCTTTTTGAAAGCAGAATCCTCCGTAATTATTCCAAGTTATAACTCATGTACTGTGAGTGGGGGAATCTTACACGAATAATAGACGAATCAGAATTCAAAAAGTTTGACTAGAAAGGTCGAAAAATGCTCTGAAAAATCGTCGCATTCCAATTTCGTTTGTGATGTTATTTAAAAGCAAATTTGTACCTTCATTCTTAAACTTTATGAATTCTGAATCGTCTATTATTTGGGTAGGAGTCATGCTCTTACAGTGCATGAGCTATAATTTTGAATAATTTGTTACTTACGCAGGATTCTGTTCTAAGAAAACATCGCAAATTTGACAGCGACGTGCTGTTAAGGAGCAGATTATCTTTAGTTCATAATATCGATATTATGAGGATAATAGATGTCGCATTTTTCGTTGAAAATGGCCTAGGAAAGTGCTGCCGTACTTCATTAAAAAACCTCGAAGCGAAAGTAGCGCAACATACTGCCGTCGTTAGTTGAAAAACCTCGAAGCGAAAGTGGCGAAACAATCCATATAATATGTTTCGCTACTTTCGCTTCAAGGTATTTTAATTAAGAATGACACAATGAGAATCGTTAACATAATTCGCCTATCCAGTTGGGTGTAGCGCTCGTAGCGCTTTCATTTTTTCGTTTCAGCTCGTCGCCGTGGCACCACTTTATGTAATTGACGCTACAGAAATTTTTGAGAATGTAAACTTGTAACGGAGCGCCAGAAACAAAAACTAGTTGATTTATAGACTTCGTATAAACAATAATCGAAAAATCATTCGCTGCATTTACCAATCAAATGGAAAAATATTTGAATTATTGGCGCACCCTCTGTGTAAATTTATGACGCCGTAAAGTAGATTTCTTCGATAAAGTAGAAAAGTTTTTATGAAATCTAAAATAGGTGCTTCACGCTAAGGTTACGTTTTGCTTTGATGGGTTAGTTGGTTGGAGCTCAAAGTACAGAAACAGTTGTGACGCGAATAACCTTAATCTAATTACTACAAAATTAGATAACTAAAAGGCATTTAATTTTAAGTCAATATCTGGACAGTAAGTGTTTACAATATATCGAAGCAAATGAGACGAAAAGTTTTCCTCACCTGTCAACGAAATTCAAAAGAAACTTCCTTACAGCCACGAAAATATTTAATTTATACGATTTTTTTTAGTGGATGAAGGGACCGAGACGCAAAACACAATTTTAATGGCAAAACGTTTAGAGCAGGTCACAACCACTTTTTAAATTTTATAATTAATTTTTTCTTACATCCTTTTTCTAAATAAAAAAAAAGTCAAATTTTTCCCAACTTCGTCTCCTCTTTATGTACATCTTACTACTTTTATTCACATATTTTGGTAAGACATTTTTACAAACAATTCATTTGGCAATGCTTTGTAGCTGGTATTTTCTAATTAATTTTATGAATTAATTAAAAAAAATACTCATTCCTCACGCTTAAGACAATTTTTTTTACAATAAGTCAATTTATTGAAACTTTCCGGTCAAGAGAAATAAAAAGTTGGTGATAGTGACGTCTTGTCATTAAACATACACGCAATTTGATAGAGGATTCGTTCCAATCAGAATATACAAAAAAAATCTCAAACTCGTTCAACCCAATGCAGTGGTACCAACATTTCTCAGTTTCAATCAGTAGTGCCAATATTTCTCTCTGTTCCATATATTAGTACCAACATTTCTAAGTTTCAAACAATGGTGTCAAAATTTCTCAGTTTCGAACAGTGCTGACAACATTTCCCTGTTCCACACAGTAGTACCAACATTTCTTGGTGTGAAACAGTGGTGCCAGCATTTCTCAGTTTCAAACAGTGGTGTCAACATTTCCGTGTTCCATCAGTAGTACCAACATTTTTATTGGTTTAAAACAATGGTGCCAACACTTTTCAGTCTCAAACAGTTCCCTGTTCCATTCAATGGTACCAACATTTCGTAGTTTCAAACAGTGGTGCCAGCATTTCTCTGTTCCACAGAGTGCGAACATTTTTTAGTTTCACACAGTGGTGCCAACATTTCCCTGTTAAATCAGTGGTACCAACATTTCTTGATTTTAAACAGTACAACAAAATAGTATACAAAAATTTTTCAGTTTCTCACCAGTGATGCCAACATTTCATTTCTCTTTTTTTCAAATCTCTTTAATTTTGTTGATCTGGTCAGTGTATTACCGATGGTGTTTCTTTTGTAATTATTTGGATAGGACGAAAAGAATTTTAAACTTAAGGCAGTGAAAACACCTAAAAATAAGGCAAAATAATAAAATGAATTTCCAAATATTTGAAAATTTTCTCTCTAAAAAAAAGTCGTAAGTAGAAATAAATATGCGTAACTACTTCTTTAAAAATATATTATTTTGTTGCTTCGTTGAAACCCATTGGATTAGAATAGTTTATTTACGAACAGTGAGCGTTATCCATTTGACTTCATTTTATTTGTGAAACGTAATTTAAAAGAAAAAACACATTTTTTTTTCATCTTAAAAATAACCGAAAAAAAAGTTACGCTCCCGAACAATCAATTTCAATAATGTCTTTAGGTACATCAACAAACTGATAAACTAATCGTTGACCGTCAACTTTGGCCAATATACCACGCTGATAGTAATATCTTAGCGCACGACCCATCGTTTCATAATTCATATCCGGTTTGTTTTTATGCAAACCCCACAATCTAGACACAGCCTTGGAGTCGACTAATTTGAAGATACCCTTTTCACGATTCGTCCATTTAATAAATCTGGGACAATATTCACGGTCCTGCAGCAGTTTCAATAAAAATTCCCATAAATATGTGGTTGAACCCTCTCGACTGCGTCGTTTCACGCCCATTTCCATTCTCGGTTTTCTCGGCTTTTTCAGTTTTCGCTGTGGAAAACCGTATTCCAGCATGTACGTCAGGTCCTCGTTTACGCTTGATGTTGCTGCCTGTATAACGCTCTGTTGATGGAAATTCTGATGTGTGCCACGGGGTGGTGATGGTGTTGGAAAATGTGATGTGTAACCTGCATTCATTAAGTGAGGGTAATAGTTCTCAGGAACGGGCACTGAAATTAAGAACAAATTATACATGAATTTTTCATTGCGTTGGGTGTGTCTCTGATGATGTAAATTCAAATAAAAATTTATCTGCTGAGCTCAAAATGTGTATACGCTTCGATAGCAAAGTTATTTACCTTTACAAATTTTTCGTCATCAGCCAGGATTCATTTTACGTATTTTATTTTTCTGAGAAAGATTATGTCATGGATCGTTGACAAAAATGTAATCTTCAACTTATGAAGGCAATTTTTATTCTATGGAACCTATGGCTTAACCGAAAAGTATTATTTTCAACAATTTGTGAAATGTGGATAAAAGCAGATTTTGTGTTTTCAATCCCTCGCTTGGAAATAAATCGAAGAAGAAAGTAACAGATTTATTTATTTATTTATTAGAGAGTCATCATGTATAAAGGACGTCCGCAATTCACTGACGCCACACTGTTTTAAATTTCTAAAATGCCAGGACCAACCCACCCAAATCGTCTCCTAATAGGTAGTTAGAACATTTGGCTCCCCTACAAAATCCGGAGGTGACAAAATCCGAACGAAAAATCCGGAGACATCGCAACCCAGAGGAGCTTTGGGATTTTGTAGCCTCCAGATTTTTAGTGACACTAACTGTACACGTGTAGTGATACATACGCCGAACGTATTCACATGTGGGATGTGGCCACGCATTACATTGATATTGTTTCGAAATTCAATTGAACTTCACTTCCATGGTGCATCATGATCGGCATTTGTTGTGTGACTTCTTTTAGGATACAGTATTTCGAATTGCTAAGACAGTTAAATGATATCTCATACTGCCTGAAGGATTGCAATCCTGTGGCAGCGCTCTTAACTATATTTAATATTGGGGGGCTGTGCCACTTCACACCTGTCTCGTTCTTTCTTTAACAATTTAAGACGCCTCTCTCTACGTATTAGCAACAGGTGACAACATAGCCAACCCAATCGTGAAGAATTTTTTGTTGTTAAGTTGTCACCTGTTTCTAATACGTAGAGAGAGACCTCTAAAATATTTAAAGAGAGAACGAGACAACCATAACTACTTCTGTCAAAAATTTTATAAAGAAGTTTTACTGCCTTTCACCCATGCGCCTGCGGCGAGCTTGGATACGCTCAGCAGGTGGCGGTACGTGCATGGGGTTCTGCCCCAAACTCGCTAGGGGCTCTGTCCCTTAAGCCCCGCTTTTTTTATTTTTCCATTATGTTCACGGCCTGCAACACAGCAGAAAAGATAAAAAAGGTGATCCGTATAAGGAGACTGCCGCTGATGGAAAAGTACAACTTCGTTCATATTTCGTTCGGATCTTTAGGATTTTGAAACCTTCGGTTTTTAACGCCTCCTAATTTTGATGGATTTTTCGTCCGAATTTGTGCCTCCGGATTTTGTAGTGACGCCAGAACATGAGAGGATTAGAACATAAATCTACAGTTCGGTCTGACAACATTGTTTGGTCCCCTTAGAAACTTTAGGCCCTGAATTTAAGAGAAACAGATAGATATGTGCGCCGAGCTTGCATCTTAATCGAACATTTATCTAAGAAAGAGTTGACAGTTACATGAACGGTGTTCTGCAGTAACTGAGTGTTTTCATTGTGGTAACTATAGAATGACAAAGATGGTGCAGAACATCGTTCACATATACCTTGGCCATAGATTGAAGCTGGGCATAAATAATCAAACGATCCGACTTGGTTAGGCAGTTATTGGAAAACTCTCATCGATATTCAATAGCAAAAGAACAACAGCCTTAAACGTAAATTGCTCGTGTGTTATTCCAGTTCTTTATGTATGGAGCCGAAACTATTACTTTGATAAATGCATCGGAAAACGAGGTAAAAGGTCCACAAAAAGCAGTGAAATGGAGCATGTTGGAAATCTCTCTTAGGTGACAAAATGACGAACGAATGGATTTTGAAACAAACAAAAATCGTTGATGTCATACATTGCGAGAATGAAAGATGAACGATGGACCAAGATCGTTATGTCATAGAGACGACACAAAACAAGAAAGATAGGCAGACCACCAGAACGTTGGCCGAACAGCAATGAAAGAATGTCAGGGACGAATGGTCCATGGCTATTTTGACAAGTTAATTTTAACAGACGTAAAACGTAATTGTAAGCAATAAATTATTCTACGGCATACCTTCAAAACGTACCGTTTTTTTTATTTTGTTGTTTTTCTTGAAAAAAATTACAACATTTTAGCCCCATTTGACAGACGCAAACGAACTGACGGAGGCCGAATGTACTACCGAATAATATTTACTATGTTATGAGCAGTCTTTACGCTGGAAATCAAAAACTATACAATTTTTAGGGTTATAAAGCGTTACATTGTGATTTGAAATTCAATTTAAGTGTCCGCCATCGCTAATTTTTTTCGATTTCGGCGGCTGTACTAACTGAACTGATCCTTTCATTTATTACTTTAATTAATTTTATAAAAAAATTGGTGCATTTTTCGGCAGATCGTAGAACAATTTTTTGTTTAAAATAATATTTTACGTCACTTTTGTCGAAATAGCCATGGTCCATTCTACAATCGATTTAAAATAATCTCTATGTTTTCAAATGTTAATGAATTTACTTGCAAAAATCGAAGAAAAAATCTAGTTCGGCGTTCCCTATTTCAACATTTTGAAATCATTCTCAGAAAAATTACAACTTCTTAAAAAAAAAAACAAATAAAAAATTCCAGAGACAAAAATAAAATTTGCAGAATTATTGGAAAATAAAAGTGTCGAAAAGTGTAAGGCACTAGGCGGATTTTTACTGGTTTTTGTGTGTACATCAAAAATGTTTATAAATCCAGTCACATCCGATGTCATTCAGAACTCGCGCCAAGGCGAAAACCGTAAAAAATAATGAAAATCGTAAAATATTGAACGGAAAATAATTTCTCCCAGATTTTTTTTAGAAAATAATTGTAAACAGTTCATAGCTGTGGACTAGAGGTGAGCGGGCGGCCCGATCTGATTAGACAATAAAATACATCAACAACGCCACGATGCAATTAAAACAGTGTTATATGGCGAGTTTCGTTCTGCCTAAAGTCAATCATTTCCCTCAAAAACATTGGTCGGGCATCGGGCGGGCTTCTTCTGGCCGCGGGCACTACCATTTTTTAAAGACAAAATCGGTCCTCGGGCCGGGCGGGCATCAGGATTTGGTCCGCCCGCTCACCTCTACTGTGGACATTGTTTGTCCTAGTTGTCCATGATTCCTTGGTACCTTACAGTATGGACTCATCGAAGTGGAGAATTTTCTTAATTTTTTTTTCTTAATGGATACGAGGAATGATTGAAATCTTCAGGGGCTAGAATATTAGGAATTTATCTCTAGAGATTCGATGTACGCACAAAAACCAACCCCATACTTTTCGACACGTTTTTATTCTGAACCCCCTAGTATACCACAATTGAGCTACGGTTTATTTTAAACACCAGTCAATTCGAATTTAGTATCAATTATCATCTTGAATTTGGTTTCTGGGTGAACATTTTTTGAAGAAAAAAAGGAAGAAATTTTCGAAACTAAAAACTGTGAGCATCATCTTCCCCACCCACGGGCTCGTACAAAATGGAGCTAGGGCAGGATTACATGCAGCAGTGGATACAAATGGGCTGTAAAAGAAGAAGAACATATTTGCGGAAAGAGAACGATTTCCTTATACATGTAGTGTGGGGTCGCCCTTCTCATGTCAGATTGAGTTTTTTTTCAGCTTTAGGAGTTGTTTTTCCGGCAGATAATCGAGTCTAGATCAACGTTTACGAAGATCATTTTTCGAAAAAATGGTGTCTAGGCAGCCGCGGATGACTTTTGTTCTTCTATTTCAAAGCGTTGGTTAGAAAGAGATAGATATAGTTGGTCTTTTCCACACGCCTAACAAAAGAACTCAATCTGAAATGAGAAGGCGTTGTTGTTGCCATCGTTCGAGTTCTGTGTCATTGTCGGAAAAATTATTTGAAGATTTTAAGAATCGCCTCTACAATTTGAGCTTATTTTCTTGAATGAAGGGCTCCCATAAAGAAGTATGTAAAGCAAAAATCGACCTCTTTCGAACCCCACCCCCTCAATGTGACGTCACACCATGAACCAGCGAAACTATGTCATTAAGTAGGTTGAAATGTCTTTCTCGATGGCATGGCGGGAGGGGTACTCAGGCAATTGTAGCTTTACCATGGGTTTGCATTTACCAAAACACCATTCCGTGTTTTGCCTCCGTTTAGCCCCCCCCCCCTCCCTGTCACCCTAAGGACCCGAAGGATTGTCGATTAACATTTTTCCTTCTGTTTTTTTGAACTAACTCGTTAATGGTCGAAAATAAAGAGCTTCCCATCATTTATCTAGATCCTAGACGAAAAAATTTCAAATTGAAAAGATTTTGCATCTAAAAAATCCCAAAAAGCGCTCTTTTTTCACACAAATTCCACATAGAGTGTGAAGTTGGTAATGAAATATTATCGCAGAATTTTACGATAAAATGAAAAATTCTGCAATAACATCTCTAATATTGCTAGAAAATCGCATATATTACAATAAAAACGTAAATTTGTTGTAGAATATGTCGTTAATTTGAAAATGTATTTTTTTGGCAAAAACGCATTTATTTAAATGTATGCATTTCCACAGACGAAAAATATTTTTTTTAGTTAACTAACGATGAGCTTTAAAACTGCATCATTGGTTAAAACACCTTGGCATTTCGTATTATTTCCAAATGAGTTTAATGAAGTGAAGAATAGTGAAGTAAAGTGACATGATGTGAAGTAAAGTAACATGAAGTGAAGTGAAAATGTGAGTGGTGTATTCTAACTCTCCGACTAGCCTATGGGAATAACTGTGCATAGGTGTTATGAAGAAAAGGTGAGTAAAGTATTTGCAACTATCTATCTAACTGCGACACCAGACTTGAATCATCACATGCCAATTTATTCAAAGAAATTAAAAATAAAAATGTCATTCTTCTCCGACATTATCTAATATTATTTTTTGCGAGTGCGTTTTTTCTGTAATAAAATATTTATAAAAATGTTGATTGGAATGGGCGATTTCTTTTTAGCATTTTGACCTTGCAGCGACTTTGAACTTTGCAAATTTTATTTTCGTTGATAAAGTGGAGAGGAAACATTTTTTTGCGCTCTTCGATATGTGTTTTAAGATGATAAAACGCCACAAACAAATATTATTTCGAGGTAACATAACTGGAACAATGAAGTTTTATCGACGATTCAATTACAAATTACATTCTATACATCAATAATTCTAAATAAATTGTGTACTATACACACGACCTACCATAATATCGATTTTGTTGAGAAACACGCTTCTACCTATTGCCCATATATTTCTAATGACTGACATCAGCAATGACATAGTTTTAGCTGTGACGTTTTAAGAATTAGAAATAGACTCTGTTGTAATCATTTTTGAATAAATGAAAACGAATTTTCTTTTGAAATGACCTTAAGTCACAATAAAGATTCGTAAGACGTTTGATTATTATTGAATAAAATTTTGCAATAATGACGTAACATCGACATGGACAGTTCACAATAGTAACATAACTCCTATTTAAATGCACTTTTTGCCTTGGTGGGTTGACACTTTGAGTTTTTTAACTCCATTTACGATGCACTTTTGAAAACGATCAAATTTTTCAAATTTCTTTAATTTCGCGCCTTTTTTCGCATACAAAAGTATATACACACGTACAGATATGGTTAAGATATTATTGCAAAATTTTATTCATATGCTTGTATTGACATTCTAGCGAGCATTTGTAGTTAGAAGATTTTAATGAAGCTCTTCGACTGTTTGTTTCAGCATGAAAAGTGAACATTTATTTAGAAAAAATGTGTGTGTTACCACACCCACCTAAATTTAAGAGGTTTTGAGTTTTGTTTTCTCAAACATAGGCTCGTGACCCACAGATTTACCCTATTTTATCATCAATTTGCAAATTCAACGATATCAAACCACAATATTTACAAAATAAAGAAAGATTGAGACGCAAAACCGCGTCAAACAAAACTAGAAATGGAAGTTGAACAAAAATTGCGCTTATAAACTTAATAAAAGATATTAATTCATCCGAACATATGCTCACAGGAAATGATTAAAAAAATCAAAAATTAAATTGCAAATAATCATCACGTTTCCTCTTCGTATTTTGCTAAATGTAATATTTCGAAACCTGTTTTTATTTCGCGAAGATTTCCTCAGAAAATTGCAAGCATTATACTAACAACAGAATAATAAATTGTTTTAGACGTTATAGTACGACATTTTCATTCAATCTTTATAGCATTTTGCCGCAGTAGTGCATACATATACCATTTACCATTTTGCATTCAAACGTATGATACAAAATGTATAAATATATCATAGAAGTGCAGCAAAAATAAATACGAAATTCTTCACAGCGTTTAAAATAATGTGCACGGTTTTTACAATTTGTTCGCGTAAATAACTTGTTACATAGGATGGACCATGTATCCGGTTTATTGAATAAATCGGTTATCGCACCACCGCGAAGAATATGACGAAAAAAAAGTTTAACTTTTGGTTGTGGTAACTTTTTCCCATTGACCGACTTCACTAACAGAGGTTTTTCTTCTCCTGATTATCAATATTTCTTGAACCGTTTATGTGCGTCAGGCTTTCTTCCAATAGGGTAAGAAAGGGGCACAGGGTGTGTATATATAATTTCAGAAAAGAACCCTTGCACTTCATAATGGAGTTTTGCACTTCACAAATGAAGTTTTGCGCTTTACTAATAAAGCTTTGCGCTTTACTAATAAAGCTTTGCGCTTTACAAATAAAGCTTTGCACTCCACAAATGAATCTTTCCACTCCACAAATGAAGCTTTGCGCTTTACAAATGAAGCTTTGCACTTCGCAAATGAATCTTTGTGTTTTACAAATAAAGCTTTGCACTCTACAAATAAAGCTTTGCGCTCTACAAATAAAACTTTGCGCTCCACAAATAAAGCTTTGCGCTTCACTAAAAAAACATTTTCATTCACAAAATAGAACTGCATTCCACTAAGAAGGCATTGTCCCTTCAATGACGAAGCTTTGCGCTTCACTGAAAAACCATTTTACTAAAAGAGCATTGTCGATCAATTAAGAAAGCGTAACACTTCAGGAAAAAAACTTTGGGCTTCACGAAAGAAGTTTTATATTTCACTAAAGAAGTTTTGCCCTTCAGAACATAACTTTTACGCTTCACGAAAAAAGCCTGAGCAAAGCTTTTTTCGTGAAGCGTAAAAGAACAACTGTGCTTCACTTAAGAAGCTTTACGCTACACAAAAGTAAGCTTGCGCTTTAGAAAAGACTTGTAAAGCTCCACAAGTAAAGTTTTACACATCACGAGACAAGGCAATTTGTCTAATCAGAGACGATCTTGTCGCATCTTATTCCAGATGCTTCGAAGCATCCTAAGCTTTATTATTGACAAGTATTGTAAAGTGGTTTAACTAAGAGCCGCTCACAATATTCTCGACTGACGTTGAAAGATCATTCGCTAAGCAACACAATAACAATTTTTTGTAAATCCAAGATCACAATATACACGAAACATCAGAAATAATGTAATAGAACCCTAGGTATCGAGAGAGCATTACAAATGCACATTTTTATATACAAAACGTGGATCGTATAAATACATAAATCCATATGTGGAACTGCATAACACGATTAGTTGGTGTCAGTGGATTTCTAGGGTGATCGTTCCGGCAGAAGGTCATATTAGTTATAAAACTTGATATTCGCAAAACCTTTTCCTTTTCCTACTTCTTCTTGTCGTTCGTATGCGATGAAAGAAAAAAGAAATAAAATCTTGAAGATGCATAGCTTCTTGTTGATGTTAGACATTATTTGGTAAGTCATGCCATTTCCATTTCTATGTTTTTTGTATTCTTGATTACTTGAAAAAAAAGCGAAGAGTTTTTTACATCGTGTAGACGCTATGTATGTTTTTTTTTCTCGTAATTATTGCTGTTGCAGCGGTTTTATTATGTATTGGGCACATGCATATCTAAGCATCGTCGAATGATGTCTATGTAGTGTAGATGTTGTTTATGCACATGTAAGAGCCTCGATCGCGGATATAGAAATCATATAATTTATAGTAAATAAGCTTTAAAACTTGCTTGACCGCTATTGGACGATTGAATTGTAAAATTGCCTTGAATGTGACTTGGATAAAGAAGATGAAAGAAGGAGGGTGGATAGGATGAAGTCTTTACACTAGTCGAGAAGTTTTACAAAACAAAAGAATAAAGACCGAGTTTTCGATGTCGCTCTGCATCCGGTTATATAAGGCTATCACATGTCTGCCTGATGTCAAACTCAATTTCTTTGTTCGAGATAAGGGGAGGAAAAAAGTGAGAAGAAAATGTCAACAGCATCAACAACATCGATGCTTGACCCCTACAAGGTTGAGGTGCCTGATGGTGCTGTAACGTGTCGGCTGTGGTGTTAATTCGGCGACTGCGCCATTACAACAAAGCAGAGATTAAGATAGGTCTCGGGTCCCCGATCCAGGGTGAAGGAATGCATTTGCATCTAGGGTCTTGATTGGGTAGAGTTTTCACACTCACGCTAATTGGGCGTATCCCAATAGTCATGCCCGAAAAAAGGACATGTCACAGATTGATCTCTTCGCCCGACACAAACAATTGAAGCGCTCGCAGCGCCATCGTATCACCTGTCATGAAAAACGAATATTTTTCAAAGGAAGCTTATCTTATAACCCAGGGGTGTGACAGTCTTTTGTTTTAATCTTTGCAATAATACTCGACGTGAAGTTAGCCGCAGTTGCGGCCGAAGCTAACTTCATTGCAAAAAAGTCAGCTGATTTCATTCATAAATTTGCTTAATCAGCTGACTTCATTGAAAAGTTCAAAAAACAGCTGATTTCGGTTGCAAGTGCAACTAACTTCACGTTGAATATTACTTGCATAGAGCACATTCTATGCGTCGTATTTTGTATCTGAACTGGGAACTGCGTTTAAGCTTAAGAACGCTCAGACGCACGTAAATGTTTTATCTTCAACTTCTTCATATAACGCAATCCTGTCAATTGAACGACTTAACCAGGAGAGACCGTTTCCAGTTCATACACGTTCATAAATTCAATTTTCACGTAGAATGTGCCATAGATCAAAACAAAAGAGTGTCATGCCCCTGTTATAACCTCTCAAACGGCACCTCTCCCGATAAATTTGATCAACAAATCAATTTCATACAACGATTTTTGTGGACGCATGTCCTAATGAGTTTACTTGGGGAAATTAATTTTACGGATTTTCCAAAATGAAAATCCTAAGGAAGCCCATTAGTACATGCGTCCACAAAAATCGTTCTATAAAATTCATTTGTTTATCGAATTTATCGGGAGAAATGTCGTTTGAGAGGTTATAAGTTAAAGCTTCCTCTGAAAAATATATTTTTTATATGACAGGTGATACGATGGCGCTACGAGCGCTTTAAATTTGAAAAATGGCGGAAAAATCATATTTTTGAATTTTATATCGGCCAATTTTCACTTAAAAAAAAAAATATTTTTGGGGGTTTTGGACTCCTGGAATTTTTATGTCGGGTGAAGAGATCAATCTGTGACATTTCATTTTTTCCGGGCGTGCCTAGTATCCCAATTCCACGTCTATGGGTACCGTGCGGTTAAGGCTATACCAGATACGCACGTGAATCTGCTCGTTAAGATACGTGCATTATTGTACTAATCTTTAAGCTTCACTTTTTCTTATGTAACATAAGTGGAACAATCTTCACGCCGCATATTATATCCAGCGCAATAATCACCCCACTTCATGGAACTAAAATTGTAACGAAATATTTGGAAAAAGTTAAAGACAAACGAGTCACGCGTCGATCGACCCTGGTAGTGCAAAGACTTTTCTATTTTTCGCAGCTGACACTCTATACTTATTTTGAAA
The DNA here is from genome assembly GCA_029228625.1 of Pseudolycoriella hygida. NCBI lineage: Eukaryota > Metazoa > Arthropoda > Insecta > Diptera > Sciaridae > Pseudolycoriella > Pseudolycoriella hygida. The sequence continues at coordinate 41,512,566 of CM055404.1, read as the reverse complement.
CGCCAACAATCGTCAAGAAAATCACTTGCTCTGTCCATGATAAATCATAAATTTCTTAATTACACCAAAATAAAAATCACGCGTAAAAAATGTCATATATTTGGGTTTTGTCTTGGTGTTTTTAAAAATTCATTCAAAAAAAAAATTATCAATTTTCACTTTTCCGTTATTAATTTTCTGACGGGTCAAGGATAAGCACGTAGATTATAAATAGGTTTTTTCTTCTTAATTATTAACAAACAATTCAGAGTGCATTGTACATTAATTACATATTTGCTCATGCGCTGATAACAATACAGCAAATACGAAACATGTAATAGTTTAAAACAGCGGAAAAATTGGCCGTCATTCCGATTATGATTTTTAAAATTAAACGATTTTATTAATAAAAATTTTAGCTCGTGCGAATTGTTTTTATTTTATTATTTATTATTCATTCCGATTAGCATTAAAATTTGTATGATAATTAATCGTTCAAATACGAGTAATGACTTGCTCGTAATGTATTCGAAACGAAGATGATAATTACTAAGAATCAGATAAGAATCCTAGTGTTACTTCTCTATTTATTTCAAATATTTTTAAATTGGAAATCATTTCGTTTAATATTCACATATTTTTTGTGTCACGGTCAACGCTATTATGTACCTACAATGACTATACACAGATAGTCGTAGAGAACTCTTTTTTTTTTGATTATATGTTGTAATTGCACTAAAAATGCGGGTTTTGAGTACATAAAATTTTCCACTGAAATTTTCAAAAATAGTTTGTAGACGAATGTGTTGTAATGAAATGTGTATTTTGGATCAACTTTTGGGAAATGGTGTAAGTCTTATGACGTGATTGTTATATAATTTTTGATATCGGATGGGATACGGAATTAGTTTTGCTCTCACTTTTTATTTTTCCGTGAGACGAAATGAAAATGTCGACATTGTCTTTTAAAAGCGAGTCGAATTTTGCATCTTATTCGCTTCAGTAAATCATGAGCGATAAACTCGCCGAAATTTTCATGATGATGATGTGGTGAATATACCAACTTGATATGGGTAGTTTCACGGTGTAGTTTTATAAAATGTAACGTACGCACGCTCTGCCGTACAACACATAAAAAACTTAGCGAAGAGAATTTATGAAAATCTCTCATCTGATAACGTCACTAAGTTTTTTATGCGTTGTAGGGCAGCGCTCATATCACTGCCGTACAACACAAAAAACCTTAGCGAGGAGAATTTGTGAGAGAAAATATGTGAAAATCTCTCATCTGATAACGTCGCTAAGTTTTTTATGCGTCTTATCTTAACAATCTTGTAGAAAGTTGTTAGCCATATGCGATTTAGTGGGAAAAAATGTTATCAAATCGCAGAGTGTTCCCTTCGTTGCATTTCCCATTGGATTTCCCATATACTGAATACGCTCGTAGTGGTGAATATGAATTGAAAGCTTTTGGCGAGTTTCTTTGAGGGTTTGAGTTAGCTGAATGCTTCAAAATTGCTGTAGGAATTGAATTGTACAAAATGTTTAAATATAAAAACTATAAGCGATTTTCATTCAGGATATGAAGTTAGCCAAATTAAGAAAGCAACGAAAATCTACTTTCAATGTCGCAAAGCTTTTGGCAAGACTTAGGATTGGTTGGTTTCATTAGAAATCCTGTACAATAATTGAATTTTAACCTAATAATTATAACAAATACCTCTGGGCAAAAATTTCTACAATTCTGTCATAAAATTCCTTATTTACTTGAGACTTGGGGACTCAAACCTAAAGTAATTCACTGGCTATACACTTCAATCATCAGACCGATACTATGTTATGGTTGTCATGTGTGGCATGAGAGAATGAAAATTAAAAGCCAAAAAAGTAAAATCGAACATGTGCGAAGAATGACCCTTTTGGGCATTACCGGAGCCATGAACTCAACACCTACAAAGGTACTGGAAACATTACTATCGATTCTTCCTATAGATCTACATATAGAGCAAGAAGCGATTGTAACAGCCAGACGTCTAAAGAACGTTAAATGTTTTAATCAAACAGCATACGGACACACGGCAATACTTGAGCGAAAAAGTACCGAGATACCAGAGTTAGCGATGCACTCAGATATAACCACGCCAACTTACAAATTCGAAAAGAACTTTAACATAAAAATTCCGCTGGTAGCTGAATGGGAAAATGAAGAAGTACTCGATTCATCTCACACGAACATCTTCAGGGATGGTTGTAAGATGGAATCTGGTACGGGATCAGGAATTTTCTCAGAGCGGCTTGATCTAAATGAATCCAAAAGACTGGGACTATACACAACGATATCTCAAGCAGAAATCTATTCGATAATCGAAACGTGTGATAAGATAAAGAAACGTAAACTTCGGAACTACGCAATAAGTATAAATACAGATAGTCAGGCAGCGATCAAGTCCTTATGGTCTGATTGCTTCACATAAAAACTGACGTTAGAATGGCTAGAACATCTAAATGAGATTTCAAAAAATAACCTTGTAAATCTTGTCCGGGTTCCGGGTCACCACAATGTCGAGGGTAACGAGAAAGCCGACAACACGGCTAAATCCGGAAGCACAAATCCGATCAACAGACCAGAACCAGCTCTAGGACTTACCTACGCGACTCAGCGGGAAGCCATTAGAGCACACTACCTGAAAAAACACAAACTTCAATGGCAAAATGTACATTACTACAAACACAGCAGAGCGTTAATTACAGGACCAAACCGTAACATCACAAAGTACCTTCTCAAAAAATCACGAGATGATCTGGGAAAACTCGTAGGCTCAATCACCGGCCACTGTAATCTCAATAAACATCTAAACACAATGGAACTGGAACAGAACGCGGAATGCATCAAATGTTACGAAAGCGATGAAACTCCGCTACATATATTAAGAGAATGCGCTGCCCTTGCCGAAGCCGGACGCACTGCCATGGGAAAAGATTTTCTGGACACTCAGCAATTGAGAAACACATGCATATCAACGATCAACAGCTTTACAAGGAAATACATCTATGGAGATACAACGAAACTTTAAACTGTTGTAAGACGAACGAATACCGGAACACACAAGATATACCTAACAGCTAATTGGTCATAAAAGAGACCCACCCTTGCGGTCTAATTATGCTTGTAATTATATAATTATAAAACCTTCAAAACTAAAACTAGCCAAACGTTTGTAAATTACTGTGCGAATTGAATATAGCGGTGAAGCTTCAATCAAAAAAAAATTTGCTTTTACAAAACACAACAGTAACTTTCAGATATTTGGCTAACTTCACACCTAGAAAGAAGCTCGCGAAAAGTTTTCAATTCACATTCACCACATGATCATCATAACCAAAATTTCGCCGAGTTTTTTCACCACCTTCACATTATAGTCAATCACAAAATTGTTTATGGTAAAATAGCTCTCTAGTCTAGGATCACAGCAAATCCACTAAATTTTTTTACAGTACTAATCTCATGACAGAAAGTGTCAAAAATGCGGAAAAACTGTAAAATATAGCGGAGTATACAAGTGAAAAGTTCCATTTTCTTGTGTAGATCTTTCTCCCCTCTAATTTTTAAATGGATTCTGAAATACACATTTTACCAGCGAGGTGGCGCTGTTAATCATTTCCCTATGTCAGTGTATCTATTAAGGACGGTTGAATTTCGCTTTCGATCAACCATTCGGAATGAGCTCGTGTGAAAAGTGTCGAAATCATAAGAAACTCTTCGTAGTAAAAACACTTTTGATGTTATGAGCTGTTGACTTTAAGAGCACGTCGCAAAAGCGTGAACTGTCAAATTTGCGATGTTTTTTTAGAAGAGAATCCTTCGTAAATAACAAAAATTCCAAATTATGGCTCATATACTGTGAGAGTATTACTCTTACAAAAATTATGAATCAGAATTGAAAAAGGTCTTCATACGAATTTGCTCTAAAATAACATCGCAAACGAACTTGGAATGCGATGATTTTTCAGAGCAACTTTCGACCTTCATACTCAAACTCTTTGAATTCTGATTCAGCCATTATTCGTGTAAGAGTCATCCTCTCACACTCTCACAGTACATGAGCTATCATTTTGAATAATTCGTTATTGACGCAGGATTCTACTCTGAAAAAGCATCACATTTTTGCGACTTGATCTTAAGAGCAACGCCGCAAAAATGTGAACTGTCAAATTTGCGATGTTTTTTTAGGAGAGAATCCTGCTTAAATAACAAATTCTTCAAAATTATAGCTCATGTACTGTGAGAGGATGACTGTTACACAAATAATAGATGAATCAAGATTCAAAAAGTTTGAGTATGAAGGTCGAAAGTTCCTTTGAAAAATCATCGCATTCCAAGTTAGGTTGCGATGTTATTTCACAGCAGATTTGTACCTTTATACTTAAACTTATTGAATTCTGACTCATCTATTATTCGTGTGAGAGTCATGCTCTCACAGTAAATGAGTCATAATTTTGAAGAATTTGTTATTTACGCAGGATTCTCTTCTAAAAAAACATCGCAAATTTGACAGTTCACATTTTTGCGGCGTGCTCTCAAGGCAGAACCAACAATTCTTGAGATCGACTAACGCCCGCTGGCTTCTGAATTCTCAATGTATTCGGTTAACATAAATAAACAATACCCGCTCTCCATCCCGCCTGATGGTCAATATTTAATATTAAAAAAAATATGGCGAAAATAAACACAACTCTGTTAATTGCTATAAATCCCAAAATATTCTTTTTAGTTTTCCAATTTCCTACCGAAAATTACATGCAATTTCTGTTTAATAATTTAATAAATTTTTCTTTCGTTTATCGTTCGTTTCGCTTTTTTTTTTAATTCAGCAGTAGACGCATTAACATTAACATAAACCGATATTAAAAGGAAGTTGTGTATAGGCCATGATGATTTCAACCGCAATAAATATAAACTTCCTTTCTTTGTTTTCGTATGAAAATTCAAGCATTTCATTAAAATTGTGTATACAAGTACGTAAGTGCATATCTACAGGAGCATCAATAGAATAAATCGCATAAAAAAATAAAGTTACTCGAGGAACGTGGTAAGTAAAGTGTAACAGAAGCGCCACTAACTGGTAATAGTTTCGAGAGTACCATGCAAAGCCAAATGCATTGCAATGACAAAGGAGGAAAATCGTCTTTTTTCCTTCAGTTTTGAAAAGAGAAAATCGACTAATACGAGAAAATTGCAAGAAATCTTCTACCATTGCCTTAAAATCCAAATTTAAATCAAAACAGAAAAAAACGACAAAAAAATAAATAGAAAAAAAAAAACAAAACAGTTTTGTGCATGATCGTCGTCACAGAAGTGGTCATCGACACATCGTCTTTGCGCATACAGTTGAAGGTCACGACAAAACAAACGGTATAGAATGCAACATAACACATAACACATATATCTTTCGGTGCGGTGGTTTAGTGTACCGATGCTATTTTATTTATGTTTATGTGTGCAAATATAAAATATAACAGAGAGTGCTGTTTGGCTGTTGTTTAAAAATTGTTATGTATTCTATACCAATAAAATGCTTATACGGCTGCACACACTGAGATGTTATTAAAAATAAGCAGCAGACTATGCGCATTAGAAAGAGAAATGAAATATTTTAAATGAAATTGAACGTGAATTCTCTCAATATACATATATAGAAGAAGTAACAATTTTTATAAAATGTAATGATCGAGATAGAATAGAAGTGTCTTTCAGTTGTTTGTCTTAGGATTTATTATTTCTTTTCAGGAAATCGACCATTATGTGAGCTGTTTTGAGCGAAGAAGTGGAGTTTGTGGAAGATATTAGAGGTGTTTTAGTTTGGTTAGCGTCGCAATGAGTATAGCGACGCTAACAAGTGCCGACTAGCGTTCTATGATACCTAATTCCACAGTCGCTAAGTTCGTTCAGGTAAAATTTTAACTTTTGGGTCACAAATTTTCACATGGTAGGCTACGTACTTCGTTAAAACTTTTTATTGTAATGAGTTAGAGGTTACGAAGGAACTTTATGCACCGATACGAAGCTAGACCAATGATCAATCTTCTGATTGTGCATAATGTAATTTTACATCCTTAGAGAAACAGTTATATTTTAACAATTGCTGCTGAAAAAAAACTAGAAAGAATGAATGGGATCTCGGCAGCAAAAGGTTGAGTAAAGTTTCTTAATTCAGCTTCAGAGTCAGACCAGTTAATTTAACTGGTCCTATTGTAGGCACTGTCAACATTTGTAATGAATATTTTGACAGTACGTACACTGAATCACTTAACTGCTTGAAATCTTGTTCCAAAGCTTCGAAATTCGGACGGTAATGCCCCTGAAAATGATCGGTGTAAAAAAAACAGTTTACAGAAAACGTAGTCAATTTCAGAAGATTAAGTTTTTGTTGGTTCGGTTTGAGATACGAGATAATCGTATATTTTGGGTGCAAAAAGATTTTCTTAAAGTAAATCTTCGAAGGATTTCTAAAGATTATCGCAAGATTTTCCCGTTTTCGAGGAACTTTTTCCAATTTCGAATGATTTTGCTTCGAATTAGAAGGATTTTCTATGATTTTCATGCATTTTCTGAGAATTTAAAGGATTTTTTTGGAGGATTTTGTTTTGAGTGGAAAATAATGCTACAGAATGGTGTTTATATATCGACTGAAAAGGTAGGTGTAACGCTATATAGTTGCTGTTTCTTTGCCATTGACACTAACCACCGCACTGCATATCAGAAGTTATTTAGAGACTTAATTATGTCCTTGTATGTATTTCTCACTACCTGCAAAGTCACCATCTTTAATTCATTTTTATATATTTTCGAAAAGTCAATTTGCCACCCTATTCCTTTTCTCTTTTCATCCTAGCATTCAATATTATCAAATCACTTCAATAGCAAGTTAGAAGGGCGGTTTATTTCATTTGTGTACGATGCATCTTCAATATAGACTTAGCAGAAGTAGGTATGTACATAAGTTTAGATTAACCTTCCCCATTCAAACTTTACACATGCAGAGATAGTTTGAATGTAGTTGTGGGTCTTATTAGAATTTACGATATAAATTTATTCAATTGGAAAATAACAAGAAAATCGATTGGATGCCTCGAAATAATTTATAACATCGTTGTTTTCATCCAAATTCACTACTACAAATTAGCCAAAATAAACGGCCTACGTCAAAACACCAGAATTGTCAAACATTAACATTTCAATAATTTGTTGATTATTATCCCCTGGGATGGGATTGAATTTTATTAATGGAAGTTGTAGATCTCACCACACAGATGGAAAACTTTTTTTGTCGTTATGAAACACAATTCATCGATGAAAGCGTGCTTTGACAACGTAACCTGTAACTACGAGGAAGCATGTTTTTGGAGGTCAATCGCGATTCATAAAGCCAATGAAATTTTTCCATTTGTGTGGCGTTAGCTTTCAAATGGTCAGATCTTCGAATTTCATCATTAAAATTCAGGTCTAACCCCAACTCCAGGAGATTATTGTAGAATTAATGTTTGACAATTCTAGAATTTTTCTCGAATTTTCGTTCACTTCAGTCACTGTTAACTGAGAGCGCGTGCACGTACAGCTTTGGTTCGATAAGTTTCACTGGGTAATATTTTGACGCTTCTTTCATATAAAATCTGTCACAATCGTCACCAATGAGAGCGCGTACAGCAGAAAAGAAACGATAAATTTTGAATTGCTGGGATGATCAATTTCTTTGTATTTCGATCAACGTTCAGAATCGACAACTGTCAACACCGATTTCGGAAAATTAGAAAGTTTTCTAATTCGCGTCAATTAATTGCGGTTCTCCTGTCAAAGCACACACGTATTTTCATCAAAATTGCAAATTCGTCGTATTTCGATGATTCTTATGTCACAGAATTGCTGAGATCGACAATTCAAATTGCTCGTTTGTGTTCTATTTACAGCTTTATTTCGATAAGATTCACTGGTGACGATTTTGATAGATTTCATATGAAAAAAATATCAATTTCTCACCAGTGAAACTTAACAAATCAAAGCTGTACGTGCTCTGAATCTTATTGAACTAAAGCTGTACGCGCTCTAGCTTTGGTTCGATAAATTTCACTGGTGAGAATTTTGACACTTATCTTTGAGCGCGTACAGCTTTGGTTCGATAAGTTTCACTGGCACTTCTTCCATATAAAATCTGTCAAAATCGTCACCAGTGAATCTTATCGAACTAAAGCTGCACGCGCTCTTTCATATAAAATCTGTCAAAATCGTTATTAGTGAATCTTATCGAATTAAAGCTGTGCGCGTTCTGAAAACATTATTCAAATTATTTGACAATTCTGTTGTTTTGACGTAAGGAGTGCGTACACCAATATTATTCGTTAAGTTAACTTTGACAAGTCTACGTAATTTACATGGGTAGACCTGTCAAAATGTTCACTAGTAGTGAACTTCACCAGCAATTGCTGTACGCGCTTATTTTGGTTAATTTGTTATCCATTTATTTGACAGGAATTCGCTTACTGATTTTCGGCGTGTCGTTATACTTAGAACGTAAGAAAATTCAGAATGGAATTGAAAAGTCAGACCTCATCTGCTTAGTAGATAACAAATGTCTTGATTCAGTTTTACACTACAATGGCACGTGAATGTTCACGTTTTTTCAGAGAAATTACGAAAGAGTTTAAAAACCTTGTATTTTGTTAACTGATTGATGCAATCTCCAAGTTTACATTTTTCGCATTGTCAAGGTTACTAAATCAACCTAACGACTCAATCAACCTAACTATTCAAATAAAAAAAAATGTATGAATCTAATTTTAAAACCCGATAAGATATTGCAGTCAAATATTCAACATGCAGAGTTTTGTAAGTGTGAAGAATTATTGCCGAAAACGCACTCATTTCGTAACATTTGAAAATTTCTAAAAATAACAAACATTATTATCGTTTAGACTCATATTTCATTTATCGTCTATTATACAATTTAGCACTCGTACAAAACAGAAAAAATATATAATTTTTTTTTTCAAATTTTAATATAAAACTTCCTCAAACGATTTCTTTTAAACGCAATGGATAGACACTGAAACGCGTGTATATGTTTTACCGTACACATTGTGTACTGAAATATTTAGAGTTCTCACTATCGTAATAATTGGACGAAGTGAAAAAAAAAGTTACGACAACATTTTTGATAATAAAATTAACCTCTGTTGTCTGGTCAAAATAATCTTGGTATTATTTGCAAATTGCAAATAAAGATTTATTTACATTTTTTGTCGTAAAAATGCAATAATTTTAGGGAAATTTGATTGCGGATGTGTAACGATAAGCTTAGTTTTGGCACCATATCGGTTATGTGTCTGAATACGTACACTGACGGAAAAAAGTTAACGATTGGGGCAACAATTAAATGTTTTATGATAATTAAGTCTGTTGGGATCAAAAGTCAGTCTATTCGAACTGTCAAAATGACGTTTTGGACAGTATGAATCATCATATACCGAATTTTTATCCCAACAAACTCAATTGTAAACATGATATGTTTGACATGATAATATTAGGTCAATTCCAGATTATACAACTATTCGACAAGGTAGCACTGTAGACCAAAATCAAAAACATGTCGCAGTTTTTTTACCCCCCATTCCTCTCCCTCAAACGCATATTTTCAAGCATTAGGATGTATGGCAGAACGCTTTATTTCGAACACTCCTCCTCCCCCTCAGTAAAGTGCGTACTTTGTGAATGGTTCCTTACCTTCGAGTATATTTCAAAATTATATTCGACGAAATTATATTTTTGATGTAAGAATAATGTAAGTTTTGTGTACGTTTCATGTAAAATTAATGTAGATGATGTAAAAAAGATGTACAAAAGATGAATAATTTATATAACAAGGATGCATTTTGCTACATTATTTTAACATCATTTTTACATTCCAAATTAGAAAAGCATTTTAACATAATTTTTTCATTACTTTTATGGATAAATATGGATAAATAATGTACAATTTTTGTAGATGATGCTACAGCTACAGTCATTGTTTTTTAATTTTACGTCGTGTTAAATTTCAGCTGTTTCTGCAATTGATTTCGTATTGGCAAAACAGCTGAAATTTCAGAAGACGTAAAATTAAAAAACAGTCTCTGTAACAAGATGTACGAAAGATGAGTAAATTATACTCGGCCTTCCAAAAGTAACTCCACAGCCTACTATGACTGTCTCTTTTACACGTACCCTCGATGAACGAAACTACCGTAGTATGCTGTGGAGTTACTTTTGAAAGACCGAGTATATTCTACAATTATTTCCACATTCAGAATTAGAAGACATTGCACCTCGTATTTTACATCATTTTAGCATGATTTACATAAATTTTACATTATTTATCCATAAATTTTCTATTAAGAGAGCATACTGCTTACAAAAGAGCCATCTGTCGGCATCGTTTCAACTAATGAAAATTTGTATGGAAAAAGTCGCAATTTTCTGTAACGTTTTTCTCTTAAAGCCTTAAATGAAAACGAATGCCTATGTCGTCATTACATACTTAACCTATTCCCAAACAAAATTACAGAAATACTTTTGGAGAAATGTGAATTCCAATATTTCACTGCAAAATTCAGTCTTTCAGCTTTTCCACTTAATAAACACTTGAAAACGCATAATTTTTTCGACCAATGTGTTTGCTCACTTAATCTTTAACTGAATAATAAATTTAAATGACAGAAAACATTTTCTACGAGTCAGAAATGGATAAAAACTTTTTGTAAACGTCAAAAGCCAACAAAGATGGCGGCCATTTTTATTTGCAATCATCAACTCAAAATTTTTTGTATCAATTTCTGACTTTTAGAAAATGATTTCTGTCATTTAAATTGATTATTCAGTTAAAGACTAAGTGAGCAAACACATTGATCGAAAAAATTATGCGTTTTGAAGTGTTTACTAAGTGGAAAAGCTGAAAGACTTACTTTTGCAGTGAAATATTGGAATTCACATTTCTAGCTAATGTAAATGTTTTCTCCAAAAGTGTTTCCGCAATTTCGTTTGGGAATGGGTTAAGTATGTAATGACAACATAAGCATTCGTTTTCATTTAAGGCTCTAATTGCAGCTTTTTCCATACACATTTTCATTAGTTTAAAAGATTCCGACAGATGGCTCTTTTGTAAGCAGTGTGAGCACTTAATGTAAAAATAATGTAAAATTTATGTAAATAATGAAAAAATGATGTAAATCATGTTAAAAGGATGTAAATGCTTTTCTTATTAGGAATGGAAAAATAATGTAACAAAATTCATCGTTGTTTCATTATTTATCCATCTTTTTTACATCTTTTTTACATGATCTCTACATAAATTTTACATTAATTTGACATTAATTATCCACGAAGTTTCCATGAAACATATACACATAATTTAAATATAATTTTGAAATATACCCTTACCTTCTGTCATATATTATCGCGTGAGTCAAGAGATGCTCACATTTTTATTGTTTTCTTCTGCAGTCACTAAAGAATAGTAGATTACAATGATTACATGAGCCAAACTCAAAAGGGTGTTTTTAAGCAAAAAGCTTTGAAAACTGTTTTTTGACTAGTATAGTGTAGTGTATACAACTACAAGAGTCAAAAAACAGTTTTTGAAGCGAGCTGCTTAAAAATACACGAATGAGTTTGCGAGTGTCACGAAATTATCTAGAATGGATGACTTATTAAGCATCCCCCACTGTATGCTGTTTTACTCGGTGCCCCAACCGAAAACGCGTCATTACATGCAGATATACATGTAATAAGAAGTTTCCGGTGTAAGCTACATGTAATGGATAGCATGTAATGAATGACATGTAATGAATAATTTCCGTGAGGTGCATATATACATGTAATGACAAGTTTTCGGTGGGATGACGAGTAAAATAAAATCTCGGCTGTTTATTCTATAGTCTCAGTGTATACTTTTCATATTCTTCGCGTTTTGGTTATTTTGCCCCGCAGTCAGAATTCAAATCCGTCGTTGAGATAAGGATTTCAAAATATGTCGCCGCGCTGCTCAAGAAAAAAAAAACGATCGTCTCGCGGATCTGCATCGATGAAGAAAAAGCTCTTGCAACGTAGTAGCATCTATATTATGAAATATTTTGCGCCTGCTTAAAACTTGATTTCGTTTGCATTTTTCTCAATGTTTCTGGCCTTCACTTAAATTTGATAAATGTTTGGGGCCATTCAATAATAGGTGCTACTACGTTATTTCTTGACTAAATTAGGAAATGCTTGAAAAAATGTTTTTGAAAATTAACTTTCGATTTTTCTTTCGGACAGAAACAACAATTCAGTCTCTTTAATTCGCAGAGGAAAACCTATTTTGCAATAAACATCGTGTGACTGAGAAGATTTGGGTCAAGCAACAAATGTAATAAAAAAAAGCGAATGTAATAATAGTTGAACAAAAACCAGCTTCATAATGCTCTCCGTAAAAAGCATACATTTAATCTTGTTGAATCTATTGAATGCATACTCTTTAGCAATTGGTTTGTTGGTATAAATTACTTGATACTTGATCTATGCGACTATCACAGAGCATTGAGAGGCTACCACAACTTCTTCCTTTCTTATTTAAATTAAATGCCTCACTATCTCTCACACATGTATACATGTTCGCAATGATTACATTCGAGGTATTCTGGTTTGCATAGAATTTGCGAAAAAAGAAAACATGAAAAGAACATTGAAACTGAAATCACAGCGGAAATCGTGCATATACAAGCACGCGATACATGTGTGTTCTCTCACAATAGAGAAAAATAAGAGGAAAAGTAAAAAATAATTTTCAATCAAGAGATGCATTCGACCAATTGTAGCAATTGATTGAGATTTCTGTCTTTTCGTTAAACAAATCCTTTAAAAAAACCGTCTTGATGAAATCATTTTTATAGCCACAGTGCTAGTATTTCATTGGACAATACCGAAAGCAAAGCTAAGGACGAAAATGTTTTTGTAAGGAATTCTGAAGAAAAACTCCTTCATCAAGACAACCGGTTTTCAGAAACGGTTAACGTGTCGCCTCACGGTATGACAAAAGATAATGATTGAAACACTCAGAATATTCTCTTATTGTAGCAATAAATATTTGCTCTAATAGATTTCACTTTGTAATTTCAACAAGTATAGTCTATTTCACCAAGAATATTCTGAGTGTTTCAATCATTTTGTGTCTTTTAATTATGACAAGTTTTAGCGACTCTCGATATTGAACATTACAATGAGCTGGGATAGAGGGTTAGATCACAAAAGCTACAATGCGATAGTTATGGACACTGTGAATCACCCTGTCTAATTTTAATTTTTCGCAAAAAAACTAAAAATGAAATTAGATAATCGAAGGCTAAATATAACCGTTGTTAAAGAAAACAACATTTTCAAATGGAATGTATATGATGGCGGAAGCAACATGGTTTACTCGTGAGAAATGACTATTTTTAAATCAAACACAAATTGACGTAAATTTATTCAATCTGTAAGTCGTTGAGATGAAATTAGCCTCTTGCAAGTATTCTTTTCGATGTTTTTTTTTTTGGTTCAAAGAAAAATATAATTTTTTTTTGTAACATTTTAATTGTACTTACATTGTACATTTCTGTTGTTCCACAGATTTCGGATCGGAGGTGAGTTGTGGTAAAAGTTTGGATTTAAAAATGTGCCAGGTGGCACTTGGTTATTCTGTTGAGGACAGTGCGATGTCAATCCGAGGCGTGCCTTCAATTCTTCGCTACATGGTTGTCCTCCGGAACTTGAGCTATCTACATCTGATACACCACTATCAGCTGGACTTGGCGGGAGTGAACCTGGAAATTTTCCATGAACAAAAGTACAAAAATTAGATTCATGTAAAAGTTCAATGAAAGAGGTGCTATGAACAATTTCAAACCAAAAAAGTCACGAAATTAGTCATTTTACTTTTAAATCGTAGAATTTACAACTTAATGTGCTCTTATAAACTCTTCGCAATTAGATCTTAATAAGGAAAGTCACAAGGTGTTTGGATCGTGGATTCAGGACCTTGAATAGGTTTTAATGCTTGGCTGTAACAAATACATTAACATCCAATCCTGCATCCCATTATCGGATCCCTAAATCGCAGATTCTGATCGCTGAATCTCAGATTCTGTTCTCTCAATCTCAGATTCTGATCAATGAGTTTCAGATTCTAAACTCAAAATCTAATTTGTGAACTTCAGATTCCAACACCTGGAGTTCATATAGTTGAATTCTTCTTTGTGTATTCCCTACAGTTTCAAGAGCCGAAAATTATGAATCTATGAATGATAATAATGATGTCACACTCACTTAAACAAAATGAAGTTGATATAATATGACGTCACATAATATCAGTATATTTAAAATGAATTTTCGGACAAACTCTGTGCAATATTTTGATATATTTTGTTAGCGAAAAGTGTTATAATTTGTGATTTCTCCCATTTGAAATTACTTGTGGAAAATTAAAAATTTGAAGTCATAGAATAATTATTGTGTGAGGGCTTTACTCTGCTTGTCGATTATGCAGTACACAATCATACAGTCAAAGTGTAATAAATCTAATGCTCAATTAGAATTAGTGAATTTTATCAATCACGCATGGATGAAAACATGACCAAGGCCCACAAATTCCCGTGAAGAAACGCCAAAGTCAAACCGCCAAAATGCAGTTTGGCATTTCTTCCCTTTTTTGGCGATTTTTTTTTTTTTTGCGTTTCTTCTCACTTTGGCGATTTTTTCTAGTGTAGCACAACATCAATAAACACCAAAAAGCAACAACATTCATATTTTCCCGCACATCAACGACGTTTTCACCATTCACAGATAGATGACGGAAACAATCATAACATTTCTGACGACACATCATCGCCATGTTGAAAAACTGTGCTACATAAGGAGAGCAGTTTGCACTAAAGAATTCATTCTATTTAGTACTGAGCTAGAGTATACATCTTACTGTTAGATTGTACCAGTCAAGTTGAAATAAAATTTAGTTATAAGAGAAGAGGCTTTCATTGCATTTTACCTCGAGCTTTCTGAATCAAAAGTGTTCAAGTCTTACTGTTAGGCTGTACCATTGATGCCAATTGTTCGAGCAACGGTTAGCAGAATTGAGTAATTCTACATTTAAAATTCAATAAAAATTTAGGAATCGCAAATAAAAATCGCCAAAGCGAGAAGAAACGCAAAAAAGAAAATCGCCAAAAAAGAGAAGAAACGCCAAAATCTAAACAAAATCATGTTGGCGATTCTTCTCTTTTTTAGCGATTTTTTTTGGCGTTTCTTCTCTTTCTTAGCGATGTTTTTGGCGATTTGATCTTCACGGGAACGGCCCACAAGTGGCTGTTGCGCCGAAAAAATTGAAGTAAGTAAGAATCTTAACAACCTATCTGCTATGCATCACAACTCACAATATATAAAATGCTAGCTTTTGGTATAAAATAAGAAATTTCTACCGAAATTCTAATTGTTGGTGAAACGAAGAATTTCGGAAAAATCAAATAGAAATACCACAATCAATATTACATGAACCTATTGTGAGATTATACATCTGTGGCAATTTCATATTTAGAAAATATTTTCCCACAATATTGTTTCCAAAAATATGCCATTACAGTGCAAAAAAAAATATTAAATTGATATTTTGCTCAGCTGAAATCAAAAATTAATCCAACAAAAGAAAAGGATTGTTGATCAAGGCGAAAATATTAATTTTTTGTTTGTAATAAAACCTCTGCAATGGAAATATCATCTGCCCGCATCCCATCCGGCCATCGTAAAGGTTGTGCATTACAAATGTATTTTGAGCATTAGACATTCATTTTATTCAATTTTGATCAATGGCACACAATGCACCTGTGTATCAAAAATATTATGAATTTTTCTATTCGAAAATGAAAAGATGATCCTTTTTTCACTTATAATAGACGCTGTTTGATTGATTCCCAATATATGAATCGTTAGCGAAAACTGAAGAGTATCTGGAGCGAACGTAATGATAATAAAAAAAACTGTCTGGGTCTAGGACATTTGTGTACAAAAAATAAAATCCCTTTTTTTCTGTAGCAAATATTTCTGCTGTCTGGCTATGGAAGTTGATGAAAACATTCTCTAACCACGCATTGATAAACAACCTATAAACAACATATAAACATGGATTTAGCACTCAATATTAGGCGATAGGTACAAATTCCAGACAAAAAAAAAAAAAAGAAAAAAAAATCGTCTATTACGAAGGGGTCAAAACAGAATTCACATGCTGTGAAATAATATTGTCCTTACTTTATTGAAGCAGACTTTGATGCAGAATTTGAATGATTTTGCAGGTATAAAAACCCCTTCATCTTTTGTACAATATAGTAATGCAGTTTTGGATTGAAAAAGGTGAATTTTTGCGCATTGTGTCGCTGTGTTTATGTGTAGCTCGGATGCAACAGTTTTTTTATTCATATTAACGTGGTAGATCTTTGAATGGATTCATTTAAAAAGTAAAACTTCACCGAGTGAAATGACGACGTCATTGTGTTGAGGAAATGTGTTTTTTTTTTCTCGAGTTAATAGATCGAAATTGGGTCAACCGTTGAAATTTATTTCAATATGAATGCGTTGCAGTGAAATATTGAACGTTAATAAACACTATAGGGAGAGATTTTTTCTTACTATTTTTTTCATGTAGATGCAAACAGCATAAGTACATGGAATGATAATTCTTTCAAATGTAAATTCAAATTGTACTTGTAGCTCCAATCGTTGTTTCAATATTTGCGTATGAAGGAACGTTTCAATGAATCATGTAAACAGAGCTAGACGTCCCACTCATTGGCAATATTGCTGTCGATTTTTACCGACAAGGAATTCAGACACATGAACGACACTTTCGTCGCGAACACACCTTACATGTAGGTACCATGCCTTAATATAGGAAATCAACATAAAGACCGGACATCTCAAACTCTAGGTCTATGACGTTATGCATTCAAAAATTAATGAAATTTTATGTATATTTAGTGTGAGGAATTGTTTGCGATGGAATCGAATGAAATGAGAAATGTCATTTTCGCAGGACCGTGTTGCGTGTTGTTTTGACCAAAGTCTAACATTTTCGAAGGACCGTGCGATGTACTGGGGAGGGGCGTCTGTGGTATACCGAAAATTACACGGGCAAAAACAAAATAAATATTTTTTACAACAATTTTTCAAAGGGCGGGCTTGGCACAGACCTTACGGGCACATTTTGGGACGGGCATTTTTTTATGATTTCGGGCCGGGCACGGGCGGGTACGGGCATAATTTTCACGGGCAATGGGCATGCGGTTGTAATTAAATTGCGCGTTGTCAAACTTAACATTGTACGATGTACGATGTCCACGTCGCACTTTGTACGAAACTAAATTTTAAAATAAAAGACCCTACTCCATGTGTTTGAAGGTGCCACTAAATTTTGAACTTGAAAAAGCCCTACAATATCTGTTTGAAGGTTTCTGTGTATGTAAGAAGCAATAGATTGATAAAAGAGTCTGTCAATAAACAAAATATAATAGCTGAAGTGATGTGTGCACATAACCTCAGTTTTGTTTTACCGATGTCAGTTCCGTTATTTATTTAATTATTTTATTTATCTTTTCATTATTTCGCAGATGAACGGGCGTCCGTCCGCGCGCACTCGCACGGGAACATTTTGGGACGGGCATTTTTTTATGATTTTGGCCCGGGCACGGAAACACAAACATTACGGGTACATTTCGGGACGGGCATTTTTTTGTAATTTCGGGCAGGGAACGGGCGGGCACGGGCAGCGAAAAAGTGATGCCCGCACACCTCTCTCATTTTTCATCTCTGTAACCACAAAATCAATTATTCATCTTTAAACTAAAAGAGAAGGAGAATGTTTATCGACTAAAGAGTCTATAATATACCGTCAAGAAGCATTATTCGTAAATATTCTCTCGTTACGCCGAACTGTTACAAGATTTAATGCATATACTTTTGATGATAAAGTTTCTTTCAATCGACCAATGTCGTACTAAGACTATGATCACGTGATACGTGAAACAATCAATTTCATGAATAAAATAAAGAAGACATTACTCAGTAATACCACAATGTTGCATTATATACTTGTGAGTAAACTTTCATTTATAAATTGCATCGACTGATAGTTACCAATAACTACCGTTATGTGGAGCTGAATTCATAACAACGAGGAACCGGTAGGTAATGGTAGGCAATATTGTAAAAGTTATGTAAATAAATTGTTTAATAATTGATTTCTCGGCAATACTCATGCACTTACAAATCCGTGAAGTTACAAAAGCCATATATCACTCCTAGCAAGATACGAATTCGTTAGTTACGAACGGCATGAGAATTGACGCCCTGGGCGTTAGTGAATGATAGATGCCCCCCAGGTACGTAATATGTCCGTTTGGATCAAAAGTCGATTCTATAAAACTGTCAAAATGGCATTTTCTTTGAGCGCGTACAGCTTTCGTTCGATAAGATTCACTGGTGACGATTTTGACAGATTTCATAGGAAAGTGTCAAAATTTTCATCAGTGAAACTTAATGAACCAAAGCTGTGCGCGCTCTTTCGTCTAATAAGATTCTTTTTTGACATTAATGACATAAACATTTTGGACCTTTTAAGCTCGTACAGCGTTAGATCGTTAAGTTTCACTGGTGAAAATTTTGACACTTCTTTCATATAAAATCTGTCAAAATTGTCACCAGTGAATCTTATCGAACTAAAGCTGGAATAGACTGACTTTTGAGAATCACGATCACTGCATACAAGTATACAAATTTCATTTACATAAACTGACACACAATTTTTCGCCGATTAACATGTCATCATCATCATCAAACTTTATAGACCATTATTACCTTTCGGTTCGAGGCGTTTATGCCGCAACCCCAGAAAGGTGAACTATCCTCCATGCCCTTCTTTCGCATGCTAAGAAGATGGCTTGTTCGCTCAGAGAAAGTCCGCTAACTTCTAAGTCTGATTTAATTGAATCTTTAAACCTGCTCCTTGGTCTGACCCGTCTACCCCTTGGCCTAACTCCCGGGACCTGTACATCCAAGATCCTCTTCGGTAGCCTATTATTGCCTATCCTTTGAACGTCCCCGAACCAGCGCAGACGACTGGTCCTTGCCGCCTCTTCCACTGACTAAATCCTTAAATTTTCCCTAATGTCGTCGTTCCTAATGTGATTATGCCACTCTTTCCTCCGATTAACTTTCGCTATGTTCCCAAGAACCTTCATATCCGAAACCTCCAGGTCATGTACGAGATATCCGCAGTCAACTCTCACTACCGTACAGAATCGTCGACCTGAAAATTGACCTGTGGATAGCTAAACATCAAGAGGTTTTTTAGTACTATTGCACTTGAAGAAAATTTGTCCGCAGTTGTGGTTTAATCTCAACCCTTGTATCAACATTACAGTACCCTTCATAATTTCTTTATGACAAACAAAGCGTCTTCATAAGATTTAACAAACCAAAGTGCTGATTTCGTCGTTTACGACTCATCAGTGCACCTTGCCTACTAGACCGGCACACACGGTCACAGAATGATGACTTCTATGAACAGCGCAATTTCTTAAATACCACCTAAATCGAAACGAACGACTAGGTGAAGTAGTGTTTTGAACGCTTTGAAGTACAGGAATTATGAATTCGCTACTTAATTCCTTTTTGTTGAATACATGCGACCTCAACTGACTAGCCACCGCGTCTCCCATTTTCCTCGTTTCATCAAATTCCCTAACTAACTTGCCATCCTCTGAAAAAATCGTCAGATCCCTGTTCCAGCTACTCCCCATTTAAACTGCAAGCAATCTCCTTCCGAGATTTGCCGAAATGTATCTTCATCCCATACTCCTCACATGCAGTTTTCAGGCAGTCAATCCCACCCTGTAAATCCGTGTTATTATGTGCTAACAGGATCAGGTCATCCGCATCGGCTAGGATTTTCATTATTACCTCACCCACATTGACATATCCCTGCAAATTCCACCAGTATCCTGCAGTAGTCCACCATGGGAATGCACAACAGGTTCATTAGCGGCTTAGGTGCTAGGGCTCGCCCTTCACAGATTAAACTATCCATGAAAATTATGAACAGAAGCGGGGAAAGACAACAACCCTGGCGAACGCGCTCACTAACCTCGGAAGACTCGCTAATTTCGCCATCTATTCTTACCGCGAACCTGTTTGTCATTGTATTGTCTTGTATTGTCAAGAAATTGTGTTTACTATGACATAAGTAGATGCCGCACTACTAAAATCGCAATGTTAAAATTCGTGAACAATAATTTCGTCTTTAATCAGAAGCACATTTACAACTTGCTAAACATGATAATTGAAAAACATCATTCAGAAGAAAGAAAAGTTAGACAAGATTGCGAAAGAAGTACGACTTTTATTTATATTTCAATCCTTTGTTTTCGAAAAGAATGTTTTCTGTGAAAACTTCGCGAATGCTTTTTTTTTTGGTTTCTTTGTAAATATAAACCGTTATTTAATTGAAAAACTTTGCCACAAAAGTGACATTATTTACTACATCGAATCCAAGCGCAACCGTAAAAAGGGTTACATCTTGTACACCTATTTCAATATTTAAAAAAAAACGTAATAATAATAAAGAAGCGCATGAGGGACAAGGGTGTTTCTATGATTAAAAATTTCTCACGAAATCTTCATTTCATTCATGACCATAGATACATTTATAAAATCAGTTCCCTTCCCTAGTTTTAGTTAAGGCGACCTATCCTTTTCACATAATACAGCACACATGTCTAGTTTATATTCCAAATTGATTCATCGCTTGACCAACGGTCACTTCTAAGCAAGTCGACTGAACAAAATAAAAAAATTAGTTAAAATAGTGCGACGCGCAGGCATCGTCTTCCTTTTTATTTATACAGTTTTACGTGTGATTTCAAAGGGTTATATGATGTGGATGTTTATAGATAATCAAATGTTATAAATGAGGTAGAAAACTCAAGACAAAAAAAAATGGATTTTGTTTTTGTAAAGCGAATATTAAACGGAACCAGTTTCCTTTATGGCTTTTTTAGTGGATTTGGCGCATTAAATTAGATATTTTTATTTGGACGGACGGTTATACAATCGGAGGATTATATTTATTACGAAAATTATCAAAGCAGTTGGCTGGAGTTAAGAATACTCCATTCATTTTTCCAACTCATCTAACCCTTTTTCCATGTGCAAACAATTTCGTTAAGCGTATGAAAATTGGAGTCTGTACGCACAATGAAATGATATAATTGTGTCCATACATCACATCACATAACATAATCAGTTTTTATCGTTAAAACACCCGCACCTCCGATCCTTTGTATTGTTATTTACCCAACTAATAGAGATGTCCATCTGCCCACAAGATCTCTTACACAATAGTATTGTCAATAATCCTTTCATCAAACAATAGGCGACAATCTTGCAAATCTAAAATCCTTTTCGATGGGTTCTTTTTTCGCAGACGGTACACCAAAACACAAAAGGGCCAAATATTTATTCAACACACTCAATGTGTATACATTGCATTAGCTTGCATAAAAGTTCCATTTTCTTTTTAACCAAAAATACGTTCATTTCCATTATTTTTCATAAATAATGTGGAAAATTAAATTATTTCAACTCAAATGCATCTGTGTCATCTATATTCGAAAATACGTATTGAGTGTTTAGTAATTCAACCCCTTTTTATGTTTTATTTGTGGCCTGTGCCGTCTATTATGTTGTCCACATAAACCATACGCAACATCGATCATGTTCGAATATAAATAAATGTGTTGAAAAATGTTATACAAAAAGTGCAAGTTGTCGATAATGTGACTTGAAAATGTGTGCATGAGTCATTTTCAATGTTTGCATATTCTTTTTTTGTGTACATTAACACCAATAACATGCAATGAAATTTGGTAGATTTTGAGACCATACGGTGATACATAACCTGATTTTTATTCATAGTTTTTTGTTGCATATTTTGTGAGGTTTTAAACCTTTAGAAGATACAATGGGCATGTGGCCAGGTGATACGAATCTATTCATGGAAGGAGTTTGATGCAAAATACCTTTTGTGGATCATTGAAAGTTAAATCGACGCCCTCTAAGCTTTGAGTACAATTTTAATGAACACTACTGTAGTCTATGTCTATGTGTTCTTAACAACGCAAACGATTTATTTTCCTCCTTTGCTTTTTCCACATTCAAAGATCGTCCACTGTATAGATTGGCTGAACTTACAAATTGTGTATACTTTGACATAAGCCGACACCGCACTAAAATCGTGGATTGCTATACTTTGACATAAGCCGACACCACACTAAAATCGTGGATTGCTGAGATATGAGCCGGTCTTCGAAAGTTTGGTATTCCTTTAAGTTGCTGTTACTTCCAGCAGCACTGAAAATTGTCAACTTAGTTTCAACTTCACATCGACGGGCATATTTAATTCCGTTTTTTTTATGTGAAGTCATCTGTCTCACGCTGTCTCTTCATGCGGATAAGTGTTTGCTTAATCTTCACGTTTATAAACCCGATTCGTCTTTAGAATAATTTAATTACCCGTAAGATCATGAAATTGAATTTATAAATCGTTCGAATTGTTGTCGAACACGAAACGTGAGTTAGGATGTTTACCCTTCGTAAGAACTTAACCTAACATTTGAAAATTGTAGAAAATTTTAGCTTTACGAACTTCATACTGTAATAAACTGTTTCATATGGAAGTCACGACTGACTGCTCATTTATTTTATCGACCACGATAAGAACACCCGCCAGCAACAGTTGCAAAAATGTGAACTGTCAAATTTGCGATGTTTTTTTAGAATAGAATCTTGCGTGGGTAACAGATTATTCAAAATTATATCTCATGTACTGTGAGAGGATGACTCTTACACGAATAATACATCAATCAGAATTCAAAACGCTTGAATATGAAGATCGAAAGTTCCTCTAAAAAATCATTGCATTCCAAGTTCATTTGCGATGTTTTTTCTGAGCAAATTTGTACCTTCATACCTTAAACTTTTTGATTTCTCGTTCATCTATTATATGCGTAAGAGTCATCTTCTCACAGTACATAAGCTACAATTTTGAATAATTTGCTGTTTACGCAGGATTCTGTTCTAAAAAAAACATCGCAAACTTGACAGCTCATATTTTTGCAACGTGTTCTTAAGGACAAAACATATTTAGTTCATGTACCTAGACAGAGTCACGTGAAAAAAAAGTTGACCAAAACCTTCACGCAAATCTTTTTTTCGCTTGTTTATGGAATACTAAACTCTTGTGTAGAACATCAAAACTTGATTAAATGCTGTTTGGAACTCCCGAAAAGCCTCCAAAAATTGTAAATGGCATTTTTACAATCCAAACAGCATTTAATCAAGTTAATGTTCTAGACAAGAGTTTCGTAATTCCATAAAGAAGCGAAAAAAAGATTTGCGTGAAGGTTTTGGTCAACTTTTTTTTCACGTGACTCGGTCTATTGTACACGTCTTTAGTGCGTAAACGGCTTATGTCAAAGTATAGTCGTCGAAGATCAGTGTAAAATTTCTTGACAGCGGAAAAGGTCTATACGATTTTCCGATAGAGAGCACGCCATAATCTTGATAAACACTCGAAACGTAACAAAATCATGGAATTGATTGAAAATCGATCAAAATCATAGTACTGAGATTACGAATTTATTCATATTTTATAATAATAGACTGATTGACTGTGAGGTTTCATAAGAACGAGTGCAAGCCTTAACGGAAGCAACTTTTCAACAGAGTGGTAAAAAGTTTGAATTTTCAATTATTCGTGACAAAAAAAAAATAATTGAATGAAATATCAACCATTCCATATTTCCATAATATTATCTGTTGCCATTGTGTACCTATCAAAAATGTTCATTTCTCATTTTAATCTTCAATTCCGGCTTTTTCTGCTTTTTTAACTTCCTTTTATTCACTCGCATAAAAACTATTTCCTACATATGTCTCATATACTCCACAATCTCCTTCAGTGATTTTATTATTCAAGTTCCAATTTTTTTTTCATTCTGGTTACACATCAAACAGATTTGGTGTATGCAAACCCTTCAGGTATACCTTAAATGCCATTAATCATTTTATTACAAAAAACATCAAGGTCAGTTAGGGTCAGTGCTCATTGACCAGTTCTTTCCTTATTCTATTCACATATTCATCCTTTTGTCCATCCAATGTGTTGGATATTCAATCCTGTACAGCTAACGAAACTAAAATGCAGAAAATAATCATCTTAATGCATACGGTTTGGTTATACATTTCGTTGAAATCGTCACTGGTCAGGAAAGCATAATTTTCGATACGTTCGAAGGGAAAGATGATAGGAAATAATTTTTTTTCTTTTCTTTCAGTAAAAAAGGACATAATAGAAAAGGGTTGCAAATGACATGTTGTTGAGGTACATTTAAATCTTGTTCCGTGTTTAATGAGGTGAGTTTTTCTCTACATTTTGTTATACAACAGGCATTTCTAAATCGATCTACGAGCGTATAATTTGTGTGAGATGAACGACATTGGGTTCGTGACGATAGTAAAAAAAAACTTTTTTTTTTATATTTACCTTAATACCAACAGCGAAACGTCAACTTCTTTAATCAAAGAATATGAGTAAACAGAATCTTTTGCTTTCGCCAGTCAATTCCTTTTATCACTTTGCCGAGGTACACACTTTTTAGGCACCAAATTTTCTTGGAAATAAAGTATTTTCGAAAAAAAGAACTTCTAGAGAGACTGATCTTTTGGACTGTAAGATTCAGATAATATAGGAACTTTTCAGAGAAACAAAACAGCATAACGGCTCTAGGGCGAAATAACCCCGGACAAAATATCCCGGACGTATTAACCCGGACATAATAACCCCCCAAAATATCCCCTATACACACAGACAAAATAACCCGGACTAAATATCCCAATGACAAAATAACCCCAAAGTATCCCCTATACTCTTAGTTGAAACTTATTGGGCAGACGGTATTCATTATTTTCTAATGAACAGCCTGTACACCTTACAACAAGTTGACAAAGGCATTTATTTTTTGTTGTAGGGGGCTCTGCCCCCTAAACCCCCGCGCCTGCGGCGAGCTTTATACGCCCTGCAGCCGGCCCAACGTGCATGGGGCTCTGCCCCAATTCCCGCTAGGGGCTCTGCCCCAAACCCCGCTAGGGGCTCTGCCCCAAACCCCGCTAGGGGCTCTGCCCCTTAGACCTCACAAGGGGAGTTATACCCCCTTGACCCCGCATCGCGGGGGCTGCCGCCCCTTGACCCCGCTTTTTTTTATTAATGCTCAGGCCTGCGACGCCTTGCTTGTTTTAATTTCTAGTTTTGCGCCGCTTCAATTTATCCATTTCTATTATATCATACAACATTCAGTCTATAAATGTTGTACTTTCTCTTTTAATGACTTTGACTTTCAATATGCTTAGGGTGTCCAAACAACAATTGTATTTATTTAATAATTGGAGATATTATGTCGAGGTTATTTTGTACCTTGGGTTATTTTGTCGGTTTATATAATTAAAAATAGGGGTTATTTTGTCGGTGGTTATTTTTTCCGGGGTTATTTTGCGTCTGCGCCCAGCATAACAGCTGATTGAACAATGTCATACGTGAGCGGTAAAACTTGATCTAAGCCAATCAAATAATAGTATTTGTCATACGTGAGCGAAACAATTGAAAATGTTGTGCTCCGACTCTCAGCATGAAAATCTCCTATAAAAAGGTGAACTTGTCATCTTTGGAAACATTCTTTGACCAGTTGGGCTGATATGCACACGCATGGTGCACTGAAGTGTCGCAAACGACGAAATCAACAACATTTTTGTCCTTCAGATTTTTTAACGATTTGGAAGTATTTGTAAAGAATTGCTAATGGCTTCTAAATATTTTGGATATTCTTTAGATTGCAAAATACGCTGTTAAAAGATGAATGGAATTTTCCGCCAGTTCATTGTTAAAATGTCAGCACTTACTTCTGCAAATTTTGCAGCTACTATAAGCATTGTATTTAGCGTGAAGTTAGTGGCGGATTTAGCACCAGAAGAAATCCTAATGGTACAATGCTAGCTACCGTTAGGCGTGGTTCGGAATTCACGTAAAGCATGTGGTCCAAAAACTGCCTGCCAGAAAAAAAAATTTGATGAGGCGAACTGGCATTCCAAGCCCCACGAGTTTCCGCACCTAGTACGTCGTAGAAGGCACTAGGTTTGTGTGCAATTTACCACTGACACAGTAAGAAGTCGGTAGTGAAAGGATCTCTAAGAAGAATCCATGCGGAATTAGTAAATAACAATGATCTAGCCTCTGACCCGGACGGGTTGTAACGGCGGATTATTATTATACTGCTGTCATAAAGAAAAAAAAACTTAGAGAAACTCAGCGAAGATTTTCAACGAATTTCGCCGAAAAAAATTAAATTAGCGACAAAATGAAACAAAACAATCAATGAGAATCTTTTGTTTGATTTTGTCGCTTATTTGATTTTTTTCCGCGAATTTCGTTGAAAAGCTTAGCTAATTTTCTCTAAGTTTTTTTTTTTATTTATGACGGTAGTATAGGTGGCGCCATCAACTGAATATGCATGATATGCATCTAGTGAGCCACCACCACACACATCAGGAAACTCTATAAGATCTAGACCCCCCACAAAATTGTATATTCGTTTCTTTCGACATTACAAGTTTATACACCAATTCACCGATTAAAGAATCAATTTTAGCAATACAATAAAGACTCAAAGAGAATGACAATTGGACAAACTTGAAGTAACAGATATAATTGAACTACTCACCGAATGCCTGAATAATATTTATTTCCAATATGATAACACATTGTACATGCAGAATGACGGCTGCCTAATGGGGTCGCCGATTTCCGGAACAGTAGCAGATATATATTTACAGAAATTAGAAAAAACAATTGTTCCAAAATACCCAAAAATCATTCTCTGGAAACGCTACGCAGAAGATATTTTTGCAATTATAGAAGGAGATAAGAACGATGCGGAAGAAATCAAACAAACGCTGAATTCTTACCATCACCAGATTCAATTTACTATGGAAAAGGAAATAAACAAAAAACTGCCATTCTTGGATATTCTAATACAACTGGACACACTGAAACCAAGGTATACCGAAAGCAAGCACACACCGATAGATACCTGAATTACAAATCATTTCACCACAAATCTCAAAAAATTTCAGTCAACAAGATTCAATAATTCACAAGCACAAAATCCAAATAAAAACTCAATAAACAACCAAAACCAAATTACAACAATTACAACAAATTACTAACAATTAATTCAAGAAATAAAACAGAAGAAAAAGACAATACCAATACCATACATAGGAAATATTTCAAACAAAGTTGGATGTTTCCTCAAGAGAAGATTAAAATGGAAGTGGATCTTCACACCGGGTGTCAAAGTCCGGAACATGTTGAATAGAGTAAAAGAAAAAGAGAACAAAGATCCAGCAGGAATACACAATGTACCTTGCAATTCATGTGACGAAATATATATAGGGGAATCCAAAAAAGTAACAGATAGAATAGAAGAACATAAAGGCAACGTCCGACGCGACGTTACGAATACAATAAATCGGTCATAGCAAGACACACCATCAGAAAAAAAGGATACAAAATCGATTGTCAAAATGCAAAACTAATAATGAGAGAGAACAATCACAAATTCAGAGCCATTCAAGAAGAAGGAGCCATTCAAAGACACCAAGGTCATTTGATGAACATCGACAAAGGTCTTATCCTCAGTAATGCATGGAAACCAATTATATCGAAACTTTCAGATATCACACAGACACCAACACGAATTCAACAAATAATATAGTAACATACATACATTAACGAACATAGTAACCAACATAATGTTTTAGTTCCCTGATGAAGTCTACTAAATGTAGACGAAAGCTTGGAAAATAAATAAAAATAAAAAATCATAAAGCCACGTATTCCAATTATTAAACAATGAATATCTGAATACGGATCAATGTGCAATAGTTTTACCGGTCTATTGGCACAATTGACATTGTTTGTTGCATGCCATGGCGGAAAGTAGGAATTACATAATCCGAAAACTTCCAAAATATTCTTAAAATTTAAAAAAAAAAAGTATTAGTTCGCAACACTTTCTAAGTATTCGCGGAAATAATAGTAACTGGGGACATCGTGGTAATTTAAATTCCCTAAAACTGACCCTGGTTCAAAACAATGGCATACTCATTCCATATTAGTGCAGCAATTAAGTTAATATCGCGCTAATTATAAGAGTCACACTGTAGCGAAGATGAATAATTACGAAAGCAAAATTTAGAACAAACAAAAAATATCAAGTAAACTCGCCTGTGCTCGATGTACAATAGTTCCGATGGTATGGTGTCGTATGAATTGGAGCTCCACTTAATAAATTGTGAAGCAATGGTCGATGTGATATATGTTGTCCATTTGATGAGGATGGCTCGGTTTTGATTTGTAGAACTATTCGTTGTTGATGAGGCGGAGGACTTGTAGATTGTTTTATTAACGGTATTTCGGTGTCTACTGGAAAATAAAATTATTTTACGTTATTTTCGTGCTAATAAACGATTTACAATTTCATGGATTGTGTAATTGCGAATTAATTCGCTTTTTATAGCCGCCACATTCATAAACGCATAAAATTCAACCCATTGCAGAATAACTAAGTGTAGCTTGGTGTCATGAATATCATCATAACCATAAAGATTCCATCCACATAAACATCTAGAAGCCAATGCACCGAATAAAATCCCTTACATAAACTTCACTTTCTATTTCACATAAACCCGAAAATATATAATTCCCAAAGTGTTAATACCAACAAAAAGCGATGTGAATGTGGAAAAGTTATGTAGCGCAAACACAACTACCACATCATGTTCCACATAAACACGAAATAGAATTAAACCAAAGTCGTTCTATGGAACAATGTTTCCCTTTAGCATATAGACACATTAGTGAATACATGGAAATTGTCTACACACGAATAAAATGCATTGCCATCGGTGTAATGTCTCCGAATACGTGAGTTGTTCTTTTCAACTCAATTTCACTCTCCATAAATTCAACCCACCCATAACCACCCCGAAATTCTCGTACACACAACACACATTATCCGTTAAAATATTTGAAGAGACGATCGCGTGCTTTATCGCAATGACGATAACTTTTTTATTATTTCATCCACCCAATCCACCCACCAATTTCAGAGACTGCTAAATTCGTTCATAAAGTCGACCACCCTGAGAAAGGTATGTGGTATGAGTGTAATACCGAATGGATGTGGGTGGAAATGGAAATTTCTGGAGAGAAATTCAAACCATTCCGTTTGGTGTATAAATGTGTGTGAGAGTTGGGCCTCTCTTTATACACACAGGCTGTATGTCGGCATAAATGCAGGACCATGAAAAAGGAAATATACAACGTCTAGCCGTATTGATCGAATTACGGGTGCAGCGCCCCCATTTATATAATATTGAGCACATAAAGGCTGGCATTTTATGTGAATGGTTACATAGTTTTATGGCAAGATATAAAGCAACACAGACGGTGTATGTAGCTTACCAAAAAAATGAGGATAACATATAAACGAAACTTAAGGACATTCAACGGCAATCAACGAAATGGAGAGTTTGAGAGAAAGTTTCCATGTGAATTTTTGGGGTGGAGAAAAAGGTCGAATGTATACAGTTTCTTCGGTTCGGTCTAATACTACTTGGATTGATAGCATAAAACATTTCAATGATTTCAGTATTTGTGATGTTTATTATGTTACATAGTTACGTTGGTGATGTGGATCTCTAAGCATATAGACGTGTCTGGCTGGTTTATTATTAGACATTTTTGATTGTGTAAGAATCGAGTTGATTGATATCGTTCAAGGTTACAGTTAGTAAGAGATAGAAGAGGGAGATAGATAGAGAGAGAGGAGAGAGAATTAAAAAAAAAAAAATCAAATGCGACGATACATCACTGACAATATCAATTTAATTTCTTCCCAAGTTTCATTAACTGCACAGCACAACTTTATTAAATTTCAACTTTTGCAAATTGAAACCATAACATAAACCGTCACAAAGTGTGGAGTCATGGAAAGTAAAGTAAAACTCTTAAAACCAAAACGTTTGAAAAGTTTATAAAACAATTTAGCAAATGCTGTAAGTGCACAATTAGCTCTATCCAGTCATTTGTAGCCATACGACCCTACTTTGAAACGTTAAGCCATTAAACGGCATTAATTTTTAAAGCATATTTGACAAACACTAACTTCGTCTTCCGTATAATTTTAAACTCATTGTTTATCTTTTATGAGAGAGATGTCACCTAACTTTGATGGTTCGAACTTGAAACCGGTTAGCTAATATCGGTGTATTGTGCTGATTGGGGCTTTAAACAATTTTTTTTTCTTTAAACTCGTGACATAAATAAAGCTTATTTCATGCCAACAGTTAATGTAAATAAAAGCTGTTTTTGTCAGTTGGTGTTTAAGACGTTTCAAGTACTTAACGCAGTAAACAGAAATCGCTAAGGAATATTTTATAAAAACTTAGCCCTAACATGTTGGTAAGAGTCCTAAGGTTCCAATTTCTCTCTCTTACATTTATTTAGTATGCCAAAAATTTGAATAATTGACCAGAACCAGCAGTTTTACGAGCTTTCTCAAGAAATATCGCTTGTTGTTGTTAGGACAAGGTACGAGGAAGGTGGAGGATAAGGACAAACAGAGAACTAATTGAACTCTTTGGGGAAGATACAATATGAAATAAGCCAGGCTTCGATGGAAAGGCCACGTTGCGCGTATGGACGAAGAACGAATGCCTAAAAAAGCTCGGCAAAAGAGATTCGACAACAACAGAGCGAGAGGTAGACCCGAAAGAGATGGTTGGACGGCGTGGGAGAATGGAATAGAGACGACTTGTGGAGTCAGCCAAAATCCGCTTGGGTCAGTACGGCTGGTAAGTAAGTAAGTTGTTAGGACATTGTTATTTCATACTTTTCGTGTCACGCTCTATCGTTGCGTTTTATTCTCCAAGCTTGGAAATTTTTTTCTAAACTTTCATGAATGACTTGCAAGCTTTGAGGTATGAGAACTTTCTTCATAGACGAAAATTCAACAAAATTAACGGATTTCAGTCGTTTGATAACTTTGACTTGCTAGTAGAAGACGTAAATCAAATCAGGTGTCAGGTTTTGGGTCAGTCTCAGTATTTATTTTCCTTACTTTCTCTTATTTCATCAAATTTAATGTATGCTTTACTTTAGCTTCGTTAGAATGAAAACTGCACCTATTAGGACGATGTAGAACGAATTAGGAGGAAGTGGAAATAAGTGGGACAAGATTTTCTAGCTTTGTTTCCACCTCAATTAAAACTCTCTTTGGTGTAGGTCCAACAATGAGTTATTTATGAAACAAAATTAATTTTGTTTTAGAACTCTACATAGTCTAAAAACGGCCTCTGAGTTAGAATCAAATTGTGTTGTATATTTTGCCGCAACATCCATTCAAACGCATAAACCAATCAAAACATGCAAACAATCAAATCAAATCAATCAAAATCAGTCGGTGCCATGATACTCATTGAATGCAAAATTATTACTAAATCATCATCTACCGAATATTTTACCAAAGTTTAAAAATAAAAACGTAATATAGGTGATGACCTGGCGTGCATAAGTAATAAGTTATTTACTTTGTGCGATGATGCTTTTATCATTTTTGATTAACGTATTACCTAACTACCGCAACACATTAGCCAAGGTATTTAAACTCGATGCTCAATTCACTTTCGCCGAAAATTGTACAGATTAAATACAATGAACGTGGTTCGCGTTCGAAAGAGCAAAGAATGGATAAAATGCGATGTTGGTATACGTGTACCATACATGAATATTTAATTTAATATTTTTTTTTATTATTAATACGAAACAACAACAACAACAATTCCTTAGTAAATCGTTTCAACAAAACAAACAATTACAGTCTGAAACGATCAACCGACTAAAGATTCAAAAAGTTGCGCAATAGTGCGGCACGAAATGTGTGAATTGAATTTCGTACGATGAAAAGTTAAGTTTTGGTGATCCGTTTGCGGTGAAGACACCCAAAAATTAAGATTTCTTTTCTTTCAATTGTTAAGAGATCACCACAGTTTTTATGTCAAAATATGATATTAGGCTTTCATTTAGGAAACAAAATCCATTAGAATTATTAACCTTTTAAAATTCCACTCATCTTCATCATCTTTTTTAACTCTTTGTAAACATTTTTCAACACTTAAAACGGCAGATTTCAGATTTTTTGACTCGTTTTGAGATCGGGTTATTCTTTACGTTCCAATAAAAAAATGAAAAACGTCCAATAAAAAAATGTTTTTTGTCCAATAAAAAAAATAAATGTCCAATAGTCAATTAAATTTTCCTTTTACAAAATAAATTCATTTTTTTATTGGACAGATACTACTTTTTTATTGGACATTTATCATTTCTATTGGACGAAAATCATCTTTTTATTGGAAGGTTTAATACGATCCTTTTGAGATCGTAAAAAATGGACCGATGAATACTTTTAGTGAGTGAGTGTAGCATCTCATAACCTCCAATAAGAAGGGCATCATGTAAACGTTCCCGATCCACGCGCTTAGTACCGCATTAGCTTTTGCCAAAGTATAGCGAATTTCATATACACAACCTATAAGACTCAAACAAGTGCTGAACAGTATTCTACCAACATTGCTCCATCTCACTTAAGGCGACAAGCAGAGGCATGTAATGAATGGAAAAAGTGTTTCGATCCGAACAGAAAATACAGACTTCCGATAGCCGACGAACTAGAAAACCCACCACAAGAACGACTCACATCTCGTACTCCTATATGGAATGATCCTAATATTGTTGCACAAGAATTTGAAATCGACAACGCTTGGAAACAATATTGGTCCGACAGCTGTGATTTTACAAACAAATCATTGATTGAAAACCCATGCGAGAAGCTTGCAGGCTGTAATTTGGCGAGACGCGAGTGAAGAATTTTAAATCGTTTCCGCTGTGGTCATGGCTGTTGTAAGCAACAAATGTACAGTCGGAATTTCGTGGATTCGCCAAGTTGTGATTGTGACAATGTGACTGAACAGACAATGAGCCATATTTTGTTTCAATGTCATCTTCGACATTTTTCTGGCAATTTGAATGATCTGAATTCGGTGACGGACGAAGCCATTGAATGGCGGAAAAATTTGGACTTGAATATATGAGACGCAAAATGAGAAGTGAATCAATGAATTTTGTTTAATTTTTGAAAATGTGATTTCCATACGATCAATAATAAACATGAATCTAAGGGGATACAAAAATCAGCCAGTTTTGAAATGTTGACTTTAGCAACAGATGACACTATTACCACCATCTACGTTTTTAGTGCGTCAACGGCTTATGTCAAAGCAGAGCGATTTTCATGATACGATGCACAAGATGTCAAACTGTTGATATTTCTTGCTTGACAGATTATGAAAATAACTATACTTTGACATAAGTCGTTGACGCACTAAATGCATGGATTAGAGATATGGTGAATAATAACAATTGAACGCTGTGAATACGTTTAGCGCATTTCGTTTAAAAACACTTAACGGAATTTGTAAAAGTTTTTTTTAGTAAGTTGCGAAAAGCCAAAATTTTTTTTTTTCGTGTAAAACAATACCTAACCAGCTAGAAAAACCGAGTAGTGTCTAATTAATTACTCTTAAGTAATTGCGAAATCATTGTAAAACTTTAAACTTTAGCGTACTTACTATACACTTGCTTCGGTTGAAAAAAAAATATTTGCAATAATTGCATAAAAAACATTCCTAAAACATTTGCACAAAAAAGTCTTTCATTGTTTTTGCGCAACAATATTTCTCGCCCAAAAAAAATCTTAAATTATGTCGCCATTCATATTCATAAATTCAAAGAACAAAAAAAAGAGTAAAATAAAATAAAAAGAAATTATTTTTTGCGAGTGCTTATTGCGTGTACTCATGTATACCTCATGAAACAAACACGTTTAATAACAAACAGATTTTTATGCAGCAAAAAAAAGCAACAAAAAAAGCCTAAACAATTTAAACAAATTACAATATCGAATATATTTTCATTATTAACACACCACACCATATAAGTAATTGGCGAATTCATTTATTTAAGATTTTGTCCCAATTTTGACGTGCCCATATGAAAATTGTGCAATTTTAAGCCTCTCACAGTTCGTATGTAAAATTTTAATGCGAAAATGTCTTATTATTAATGTTACAGAGATGTATTGTAAAGATATTTTATGTGTGTGCCAAAATAACCAGCAACCAAACCACACCAAATATAATACTAAAACCTTGACTCAATACAACTTTTTAAAAATCAGCGGTTTTTCATTTATTAAAACGCTAACGTAATGATACAAAACAATTTTTGCTTAATTCAGCCGTAAGTGATGCTTGCCTATACAATAGACATTTCAATTTCATCTGAACTTAAGAAAAAAAGTCGGTGAATTTGCTCACATTGAATGATTAATTTACGATTTTGAAATTCGATGACACATTAAGGAGTATACTTGCAGACACGTAACATAACCTCAACATAAGTTGAAGGGAAATTGTGAAAATTCTTACGACCGTATTTTAAATGTAAGGTACGAGTTTTAGACATTCCTTCTATGGCGAATTGGTACATTAATCCTGTCGCCATCAGGAAATTTCCTTCGTTTTTTCAATTAATTGTGGAATAAATTGTCCGTAATGACCTTTGTCAACAAGGATGGCGCCACCAGTCATCCGCCTTCTAGTCATTTGTTGACAAATTGTTCGTCTCACCTGCCTCTACAACTTTGTTTTTAACATTTTTTGAAAATTCAAAAATTTTTGGAAACTCGTAAATTCTTGAAGATTTGAAAATTTTTCCGAAGTTTAAAAATTTTACCAGAAAATTTGAAAATATTTCAAAAT
Source organism: Pseudolycoriella hygida (assembly GCA_029228625.1). Taxonomy (NCBI): domain Eukaryota; kingdom Metazoa; phylum Arthropoda; class Insecta; order Diptera; family Sciaridae; genus Pseudolycoriella; species Pseudolycoriella hygida. The sequence goes on along the minus strand of CM055404.1, from coordinate 41,477,453 downwards.
TTATTTTTTAGAATCTCGCCCAAACTTAGGTCTGGCTGGACCCAGACTGTCATCGGTAAAAAAGATCCAACAAATAAAAAAAACTTTTTTAGGTTCTTGGTCCACTTAGGGCCAACTTGGACGCTAAGGACAGAATTGAACTAGAGACTTGCGCCGTTATTTTCCCGAACCAAACCCAAACCGAATTACAAATTCAAACCCGACCCGAATCAAAAATCAAAAACGACCCGAACCGAACCCGATCGAAATAAAAAATTCAAACCCGAAACCCTCACCCTCTGAAACTTTTTTTAAAAAGATTTCTTTTGAAATGTTCCTTAAACTCAATTTTGAGAAAATAATTCACTAAATTTTATTTTTCGGGTCGGGTCGGGTTTTTTTAGTTTAAGCCTTCAAACCCGACCCGAATTAAACATACGAAAATTCAAATCCGACCAGAAAAAAAAATAAATTAAAGAACCCGACCCAAGCCGACAAATTGATTCGGGTACGGGTCGGGTTTTTCGTCGAGTTTCGGACGGCCCGCTCACCTCTAATAAAGACTTCAGAACCGTCACTACACTTGACCTTCCACTCACAATATTCCACTTTGTTCTCGATTTTGTAAGCTGATTTCATCCATGCAGGAGACAGCTAAAAATTCTTTTCGAACAACGCAGAACCTGATTTGTCTTAAAAGTATTGTCGAAGCGGATATTGCGATTTGGGATGAATTTTTCGGTGACCGGACAAATCTCCCAAATTTTTTTCGTACACTGCCTTAAGTATCGCTGAGTCCCATTTTGTACCCCTTTCAGTTCAATTTCGCACACTGCAATTTCGTACACTTCCTATTTCGTACACTTCCTATTTCGTACACTTCCTATTTCGTACAATTCAATTTCGGACACTCCGATTTCGTACACTTCCTATTTCGTACACTTCCTATTTTGTACACTTTGATTTCGTACACCCCAGTTTCGCACACTTCGATTTCGTACACTTTCCTATTTCGTACACTTCGATTTTGTACACTTCAATTTCGTACACTTTACTATTTTGTACACTCCAATGTTGTAAACGAAACTAAAGAATTAGGGTTTAATTTTTTCTGTACACAAAAAATACATTTTGTAAAAGATGGTTTTGTACACAAACGCAATTTATTTTGTAAACAACAAAAAGAAAATTTTGTGTATGAGGTATGTAAAAGGCCGCCTGCAGGGCGTAATCTAGCCAGGCGCAGGCGTGACCTAGCGCGCCGTGTACGAAATTGGAGTGTTCGAAATTGAAGTGTACAAAATAGGAAGTGTACAAAATTGGAGTGTGTGAAACTGAAGTGTACGAAATTAGAGTGTACGAAATGGGAAAGTGTATGAAATTAGAATGTACGAAATTAGAGTGTACGAAATTGAAGTGTACGAAATGGGAAAGTGTACGAAATCGAAGTGTACGAAAGTGTGTGAAAACAAATTGTACGAAAATAAAGTGTATGAAAATAAAGTGCACGAATTACGGTTGGGAGATTTGTCATAGCACCGAATTTTTCAATGATTTCAAATATGAAAGAAATCGGTTTACAACATTCGAAGAACAGTTTTGTACAACACTGTGAGTTGAAGATCAACTGTACCTTATGGACGACACCCAAGTCTCTCAGATGAAAGATGGGCGCATATCACCAATTATACTTCCAACGTCCTACATTCCAAATGGAAAAATTTGTTAGATCCTCGGGCGTCTTAAGAACTGACCAACAGTCTTTACATGTCCCATTCCGAAATTCCAAATGTTACAATGGGGAAATGGTGATACTGACGAAAATTCACTGATCGTAGACTCTGTGACCCCTTCACCTTTGGATATCTTGCACCCACATCGAGGTTAAGAAAAAAAAGCTCTCCCAATATTGAAATCAAAAATTAATTACAGTTTATGAAAAACTAAACACATTAAAAATGAAATAACTTGATTTGTCCAAATCAGTAAAAAGAAAGTTAAAAAAATTATTTAAGTAAATATTTACATTGGAAACTGCCGACGCTGAATCAACAAAGAGGTGTAAAAATTAAAAGTCCGATGGAGCATTACCGAGCCTTCCGTGCAGTCTGACTGAGAAAGACATTCATACAATAACTCACATCCAGTCTCTACATTAAAATTTCATGTAATCATTTGACTTATGTCATAACAAAACCACATGGAATCGAGATACCTTTTCGCACTCAAGCATAAGGTTCGAGTATATGTAAATGTGGTATAATTTAAAACATTCATAAATGACTCATTTTCTATACTAAAAAGCGATAGTCAATGGGTTAAAAATTTGTCAAATTGGCAATTAAAATTTAAATTGGAATTTATTTGAAATAAACATGCGAATAATATGTTGTTGTGCTTAATCGATGTCGGTAAATATGAAACATGACAGTTTGTACAGGCAAACATATTATTTGTTTTTGCTATCGATTGTCACATTAATTTTTGGAGTTTGGATTATTACCGGACAATTTCAAGTAAAAATGCAATTTCAACTGAATGCGGATGTTCAGCGGCAAGCGCGGCAAGTTACAATTCATGCAATAATGTATTGTGCACGACAGTTCGTAGATGGAGAAGGGGGTACGAAAACGTGACAATAATAATATTTATCTAATTTTCATTGGTTTACATCAAGTTGTACACTCACCCTTCGAAATAACGTATTACTTCTAGAAGGACACAACAACAAATCAACAAAAAAAATAGTTGATTTTGGTATGCGGTGCTTAAGTTAAGATTGTTTAACGTCCTCTCGTGATTTTCATGCCACAATGCGAATGTTTTTAAATTAATAACAGTCACACCTGGCGAATATTGCAATTAACTCAAAATATGAACGTTTACGATTCGTTACATAAATTACGGTCTACCTCCTCATAACATTTAAACGTGTTGTATACGTTGTGCGTGTATCACCTAAAAAACTGTCTACATTTAGAACGCCCTTGCACAGATTATTTTCATATTTCATTTATGCCAAGAATTATTCAATGGGTTTCTTATCGTGTATGAGGAAATAGATATGACAAAGCTTCCTTCAAAGATTGACCTGATTTCGGTTGTAATGAGTAATGTGATAATGTCATACGATGGAAATGTGAAGCGGAATCGAAACAACAGACAGCGAACAAATAAATTGATAACGTTTACGATTAAGTCAATAGTTCAAAAATTTCTGTAAATGTAACGTTGCTACGTAAAGTGTTAAGAATAAAAAATTGAAATGCATTTATCTTTTTATGGTTATTCACTCGGAAGTACACATTAAAACCATGTTATTGACTAGTTTTTACAACTGTACTTGTTGATCCTAAGCTTATCTGATAAAATGAACCGACACTTTTAAATGAAACCTGCTGCTAGCGAAGCAAAATTAAATTTTGAGAGAAAATCAACGACATGATCACACACAGTCCACAAGTTGAAAGGTGCAGAGCAAGGTTAAGGTATATTAATTTTGGGTCAGACATAAAATTGTCGCTACTTCTCAATGCTTGCTGTGAAATGCCTCTGTTTTCCTTGATATAAGAAATGTTTACAAGAAATATGGCTTCACAAAGGACTTAACAAATTCTGAATAATTATTGAAATCGAATCGTAATGAAACTACTAGAATTTTCACAAATGCCTTTGCCACAGTAGGTTGATGTTAACGTTGCAACACCAGGGCCTAATATTTAGGAATTAATTCCCTAAAATTCCCAAATTTTTTGTGATTTTTTAGGGAATTTTTGGGAAATTTAGGGAATTTTTGGGAAATTTAGGGAATTTTTTGGGAAATTTAGGGAATTAATTCCCAAATATTAGGACCTGGGCAACACCAAGAAAATGAGATAATTTCTCTCAAGCAACAAATCGTTTTTGGAACTTTTCAGCCTCCAGTCAAATCTTCAGTGTTTCAATTTTTCAAAATCTGTCAAGGAACGGTACAGAGAGGTACATTTAGATTTAAACAGTTTTAGGTTTGTTAGAGTTTTAAATGTCATTAACTTCAAATCACATTTCTTTTACATTTGTACGTGCACGTTGCGTCTCTTTCTTGCGCATACATCTTATGTAATGTGACATTTAAAACTCTGACATATCAAACATATCTAAAAAGTGTTTAAATCGAAATGTACCTCTCTGTAGTCGAGCTAAGCCGTCATTGTGACCTGTAAAACCTTGAGTCTTTCCTAATACCGACGCTGCATTGCCTCTTTGATTAGAAATACTAACTAGCAAATCTTAAATGACTGACTTGATAATAGATAATTACTGTGAAAATGTTTGAGATGTACTACGATCCATTGGGATTTATGGAGATCTATCGTGATTTATAGAGAATTATTGGGATTTACTGAAGTCGTTCTAGTTCGGAATAGTAGCTCCGTTTATGGGATTGCAAAAAAACACTCGATGGTGAGATCAGGTGGGATGAGAAGCTTCAATTAATGCCTCCACTCTAAAATTGTAGTACGCAGAATATATGGTGCACTCTTTTGTCTTTAGTGAGAGGCCTTTATGTCACAACTCCAGAATGGTGAACTATCGTCCTCCATACCCTTCTAGAGAAAGTCCCTAAACTTCTAAATTTGATTTAATTGAATCTATAAGATCCTTTTCGGTAGCCTGTTATTACCCATCCTTTGAACGTGTCTAAGCCATCGCAGACGACTGCCCTTGTCGCCTCTTCAACTGACGAAATCCCTAAATGTTCCCTAATGTCGCCGTTCCTAATATGATTATCCCATTGCTCCTTCCGATTAACTTTCACTATGTTCGCTCTCTTGTGCAATAAAATTTCAGAGTGAATCCGCCAACAGAAAAAATGAATAAATTCGGAAAATAGAATTGATTTCGCACTCTCTTGAGATTGATAAATGAAAAGAAGCGGTTTGTAAACGTATCTTGTGAATTTCCGGTTTTCTAACTACTATGGCAGGCTTAGGGCTTAAAAGTTAGAAATCTGTGTAAAGCAATAGCTTCTATTAAGGCCACTTCTAAAGGTAGGAATCCTCTAGCAAGGTGTCGTTTTGGGATTGGTTCGAAATAAAGGAGTAATTCTTAAACTCTCCCTTTCATCTCAATATTTCTGAAAAATCCATATTTACTCGTTTAAATAAAGCGAAAACTAATAAAACGAAGAAAGTAAAACCGCTGGTAACAAATTACACGATCAAGAATAATTAATAAAAAAAAACTTCTATTTTTTGTTGTTGCCGCAGCACATGGTAACGGCACATGAAATGGCTCAATCTACTCGACCAAAGTCATGATGTAAACAACCTAACGAAAGAAAAATAAAATCTGCAATGTGTAACATTTTTCATTTTGCATCAATGAGGTAAGTAGGACGACAAGTGTTCACTGATCCGTAGCATTTTAAATATGTTGCTTGCATTGCGCCTAAGTAACATGCATTTAAAATAAAGTCGTGATTACACTTATCGCATGAAATCGAAATAACTTTGGAAGGTACTGCTAAGGTAGGAGGGTATAAAGGCGGATAAGGAAGTTGATGATGAGAATTAAAATAATTTTAAAAATTGATTTTTCTTTATCGATATCAACGTGCATGCCATAATTCCACGATGAGTCAATCTCAATTGATTATAAGTTGTAGTTAAAATATACAGGAAAGTGTAGCAGCAAAAAGTAAAAAGTGAATTTAAAATGAAATCGTCTCTTGTCGGCGTTTTGAGAAAATGATGGTAAAAGCGAAAATGTGCGTTTTTTTAAAAGAATTTCAACCACATTGAGGTGAATCAGTAAAACTGGAATTAGAAATTGAAAACACGTTGCATGCGTCTAAAGAAACATTTCGTTTCAGTGTTTGTTTTTCTCCTCTATACGTTTCACTGTTTGGTGTTTTCAATGAAAACTGATTTCGATTGATATATATGCGTGAATCAGTGTTTCAATATAAACAAGATGAATTTAGGTTAAATTGCACTTTGCAAAGTGCAACTGTAAGGTCATTAAGTAGTTTTATTTATTGAAAAGAAGCTTGTGTAAGTCTCCTCGTAACTTATTAAACGATCTCTGAATGATAGAACGAAAAGCGCTAGAAAATGATTTGCGTTTCAGAAAAACCGAAAATGATTTGCTCGTTTTCGTAATAAACATGTAATTGCATGTAAAAGTAATACACACGGGTAAAGAGCGTATTCTAGAAATTCCAACATTCACACGCAATCTCTACATTCCAAATTAATCGATCCTTTTTTTATCACTTCAAAGTATAATTTTGCTTTGAAATTGCACATTTTCCATGCAAACGATCCGTACAATAATTATTGTATTTTAATTGAAATTCTCTTTTCGTAAATTCGAACTTTATGCAAATTAACACCGAAAGTGCAGTTGTTTGATTAATGAAACGAAAATAATTACTTTCTTCTTACTGATACCGGAATTTAGGAGAACATTTTCCAAGAAAATTTTAGGTAACAAGAAATATTTTCTTTGCTTTTTATTTTATCCTTTCAACGAAAAAAGACGAAATAAACGCTGTCTTATTGTAAAAACAGCAGAACAAATTATATCTTATTTTGTCTTCATTTGGATTCAATAAGGAGTATAATTTTTCAAAGTAAATAGTCTACCCAATTTACCTATCTGATTTCCAGCTATCAGTCAAAAAGAACATCTTACGTGAAAACTTAATGAAATTTCGATGCATGGGTGTCTCTCCCGCTCGCGATGTTACACCGACATACCAACAGTATAAAAGCTCAGCAGAGCTCTGAAAATTTTTCAATAAATATAAAGCTACTTCACTAAACACAAAAACTTTTCACTTTATTTTGTGTTTATTGTATGTTTTTCAGGACCAAAGCTAGATAATACTGACTTTAGGGCAGCACTTTGTTCTCACAATGATGTATAAATGCCTAAAAAGACGTTATTTGAAATAAAAAGTGGAGGAGGGGGGAACACTTGCAACTTAAGGAAGTTATGAGGCAAAAACACCCCTCTGAACTGTTATACACTGTTCGAAAAAAAACAACACTCAAATTTTCGAACAGTATATAACAACTCGATAGCGTAGTGGTTAACACGTCTGCTTGCTACTATGAGATCGAGTTGCCAGTGCGTTGGTTCGAAACTCAGCCGCAGACCGATTTGTTCCGATTGTTAGATTTGTAAACAAAACAAAGCTGATTGAATCGGTTCAAGTCATGTGAAATTGAGTGTAGCGCCATCGTACGGCTTACCGGTGAAAGGCATTGTTGGGAGGTGCCGGTATTCTACTCCTACTAGTTTCGTTCCTAGTACATCTCATTGATGGCACTGAGTTTGTCGCACAGCTTACCACTGGCACAGTAAAAACTTTCCGGTAATGAAAGGATCTCAAATAGTAGAACCACAAAAAGGTAGCGAAACTAGTAAATAATGATCTAGCCCCTAACCCTTCATGGGTTGTTAAGGCAGATTATTATTAATATTATTATTATTATATAACAGTTCAGAGTGGTGTTTTTGCCTCATAACGAAACTGTTATAAACTGTTCGAAAAAAATCAACACTCAAATTTTTCGAACAGTGTATAACAGTTCAGAGGGGTGTTTTTGCCTTATAATTGAACTGTTATAAACTGTTCGAAAAAAAAACAAATCAACATTCAAATGTTTCGAACAGTATGTAACAGTTCAGAGGGGTGTTTTTGCCTCATAACTGAACTGTTATAAACTGTTCGAAAAAAATAAATCAACACTGAAATTTTTCGAACAGTATATAACAGTTCAGATGGGTGTTTTTGCTTCATAGCTTCCTTAACTTGCAAGAAGAGAACGGGTAAGCTCAGTGGTAACGTACTGGCTTTCCACCAAGAATATCCGGGTTCAATCCTGGTGGGGACAAATTCTGTATAGGATTTTCTTCAATGTTCTTCAATGTCACCCATATTTAATGAATTCTGTGTACAAATATCTGAGTCTGACATTGGTCGGAGATATAATTGGCACCAGAAGAAATCCTAATGGTAAAATGCTAGCTCCGTTAGGCGTGGTTTGGAATTCACGTTAAGCATGTGTTCCAAAAAATGCCTGCCGTTAAAATACATTGATGGGGCAAACCGGCATTCTCAGCCCTACTAGTTTCCGCCCAAGTACATCATAGATGGCACTAGGTTTGTGTGCAATTTACCACTGACAGTAAAAAAACGTCGGTAACGAAAGGATCTCTAAGAGAATCCCTGTGAGCAAAAGCTCACAAAAGCTGCATATTTCTGTAGGAAAAATGTATAACATTGGAAATTGTTTTATTGATAAAAAAAACAACCAAAGGCAGTACTATTACCGTCAAGAAATGCTGACACTTTTATTGATACTGTTCAATGAAAAAAAGTGTTAAAGCTGTGAGAGCAACTTTTCATTTCAATTCGATTTCACACACGACAGTGAATATACCACTGAAAAAAAAAAAATAATGAAATGGAAACCGCTTGTAAGGTGGACGACATTTTCAATGAATTGTGAAAACGACACGAATAAATATTAGTTTAGAATACGATAGTAAACCGAAATAGCTTGTCAATCACATGGTTTAGTTTTCTCACAAAATATGACTCCCTTAAAATGGAAGAAAGGTATTTCTGTTACGAACAGAAATTTAACTCTGACTTGCATTATAAGGTTAATAAATTTGGTGTCAGATTAAATGTCTGCACTTGAAAGTTTACTGACCGCACATCACGATTCGGTGGGCTGTTTTTTTTTTTTTTTTTGCTTTTGTGCTGAACCACCAATTCTCATAAAATACAATGCTTCAATTTATGATACTTATGTGTGAAATCCTATGTAACTGCACAAATGTAACCTTCAATTTATAATTGAAAAATTGAGTGAGAATTTGGTTAAGTTGGCACTTAAGTCATCGTGAATTAGGCAAGTTTTAATGGAAAAATTTGAAGCGGTGAGCTAAAGACACCTTTCGAGCATTCTAATTAGCTCGTCCAACTAGATGGCTTAAAAAATACTTTTCGTAATAAATTTGCGACATTCCACCTGTAAAATATTGTTTAGACGTTTAACACATAATTCATTTATTGGCATCACTGTAAATGGCTTGATCTACTTAATTAAATTTTTTTTTAATAAAAAGTGAAAATAAATATTTTCTGATTTATTTTTAGAAATCAAAGCAAAAAAACTAAAATCAAACCATCGAAAGACCATCAACCAGAAACATTATCTGCGCCGATAATAATTGTGTGCAGTTTACCTAGTTTTCGATTTTCATTTTCAGTTTTTCTTACTTTTCTTTATTATTATTATGCGCTATGAAGTGCAGCAAACAAAAACCCATGCATAATGCAATAAAATGCGCCAATTTTAAAATAGCTTTCTTCTTCGTTTTGAGGAGAAAACGTCGTTCGTCTTATGTTACACACAAAATAGTGTGGCATTATTTATTAGTTAATGTGTACAAGAGCATGCACATTTTGAATTTTCGTATAGAAAAAGCATTTAATGTGCAGTTTATTATGCACGTAAAATTATAATTACTTTAGTTTTATTTTCTTGTATTGTTAATGTTTTCTAATTTTGCGTTTTATTTGAATTTCTTTGTGCATTGTTCACAGACCTAACAAAGAAAACCTTATCTTGAATACCACGTATTTCAAAGAAACAAATTCATTCCACACTGATAAAAAATATATTACCGCGCTCTGTAGCACTGCGAAAATGTTGAAAAATGTTAATCTCTAGAAGAGCAATAAGAGTTTTTCCAGAAAAAAAAAGACGCTGGGAAACTAGAAGCGAAAATTTCCCAGCCGAAAGTTCATCAGGCCTGTTGTTTTATCTCAGGGGCGTGACAGTCTTTTGCAAGTAATACTAAACGTGTCGTTGGCTGCAATTGCAACCGAAATCAGCTGTTCTTTGAATTTTTCAATGAAGCCAGCTGATTTTGGTAAAAGGAATGAAATCGGTTGATTTCGTTTGCAATGAAGTTAGCTTCGGTCGCAACTGCGGCTAACTTCACGTCGAGTATTACTTGCAAAGATCAGCACAAAAGACTGTCACACCCCTGCTTTATCTACGCTTTTTGTGCGGCGTCGGCTTATATCAAATTATATATGAAAAAATGCATAACATTTCAAGCGGCGAAAAATATGGCTGCTACTTATACACACTCCGTAATAAAATCTCGTATACTTTGACATAAGCCGACACCTCACTGAACGCGTAGACAGAAATAAGATACACATCCCAGCTGCTATATCTTCTGGCGATCAAAAGATGTCAAAATTTTATCTGTGGCTCATTCTGTCCTTTTCCGATACTCATCATTTCTGTTAATGAACTACTTAAAGACGTAAATGGGAAACGTTGAATGAGCCACAGACGAAATCAGGAATATCATGGCTCTACGAGATAGCTCCCTCTCTACAACACATCAGATCATTCATGTATCTTATTGATAAAAAGACAAAAATCGAGCTTGACACTTCCCTTATTTGTTGATCAAAATCATTGTGAAAGTTGCATTTTCTTACATCAAATACTTCAGAAACATTTAAATGATATCTTGTCACATTTTTCAAGTGATATGCATTTTATTCAAAAGAAATGTATATTTGACGAGATACATGCATAATTATACGTGTCACTTGTCATCATTTATGCATGTCCGAAGTATAGTATGATTTGAATGACATAGAGAACACAACAATTGTACAATCAATAATCGGCATTTATTACCGATTAACTAAACACAACCAATAAATGTGTTTCACTTCATATTCCATATATATTCTTAATTGCAATAATTCTTCGACTATAATGACAGCAAACGACGAAGAATAAATCATATACGACTGGATACTTGGCACATTTAATATTCACATACACAACATTGATGTGATACACAACCGATCATCATACTGACTGATGTTTATAATTGCGCGAGGAACGGAAGTGAAAGTAATAGACGATGATGTTCGCCGCTATTACATATAATAATTTACATTGGAAGTGTATACGATCGTGTCTCATTTTGTTATGCACGTAGGTATTTTTATACAATGTTTTGTTTAGATATCGCACTGTGTAATAAGCCTTGACCTAAATTTTAGCTTCATTCATGTAAAATTAATAGTAGCATGGATTTTTTAATGTTAAATGCATATAATTAATCGGTTTTTTGTTTGCTGGAGGTATGCGAATGTTGACGTATAGTGCGGATGTTGAGATGCTTAGCTTTCAATCAATTTTTTTTTGCAACAAAACTCATCTCAATGTTAGAATTTAAAAAATTGAAAGTTATTCCAACGAGGGGATGTCCGTAACAAACGACCTAAGAGAAAACTTTTACATTTAACTTGTAGTTGGAAGGATAAAGTCATAATTCATATTCGACAAGAACAGAAATTTAACGAAAAATTTATGGTACTGAAGGATGTGTAAAAACAACAGAAGAATAGGTAAGTGTTAACCGCACTCGCACCATCGTGTTTAAGTTTCATACTTCCACTTTCAATCTTGATAGTCGAATGTTTTGAAAATCGGTAGGTAAAGGAATATAGTCAACAAATCATGCGGTTGAGTTCCTTACGTTTAGAAGCCGACGAAAAGCGCTCCGCTAGGGACATAGTGAAGTTTGTCTTTTGGCGGTGTCCCATTGACAAGCCAAAATTTAAATATTATTTATTGACTGAGCAATTTCAAACGTTTTTTGTGCGGTAACAGCGCCGGCTTATGTCAGAGTATATTCCATGATGAAGGGCAGAAGCTGACAAGCAGCTCATTTTTCGTCGAGGGGCAGATAAACGTGGGAAATCCTTTTGCACTCGAAAGATAATCATTTGGGACATCAAACTAAAAAAAATCCGTGAAAATCCATTTAATTTAATGAAAATCATTCAAAATTCAAAACCCTGACATAATGAGAATTAACAAATGGTGATTTATTATAACACCTAAACATGTTTAACGGACAGCCCCTTTCAACATTTTCATTGTAAGTTAATCAATTAAAGTTCAGCATACATTATGTACTTCGAGTGGTGTACCAAAGTTTTCCTGTTGAAATTCTCTTCCACTCATAAGATATGCCAAAAATTTCAAATTTATGCGAAACCTCGCCAAACAATACTTTGTTTTTATTAATAAGATACTGTTACCGAATTTAAATTTAAAACTGTGAATAGGTAGAGACTTAACAAACAAAACTTTAAGCGAGATATCCAGTTAGGTCAGGGTCACTACATAAAGATAAAAGTGATTTTGAAATGAAATCGTAAAAGGTGTTTTACGCATAATTTATTCTTTTTTTTTGGAAACACAGTTCTTATTCTAAATAACTATTGCGTTAATTGTTTTTCTGACACAATAATGGTTTGGTTGCATCAATATTATTGGGTTAGGTTTCAATTGATTTAATTGACTGTGAAACAACTCAATCATAGCAATGTTATAATGATGTCATAGTCCGTAACGTTTTGACTGTTGAAAAAAAAAAACATAAAAAAGTGGAAATTCTATTCCGGGAAGTCAATATATCTGTTAATGTACTGTGTGTATATCGATTCGAATTAACCTTCAAAATTGTTGCTTTTCTAAGATTTTGTTTTGGTTGAGTTTGACTTTGTAGATATTATTGCCAATTTTTATATATTTTTTTACAATGAGTAAAATATGTCGTAAATAATCGCATTTTATGTGTGTTTCAGAGGCTTTCTGTCTTTTATTGTTTTATCATTCGATACAGAAGCCAGATAAAAATTACAAACCACAGAAGAATGATGTGGAAACAACAAACGATGTAATAAATATCTACGTCATCAGTAGGAGGCCAACCTCCTCAAATGACGAATTTCAAATTTTGCATGAAAAAAAAATTGCAGTGAAAGCATGAAATGAATTATTTTCGGTCCTAGTGACAAATAAAGATATAAGATATTAGAATGACTTAGTATGTTATGACAAAACGGACACTTTCTCAAAAATTCTAAACGAATCGAAAAATCCGATATATTTCTGCCGTGCAAATCATAAAAACCTTGAGATGAAAGAGAGAAAAGATTTCGTATGAAAAAATCCACACAAAATCTTTTCTCTCTTTCGTCGCAAGGTTTTTATGATTTGCACGGCAGATTTGTTACTACCGATTAGGGGCCATTCATAAATTACGTAACGCAAACATAAAAATTTTCATTTGCCCCTCCCCCTGTCACGCAAAAGGGCCAAATTTACCCCCCTCTTGCGTAACGTAAGTTATGACCCCCTATGTATGACACGCCATCTATGTGTCACATATAGAGATTGCATTACGGATTTTCCGTAAAAATGCCGTAAAAGGCACCTGCAGCTCGCAGCATGTAAATGAATCACCAATTTTAATATGACCATCTTCGGCTTTGTAATATATGCCGGAAGAGTCATTGCCTGGAAGTTTTCTGTCACACTGGTTCCAACGCTGCAAGTTTTTGTGGTCAAAATTAGTTAATATTTACGGTAAATTTACGGCAACATTATTTCTTCAATAAAACTAATCCCAGCGGGACTAGTGTGATGGGAAACTTCCAGACAATGACTCTTCCGGTATATATTACTAAGCTGAAGATGGTCATATTAAAAATGGTGCATTAATTTACATGCTTTTACGGCATTTTCACACATATTTCAGACTCTAGCAACTTTTATAATAATTTTTCCAATAAAATCGACTACAAACGATCTACTCCTCCCTTCACAACACTTATGTCCCACTCCCATAGATGGCACTAGGGGGTCGTGCACATATTACGTCACACTCAGAAGGAGAGAGGGGGGGGGGGGCACTGAAAACGTGACGGAATCGGACGGGGGGGGGGGGTGTGTCTGTATGGAACGTGACGTCACGTTTTGTTCCAATAAAATTTTTATTAGACATTCAAAACATAAACTTCGCGGACCCGTAGGAAACCAGTTCAATCGATTCTGGTTGCAAGGATTCCCGTTCTATTAAATTACTGAGTTATTTTGATCGAGTTATTTACAAGAAACCCAAAATGACTAAAATGACCCTCGCCGAACGGCTTCTGCATATATATTTCCAGGTAGGAGAGGGCGGGGGGGGGGTCGAAAATGTGACACCATATTTTAGGGGGTATAAGACAAACGTGGTGCAACGTGACATGTGGGAGGGGGGAGTCAAAAAATCGAGAAAAGAGTATGACGTAATATGTGTACGACCCCTAGGTTTGTGTTACTGACTTAGTAAAAACGTCAGTAACGAAAGGATCTCTAAGAAGAATCCATGTGAGCTAAAAGCTTACAAAAAAATTGCGGAACTATTAAAACAGAATGACTTAGCCTCTGACCCGGACGGGTTTGAACGGTGGATTATTATTATATTATTATGTTACACTCCCATTCGATGGAAATCCCCTTCGCGTCGTAAAATTGTGATTCTGCCCCTACGCTTGGTGGTAACGAATTCTGAACAACCCCCGAGGAAATGTATTAGACGATATTGAGCTATCAATGCGTTCTCCATCGACATCATAAATATATCAATGAATTACTTAGCATTCATTAACTTCAACATTTTTTATTCATTGAATGTCGAGTATATCTACAAATAAAAAAATATAGTAAAAAAATGAATGCAAAAGAGCATTCAAATAAAAACGTATTTTATTCTTAAATGTCTTATTGTATTTACCCAAAACATTTGGCACATCTTGTTGTTGGAGAAACTTACCTAGAAAGAACAAAAAAAAAATTATTAGTTTTCGCCAACTCCTAAGCGTCTTATTGTAATTTTATGTTTATAAATAGTGAGGTGTTTTTGCCACATTACCGTTTTCCACGAACATTTAACGCAAACTATAGGTAAAATATATATGTAAAATGTTTACGATTGAGGACAAGGCCGACCGATTCAGAAAAACTGCAAAAAAAACTGTTTTTTACAACAAACGTATTGATCATATATCATCTTTTCATTATAAGAGAAGTTGTAGTAAATATGCGTTCATTACCTATAGACTTGCTTCTATAAAATTCTAATTTTTTATTAGCGCCAAATAACTTATAAGAAAACAGTGAACTGCATCAATTTATATATTGAGGTGTTTGGGCAGAAATCTGTTCCTGTCGAATTATAACGAATTTAGTGATGAGAATCATAAATTCTAAAATATAAACTCCTTGACATTTGTGCATTTCATCATGAAATTCGATATTCCTTGACACACGCCGATGTCGCTCTAAATATCTATAATGCAGAAAGAAATTTGATTGTCGACTGAGAACTTATATATTTCCGTAAATCGATAGATCAATCGCTTGAGCCAATGTTTACGCTATAAGAATAGTAATATTTTGTTCAAACAATAATTATGAAAACGTTGCGACACAGAATCATAATAACTTGATTTGCCGCGATCTTTTCAAATACAACTGCTGAAACGTCATTTCAAAACAAACAAACAAATAAAAAAAATAATTAAGTTTCATATTACCACAATTTACATAACAACAATTAATAATTAATTTAATTAACAAATGCCAAATGAAAAGTAAAGAGTCATACAAAGTGCTTGGCTCAATAATTGAATACACAAAGTGTATCACGGATGTAACCAATAAATTACAAAAAAATACACAATTTCCTCTCTGACGAAAATATATTTCCATTTCAATAAAAATTTCTAATTTTATTTCCATTCGCAGTGGCAATCGCATAGAATGCTTTCAGAAATGAAAAATCGAACTTTGGAATAGTTTCGACGTTACTGCTTTTCAATACTTTAATAGCCAATTTCTAATTCGATTTGCAACCCCAGGGGTGCAATTAATAATTTTTCCGCGCGGTGCGGCGTCGATTTAGGTTATGTTGTCAGCTCATGCACTTCATCACGAAAATGCATATACTTTGACATAAGCCGACGTCGTAGAAAGTGACGTTCCCTCTTTTATCAATAATCAGTTTTTGACCCATCTCCTCTGGCGTATGTTTCGAAGATTTTTTTTTATAATATTTTGTAGCAAAATTAGCGGAAGTTGCGAAGGTTCGTAATTTTCAACCTCTTGTAACGCCATTCTTGCATGAGCCGTATAGTGTATAACTTGTGAACTTTGTCGAAAGCACTACACCCGTGATTTTCAACACTTTATTTAAGTCGAGAGAAAATTTAATAAAATATTTACAGTTTAACGGAAATATTACAAGTAAAGAAACTAGGTTGCCTATAGCGAGCGCTGGATTACAGCGCACAATGAAAACAAACGATCAAAGTAAGTAACACCTTATAGAGGGGTTGTTGAGTGAATTCGAAAAGGTATAATGTTTTCAAGAATATTTTAATGTTTTATTTGGTTGAATAAGAAGTGCAGATAAATCGTTGAACATTTTTTATTGATTTTTTGAGCAATAAAAATTGCTAAAGATTTTTATTTTCAACTAAAAAATATGTTTGCATGGAACAAGAGTAGTTTCATATCAAAATGCATTTTTGATCGATGGGAAATGTAGAATTTATGTGCTTCGTTTCATGCAGTTAAATGCAATAAATAATAAATTTGATGGGATGTCGAAAATTATATGGAATTTATTTTATTTATGGCATTCAATGGACTACCATAGCAGTAAATTACGTAAAACACTCACCATTAAACTGTATGAAATTTTGTTCGAAAAATGGCGATAAAAAAGTAGAGAACATTACAAGCCTGACTTCCTTATAACCAAGAGATTAATTTTTTATTTGATAAAACGACAGAATTCCATGACGGAACGAAAGATTTTAATTTAAATATAAAATACGGAGTACATTGAAAATGGAAGTTTGCTTGACTGTTTGACATACATAAAATATTGATCTAATCTAATTCCATGTCTTTATATCATTTTCTAACCGGACAAAGGAATACAACACAAAAATAGAAATGGAACCTGAATAATGTCTTCATTCTATTGAAACGTAGTGGTGGATGGGGGATGTTATAATACAGTTATTTTAATAACTGAATGTAGGACAAATAAACTTCACCGAAATAATATTATTCTTATCTTTTGTTAAAGAATATACGATGCGGCGATGAAGCGATATTAATAAATTAAGCAGAAACAGACGCACATTTCAAAAGAGGACCTTGGTAAATTATTAATTTCATAAAAATTTCATTATTTCCTATCCTTACCTTCATATTTTATTATTTTAAATCCGGATAATGTATCTGACAATATGTTTATGAGTCTTAGACGAATGGGGATGTACGTCTTTCGCAAATTGTTTTTCAAACACACTACACCTTGTGCATGTAATGTCAATAAAGAAAGAAAGAAAAAACTTCTCAGTTCGACTATAATTTGCAATGAAAAATGACTTCACTTAAATAGGTGATAGATCGTATCGTTTTGTTTGGTGAAAAAGTCGGAGTTCCAAGTCTATAAAATCATTAATATCTTTAGGAAGGTGTTTTCATAGAGAAAACTGCTCCATCCCCTATTTACGGATCTTTTTTATTATTTCAGTAATTGTGATTTAAGTACCAAAAAAATTGCATTGTAGCTCCAATTCAAAGTAGCTACATCTGATTCTAAAACTATCAACTGCTCTTATCAGATACTCATATCAACCCTTCCCGACAACTTCTTCTTTCTCCTGCTCTCGACGCAATTAGTACGTCATCGGCTTGTGTCAAAGTATACTGACTTTCATTATAAGATGCAGAGTCTGCAAATACGATATTGTGAAGTTATTGACTGTTATATGCACATTATCATGAAATTTAGTACACTTTTACATAAGCCGGTGACTCACTAATGGTGTAGCTTATTCGTTCCTCTATCAACCATACGCACGGTTGTAAAGGGCTTCTATAATTATATCTTTCGTTGCTTTTATCAACAATTGCTCTTCTAACATACTCTCAAACATACAGTGTAATATAGAGATTTCTGTAATTCCCAAAAACTACAACTATAACTGCAATACTGTTGTTCAGAGCTCGTTGCAAAAATGTGAACTGTAAAATTTGCGATGTTTTTTTAGAATAGAATCTTGCGTGAGTAAGAAATTATTCAAAATTATATCTCATGTACTGTAAGAGGATGACTCTTACACGAATAATACATGAATCAGAATTCAAAAAGTTTGAGTATGAAGGTCGAAAGTTCCTTTAAAAAATCATCGCATTCCAAGTTCATTTGCGATGTTTTTTCATAGCAAATTTGTACCTTCATACCTAAACTTTTTGAATTCTGGTTCATCTATTATATGCGTCAAAGTCATTTTCTCATAGTACATGAGCTACAATTTTGAATAATTTGTGATTTACGCAGTGTTCTAGTCTTAAAAAAAATCGCAAGTTTGACAGTTCACGTTTTTCCGACGTGATATTTAGACCCGTACAAAGTACGTGTCTTATACGCTTATTACGACGTTTGTAGCCATGATGAGAGATTAACGTGCGTATCTAGTGAAAACTATACCGCACGGTACCTATGGACAAGGTGGAGACAGCCACCGTGTTTCAGCACCCGTAGGTACCTCAACCTGGAGGTTTTTTTTTAGTTGGACTGTTGGACTTTACTAAAACTCTAAAAGTGAGAATCGTCTAGCACAACTAGATTTTTCTTTTCTATGTTTTTCAAAAGACCTGTCTTTAGTGTAAATTGTAGAAAATACTTACTACTGAGGTGACAATTTTTGCCATACTTCCAGGGTGGGGATGGTTAGGACAAGTTTTTCAGTTGTAAAGGTGCTATCACTAATTTATTGGGATTCCACACTGAGGAAAATATCCACAAGCGACGTAGAAATTGTGTTTATAATATACGCCGCCGACGTATTATATACGCGGTGAATGTATTATCAACCTTATTTAAGTATTGTGTAGTATCCCGGTTAATCGAATTCTTCCTTTTTAAAAAGTCATATGTTTTGTTTCTTTTTTAAATGTCAAACATACATAAGAGGGAAAGAGTTAGAAAGAAAGAAAAGCAATAGGAAGAATTTTGTTGACAGGATGCTCATACGTAACGAACATGTCATGAGCTCACATAATACGTGCACGGTGTTCGTAATACGTGCACGGTGGATAAAATACGTCGGCGGCGTATATTATAAACACAATTTCTACGTCACTTGTAGATATTTTCCTCAGTGCGTTACATTTATTCTTTTCTCTTACGACAGACATAGGCTTTATAATGTTATAGTTATCGTTAGGGTTTGCGTCGAATTCGTTTTCAAATAACTAACGGATTTTCTGAAGAAATGTTAATAAAAAAATCATAAAACTTTAAAAAAAATATTCCGTTCGTAAAAATGATCCTGTTACAGAAAAAAAGTAACACAACAATGACACACATTTTTTGTTGTCCTGTTTCTAGCAATAAAATTACGTAAAAATTGCAAAGACTGCAAAAAAATCTACTTTTATTTCATTCGATATTTAGTTTCTCATACATTTTTTTTATCTGTTCTAAGCATAAAGACTAAGTCTATAAAGTAGCTGCAGTAGTTGGAGAAAAGGTTAAATCATAAAATGAGGATATTATTGGTTTTGTGAAAAAATTTTTGTGTCGGTCGTAATTTAACTGTTACATCAACGCCGTCAAAGTGAATAGCTTTCAACTTAAGTTTTAGAAAATACGCGTGTGACTTACATTTCCTAACAATCGGTTTAGTGGCATTTTAAAATCTACCTGGCTGATTGACACCATGCTCTGCGGAAATTTGATCTCATCAAAGACAGTCAGCCGCTCCTTTTCAAAGGATTACGTACCAAAATATTGTGAACGCACAACAAAGGACATTTCTCCAATTCGTTTTTTTTATTCGAAAAATGATATGCCAGACGAGTTAATTGAAAAGTAAATTTATCGATCACTTTCGAAAAAAAAATTTTGCTTTCCATAAAAAGGTGGAATGGTGACTTTCCTATACGTCTAGAACCGATAGAGTAACGAAATCAATAAGGCACTGAACGTGTAGGTGAGAGATTGTATAATCAAAATTCCGAACCTAACAAAAAATTTTCATTCGAATGCAGCACACGTTTAGTCATCATTTCCTGTTTGTAGTTTTAATTTTAATTCTTAAATAAAATCTCAGCGCTCATTTATTTATGAGCAAACGTGTGCGATTACTTCACACAATCTTTGTAGTGAATGCGCCATTAAGTAAAAAAAAAAGGTTTCATTAGCACGAATAAAATACATTTCAGCACAATACCTACACAAGTTACGTAGTTGTGATACATCAAACATTGGTTCCAAGAAAATGTAATGTTCAAGCTGTGAGTGAAACGATTTGACAGAAGGACAACTTTTCGTAATGAGGAAATGGAAAATATACTTAAGATTGGTATTTAATGCAGAAATGACACATTAACAAATTATAACAAAAATGAAGTTTTAATTAAATTCGATTTGGCAGTTGACGGTGTGGTTCGGAGGAGGGTGTTTCAGGTGGCCACCGAAAGATACCACTGTCGTCAGTCACCTCATTAGTTCATAATTTTACTTTCTATTTTATTATACACTCCCACCTTAGAGCTGACGTGATTTATAATCATTTTGATATTTAGATAGATCGACATCAAATCAAGATTACCAATATATTCTCTCTATTGACATTTCCCATTACATTGTGGTTTAGATACAACCCACCATGCATACAAAAGGAAGCTGTGCAAGTTAGACCCTAGACCCCGTTGAACCCTTCTCTGTTTTCTTAAGGGCAAACTTTACTCGAAATGAATTCCATAAACTTCCATAATTTAAAACAATGAAAACAACAATTTAAAATCGAGAAATCTTTTAAGCATTTCGTTTAAAAAATACAGAGGAAATACCCAGCCAGGTGTTTTGTAATATTTTTCGGTATTCGGTACGTGAAATTTTTTGATGTATACATTACGTCGATGGAGGTAAGACTTGTTCGTTTATTGTTTGACTTACGTAATAAAGTCTCATTTTTATTTATTGATGAATTGATCATGGACAGTGGTAAAAAGATTGTTGAATTTATTTAAGTAATTAAGTATGATATTTAAAAACCGGGACCAATGTTTATGAAAATTTCCATGAATTTCCAGAATTTATTTTTTGTAGAAAGGAAAGGAAAGTTAAGGAATATTAAGGAAATATCCCGAAATTTCCCTGATTTCACTAAATTTTAAATTAGTGAGAATTTTGAGCAAGAAGAGGAAAATGGAGATTATTTAGGATTGTTACGTCACAATTTCCCTAAATCAAAATTTATGAAAATTTGTTTTGCTAACTTACCTTAGCGGATATTAAGGGAGATTTAAGGAAATTGTTCCCATTAGAAAAGGCCCTGTGTCAAAATGTTTTAACCGACTTTCGCTTGAAATATTCGAGAGAATTAAAGAAAAAACGTTTTTCAAAAAAATTTTTGCT
Organism: Pseudolycoriella hygida; assembly: GCA_029228625.1. Taxonomy (NCBI): domain Eukaryota; kingdom Metazoa; phylum Arthropoda; class Insecta; order Diptera; family Sciaridae; genus Pseudolycoriella; species Pseudolycoriella hygida. The sequence goes on along the minus strand of CM055404.1, from coordinate 41,456,084 downwards.
GCTGTTTGTCACATCGATCTTTGTTCTTAATCGATTTATATTCAAATTTTATTGCAACATTTTACATCCAATTAATGTGTGTGATATTATTCACAAACATTTGGTGAGTTATCATGGGTAAAACAATAAACGTTTTCATAAACACTAAAAGTCTTCGTGTAGCAAATAAAGAACAGAATAAATTTACGACACAAAATTAGGTTAAATTATTAACACAAGTTCATCAATGAAAAATTATGCAATCACACACACATTTTTTTACGTTTTTTTTTTTTTTTTGAACGTAGTTTTATGTCTACAGCCTAAAGTCTCTACCAATTATAATCAGCGAAGGTCAATTTTCATATTTGAATGTTTCTTTATTTAATTTTTGAACGTTTCTAAAATGTTGCCATTTATTTATTTCATTATATTTAAAATACTTATACCTGCCAAAATGCTTGCCGAAATTCTCAATCAAATTCAAATCGTAAAAAAAATCTGAAGAACGAGTTACACAATTTCACCGGCAGCAATTCAATAACAATAACAAAGATTTACTTTCAAGTTCCATTCATATATAAAAGTTAAAAACGGAAATAAAAAAAAATTGTTTTCGCGAAACAGCTTGTTGGACTTGGCCAAAGTAATTTTAAATGTAAGTCGATGTAATAATTTTTTTCAATCAGCTCGGTGTTTGGGTCATAACACGAAATTGTTTTGTTGTAGGTTTTTGTTTTTTAAATAAAACAAATAAATTTCGATGAGAGTTTTGACGTTTTCTTTAGCTTGTCGATGGCACGCTACAAAATTTCCTAATTCCTTTCATCTGGTATCAGTCGTTGCAGACGAACTTAAATTGAATTCACACTTTTCAAACAAAGGGATGATAAATTAAAGAATTAAGGAAAAAACTTTATTTTGACTCATTACACTCTCAGCCACATTTACCACTTCTTTGCTGATCAACAATTATATTTCACGTTGGGGAGGATCGTGTCCCTAGCCCCGTATCGCGGTATGTCAATTTCCTATTGTATTTGACCAACACATCTCCTCCTTGTGGATATTTTTCCAATGTTCTGTGTTGAGTAATAGAGATAATGTGAGATAAAGCGGAGAGGCCAAAGAAAATACGAAGTTTTGCAATTTTCAGGAATTAGGGGAGAGGGAAATATTTCTTAGGTTAGGGTTTGACCCGGTCAGGTCATGGAAATTTATTTTTCGATATACGAGGGTTGCACTCTAAGTAATGAGCCTTCAATTTTGAAATCGACTTTATTGTTTTTCAAAATATTCGCCATGAAGATCAATACACATTTTCATTCGTTTGAAGCAGTCGTCGTAGCATTTTTTTCACTGAATTTCGGACACCTCAGAAATATGCATTTTCAAAGTCTCAATCGCCTCTTCCGGCGTTGTAAATCGCATTCCACGGAGTTTTTTCTTCACGGACGGGAACAAAAAGAAATCATTAGGTGCCAATTCGGGACTATACGGCGGATGACCCATCAATCGAACGTTTTGAGTGGTGCAGGATGATCGACCGTTTTGAGTTCTTTTTCCTTATTTCGTCGAGCACTTCAGTCAAACAAATCGTAGTGTACCAATCAGAATTGACGGTCCTACGCTACTCAAGTGTCATAGTTGCTACATGACCACGAATAAACAGACAGTTGTTAATTACTGTCAAACTGTAAACACGTACCTTCCCTGCGTAGCTGTTGTTAATTTAATTAAATTGTCAATTCGCATAGTTTCGTCATTAATTTTGATTTGTCTGAGAGTTTGTGTGTGGTCCTTCCGCTGTACATTGCATTGTGTCGATAAATCCGTGCGTAAAGCGATAAAATTGGAATATTTGCTATTTGTTTTCGCGGTTATCAGTGATCTAACACACTGCGTGTAGAAACATATGTTACACGACATGTCATCGATCTGTCACAATTCTCTTTGTATGAAGCCGTCTTAACACACATAGCCGCGACCAATATAAGATCTTTCATAACATCAACTTTACCGACGACCGCAACAATACAACCGCGCCATTAAGCGCCCACCATCAGCCGGGACAATTATTGGTGTGAGCCCATTGCACTAAAACGTAATAGATTCGGCGCATCAATTCAAAACTCCGCACTGTAACATGGATTCCGATGACTCCGATAGCGAAACAGAACACATCTGCCCGATTTGCTCGCGAATTTTCCCAACATATGCCGGAGTTCGAACTCATTGGAGAGTTCATTCTGCTGAGGAAATACGAATAGCCATTGAGTCAAAGTCCACTCCTCCTTCAGCTGATGACACCAACGCGTCAACACAACAACAGGTACCCGATGCGTATAAATGCTTTGAGTGCGGCTTTGACGCCAAAAATGAACCTACTTACGTAATGCACTTAAAGTCTCATCAACAGCCCTCAAGCGATAACACTCCACCACAGTTTTCGGCATCAAATATTGAGTTTATGGAATATGTGTCTGAATTGAAGCGAACCTACAACATAGTTAAGAGGATTCCTAAAGGAGCCAGATATGTGGTGGCTAACGATTACTCTCGCTTGATTAATAAGTGCCTTGAGTCGAATGCGGTCGCCGACTGGAAAGAGTTAATGCTGTTTGCGTTCAAGTCTCTCCGTTTACCGGAGAAACGATCTAACTCTTCATTGGTACAAACGATTAAGCAAAACTCGAATACGTCAGTTCTACCAACGCTCAGCTACAGACCGTCAAATAAGCAATCGTCTTTGAGCTCTAGAGTGGAAGCTAAATTAGCAGACTTCGACATACGAGGAGCAGTTAAGCTCATGAGTTCAACCGACTCCCTTGCGACGGATTCAAGCGCCACTTTTGACCAGCTCTTGAATAAACACCCAAGTCCTTCACGAGAACAGATTTTTCCAGGTGAGCCAGATGAATCTATACAACCCCTTCAAGCAGACACTGGCATGGTTCAATCTGCTATCTGCTCATTTGCAAACGGTGCCAGCGCTGGGTCCGATGGTCTGCGTCCACAACACCTAAAAGACATTATCTCCTTGTCCGCCGGGGAGGCTGGGAAGAGAGCGCTCGATTCGATTACTAGGTTAAACAACTTCTTGCTAGCCGGAAAACTAAATGAAGATATATGTGAGCTTCTTTACGGAGCCTCACTCTGCGCCTTAGTTAAAAAAGACGGCGGCATTAGGCCTATTGCAATCGGCACCACGATCCGGAGACTGACATCAAAAATCGCTTGTTTTTCTGTAAAGCCAGACATGATCGACTACCTGCTCCCCAAACAGATCGGCTTCGGCGTTAAATATGGCTGTGAAGGGGCTGTACACTCCGTTAGAACATATATACGAAATCCGAACAACCGGTCCAAGCTTATCCTGAAGGTTGACGTGAAGAACGCTTTCAACAGCGTAGAAAGGGACATAATGTTGAAGGAAATCAAGAACAGAGTTCCACAGCTTTACCACTACCTGCGACAGTGTTATTTGAAACCTACGTTCCTATCGTTCGGAACCAAGATAATTTCATCACAAGTGGGAGCTCAACAAGGGGACCCAGCAGGCCCATTAATCTTCAGTCTTGCGATCCACCCTTTGATTTCACAGTTGAACACTGAATTGAACATTTGGTACCTCGACGATGGTACGGTCGGCGATTTACCTCACGCTGTTCTATCGTCTCTTGCAACTATAAAACAAAAAGCCAAACAGCTAGGCCTGGAGCTGAATGCCGAAAAATGCGAGATTTTCTTTTGCAGTGGTCAAGCTGATCCAAGCGTTATCAGTGAATTCGAGGCTCTAGCCCCCGGAATCCGAGTTGTCAGCGAGGATGAATTCGAGCTGTTGGGCGCTCCTATGTTGGAAAGCGGAATGAAGACGTTTATCAAGAGAAAGCTTGAGAAAATGCATGTACTTATAAGCAGGCTCTCTTCCCTCCAGCACCACTACGCTTATTTCATTTTGAAAAATTGTCTGGCTATCCCTAAGCTTGTATACTTGTTCCGTTGCACCCCATTGTGGAAATTCCCAGATCTGCTCCGACAATTAGACTTGGACATGAAATCAGCACTGGAGACAATAACTAATGTCCAGCTGGACCACCCCCAATGGATTCAATCAAGCCTCCCAGTTAACTTCGGCGGACTAGGCATCCGTTCTATGCTGGATATTTCGCTACCATCCTTCCTATCTTCGGTATTTGGCGTTAAAGATATCGTGTCTACATTAATCAATTTACGGGACCACGAATCTGAAATTTCCTACTTTACGGAAGCTTTGTCAAGGTGGAACGAGGTAAACAACAACACGTTACCCGAAGATCTGCGTTCACAATTTTACTGGGACCAAATCAACACCATTAGAATCGTATCAGAAATTACATTTCCTGACAAAACCGAGCACTTTCGCTTTCAGTTGCTTCAAAACAAGATGTCAGGAGCGTGGTTAAACGTCGTTCCGAGCCCCAACATCGGTACGCTGCTGAATAATGATATCTTTCGTACTTGCGTCGGCTTACGCCTCGGAACAAAACTCTGCCACCCGTTTGTATGCGCTTGTGACACACCCGTTAATTCACTTGGGAGACACGGCCTCCATTGTAAAAAGAATTATGGGAAATATTTCCGCCACGCAGAACTGAACCGTATCTTGCACCGAAGCTTGGCCTCAATCAACATGAGTTCCTTGTTAGAACCCCCCGGACTGTTCCGAGATGACGGTAAGAAGCGCCCAGACGGCATCACTTACACCGCCTGGAAAAAGGGCAGAGCGCTGGTGTGGGATGCGACCTGCGCAGATTCCTTGGCTGCATCGAATATGGTCGGCAGAATAAAGCATCCGGGCATGGCTTCGGAAATGGCCGCATCTCGGAAGCACAACAAATATTCTAAACTCGAAAAGAGCTATAATTTCGTCGCATTCGCTGTAGAATCTCTAGGCCCCTGGTCGAAGGAAGCGGTGGACCTTTTATACACGATTGACTCCCACCTGATCCGCACTACTGGAGAACCGAAGTCAAGACAGTATTTATTTCAAAGAGTGTCACTCGCCATCCAGCAAGGCAATGCGATGTGCATCATCTCCAACATTCCAAAAAGCGCCCCAATGGAGGAAATATATTTCGTTCAATAGATTATCATCTTTCCACACTAAATTCCTGTTCTTCGTCCTTCTTTTTTTTTTCTCTTTTGTAATTACATTTTAACTAAATCCAAACGAAATTTGTAGAATGAATTGGAATTAAAAACTTTCATAACAGACAACCATTTTCTTCGAAGTGATGCGAGAACGAATAACTTTTGTTGGATTCGGCTCATCTTGGAGCACCCAAACAGTAGATTGTTGTTTCGTTTCTGGTTCATATGCGTAGATCTACGATTCGTCACCTGTATATATGTCGTAAACCAAATTTGAAGCACCTCTGTTGTATTTTTTCAATGTTTCTTTGCACAAATCGACACGCGTCTTCTTTTGAGCGATAGTCAAATTATGTCGGATCCAGCGAGAACAAATTTTTTTTTACGGCCAAGTGTTCGTGCAAGATTGCATTGTATACTTTTCATGCCAATGTCCAAGGTTGCCTGAATCTCACGATAGGTTGTATGACGATCAACCAATATCATTTCACTAAAAGCATCGATGGTTTCAGGTAGAACGACCGATTTTGGACAACGTTCACGAAATTCATCAACCAGCGACTTCTGGCCCCGATCAGATTCATTGTACCAGCGCTTTATTGTGGCAAAGGATGGTGCTTCCTCGCCATATAGTGAGTTGAACTCATCTAAACACTCCTGACGAGATAATCCTCAACGAAAATTATGAAAAATGATGGCACAAAAATTTTCACGAGTTAATTCCATTTCTTCACTGATAAGCAACTTTCTGAAGACTGTAAACAATAAAAGAAAGGGCGCGATGTCAAAAAATGTCAAACTTTAAAGCGGGTATGCCATTTTTTCGAAATTCGAATTGGTAGTGCCCGAGGCTCTTTACTTAGAGTAAAACCCTCGTATTTCGCTTGTGTGGTGAATTTGGTGCCGCAACGAATCGTACATAGAAGAATGACAAATATGACGTCTCCCATATTCGATGAACTCCGTGTACAAATATCTGAGTCTGACTTTAGGCGGGGATATAATTAGCACCAGAAGAAATCCTAATGGTAAAATGCTAGCTACCGTTAGGCGCGGTTCGGAATTCACGTTAAACGTGTGGTCCAAAAAATGCCTGCCGGTAAAACACATTGATGGGGCATACCGGTATTGTAAGCCCTACTAGTTTCTGCACCTAGTACATCATAGATGACACTAGGTTTGTTTGCAATTTACAACTGATACAGTAAAGACTTCGGTAACGAAAGGATCTCTAAGAAGAATCCATGTGAGCAAAAAAGCTCACAAAAAAAATTGCGGAACTAGTAAAACAAAAGGATTTAGCCTCTGACCCGGACGGGTTTTAACGGTGGATTATTATTATTATTCATGATTTCCATTAAGTTTTAAATTATTCTGAATCAGGAAACACTTTCAGACCAAGATGACACAAGGTTTGTTTAGAATTAATTTCAAAACAGAAGGTGATAAGTGATATGGACACTCTGTTCAGGTTAACCTAATTTGATTTTATACTCCATCAAATTATGAAGCAATCGAACGTAAACTTTATAGATAAAAGAGTGAGGGCAATCATCAAGTGTCAATAAAACCACCATATGTTACTTCTTTCTTAAACAAATAAACCGAAAAGGTATACCAAAGCTTGTAATTTTTATTGCAAATTTTCATTCAACATGTTTATATGGCTATATGTCAATCTTAATCTCTGCATTCAAACTGATCATAAATTAAAAAAACACATCAATTCTAGGTCACGATATGTGTGCCGATTCGACGCGTTTTTTTATATATTTTTTTTTGTATGGCCGAAAAGTATTATTTATAAATGAAATCGAAAGTAAACCATAACTTTTCATGAGTTTAATTTGTATTCGTGACGCGAAGACTTTTATTTTCGTTCTTTTGTTTTTATTGTTTTGTTTTGTAAATGTACTGTACCTATTGTGAGTGCGTCAAAAGATGAAATTTTGTTATATAATTTACTGAACTGAGTCGAAAACAGCTATTTCGTGAGTAAGTTTCATTGTGTACTAAACAATTTCTGGTGGTATTGAAGAGTCGGCCAAGTTAACCCATTGCCATATATTTAAGTCTTATTTTGGTTAATGATGGCGCATACGTAATGAACCAGCGTAATGTTGTACTGAATGAAGTAACGGAAGATTGTGATTATTTTATGTTTTTTTGGAGTGGTTTCTGTCTGAATGCATTGGGTAAAATGTTATGTATGGTGCGTCGTCTGTTGTCTGGAATGTACATGTCTGGGTATGTAATTGTTTTATTCGTTTCGAATATTATTCCACGGAATTGAGTGGTTTTGAATACAAATAAGAAAATGAAAAATGGGTTGTGGTTCATGGATCAGTTATTTTTATCGTTACGCTCAACATTTCCTGATTCCAAGGGATATATGGCTTCCATTGTTCATGACTTACGTCACCTTTTAGAATGAATTCAAATACCATTCACACTTTTCTCGGAAAGTTGTATTGTTTATCAGTGCAATGCCATTGTATCTAACTCGTACGCAAATATCCATCCACTTAGTTAATTCAATAAAAAAAACATGTTTTTTTCTTTAATTGTAACCGATACACCTTGGCCTCGTAAGCAAAATGCAACTTTTTAGTTGTTTGTAACGAAGAAATGTAAACAACAGTTGCGATTTTTTTATACAAAAGTGGTAATTTTCGCCTGTCGCATTGAATTGACAAGATCTCTGCTTTGTTTTATTGTTCTATATCGTTATGTCAATCGATTTGACCTCATTTTTATTATCTGGATTACAATGTTCCTGGTCATTTTTGAATCGTCGTCGATCTTCAAGAAGTTTCATATTCCTCTAAAATATCTCAAAAATTCACCTGTAGCAGGTAACATTTTCTCGAGTTAATCTAAACAACTGTAACGCCACATACAAAAAATGTAGCTGTCACAGTTACTTCAGATTACCTAGAGGTTAAGTTACCAAGTATACAGGTGAAATTTTCGACTTTTTTTGCTCAATGTATCATACCAAAAGAAGGCAAATAATAAAAATAAATAAAAAGATCGGATCGTTTCAGTAGAATGTAAAATTTGTTTCGTTTCATACATTTTTGAAACGATTTACAAAACGATCTCCTCATTTTGCGTATGTTTCATGGAAAAGTGATGGAAAGTTCTCGAATAATTACGTAAAATCTATGTAGATCATGTACAGAAGATGGATAATAAAATGTAACGATGATGAATTTTGCTACATTATTTTTCCATCATTTTTACATTACATTACTGCAAACACTTATCTGATCTGAACATTTCATATCTTTATTTTTCAGATTCAGATCAGATTTTTTTTAGATTGAGTTCAGATCAAACTTAATTATTTGGTTTGGTGCCAGCAAATACTTAAGTTTTGTAAGTGGAAAGTGTGTGTGATGATGTGGGAAGTGTAAGTTATGATGTGGAAAGTGTGTGAAATGGAGTGGAAATTGTGTGAGATAAATTAAAAAGTGTGGAGGATGATGTTGGAAGTGTGTGAGATGAATTGGAAAGTGTGTGGGATGAATTGGAAAGTGTGTGGTATGAATTAAGAAGTGGGTGGTGTGATTTGGGATGAAGTGGAATCATATTGAAAGTGTATAGGATAAAGTGATTAGATGTAGAAAGTCTACATCTTCCCACTTGTTCCACATCATCCCACAAACTTTTCACATCATCCCCCACACGTTTCACTTTATCCCACACTTCCCATTTCATCCCACACACTTTCCATATCATCCCACACACTTACTACATCATTCCACACACTTTCCACATCATCCCACATTGTCCCAAGCACTTGCTACACACTTTATACTTCATCTCACCAAAGTTTCCACATAATTCGGCACAAAAAAAAATTGTTTCAGTTCTATCGAGATAACATTCAGATATTTGTTTAGATGTCAGATCAAATTGAATTCAGATCAAGAATACAATTTTCAGATCAGATTCAGATTGAAAATTTTTCAGATCTTCAGATCTTTGTTACGATTTTCGCGCTTTTTGATTCGACTATCAAGACATTTTCTTTGGTTTCTTGTTTATTCTTTAACTTTACTTTTCAACATATCAAAGAGAGAACGCTTTGACAAACGCACAAACGCTATAACCCTCATATAATCCTCAAGAAGATATGAGCAATTATTTCTTCTTAGGGGTCATTCATAAAGGATGTCACGCTTGCTATAAACTCCACAAAGTCCATATCTCCTAACTGGTCAGAGATTTTGTTTATAGTACTACGGCTACCCCCCCCCCAAACACCCCCCCCCTATTTGGGGGGGAGGGGGTAGCCAAAGTTCTATAAACAGAGTTTGCTGTCCTGACTGAGTTACTACCTTTTTATGGATATTCATTTTTTATAGCAAACGTGACATCCTTTATGAATGACCCCTTGTGACATCATTTTAACATGATTTTTCCATCTTTTGTACATCATTTTAACATGATTTTTCCATCTTTTGTACATCATTTTAACATGATTGATATAAATTTTACATTATTTGTCCATAAATTTTTCATTAATGTGAAAATAACGTAAAATTTATGTAAATAATGAAGAAATGATGTGAATCAGTTAAAATAATATAGCAAAATCCATCATTGTTACATTATACATCCATCTTTTTTACATGATCTACATAAGCTTTACATAATTAGCCATGAACTTTCCATAATTTTTCTATGAAACATACACAAAATTTACATTATTTTTACATCAAAAATAAAATTGTGTCGTATGTAATTTTGAATTTCCCATTTCATTATTCCGGTGACCTTATGCAGCAATCACATTTTTCCATTGAAGAACAATGGTAAAAGTTGGTTAGTACATAAAGGCGTTGATTTTATGTTCATTAATTGTCATTCAGCAATAAAAACTCTGCCAAAAAAAAATTTTGTTCCTAAATTATTGTTCAACGAATTGCAGAAATCGTCTCCCGCTTGTGCATAGGAGCTTTTCATGGAGAGTCAGAGCACATTATTGGACCCGTACGAAGTACAAGAGGTCCTATACGTTTACTACAAACAATTTTATTGTAACATGGGGTAGATCGAGGTGGGAGTGGGGGGATGCATCTATTATCGTCTAGAGATGACGAATCAGCAATAAAAAAAATGTCCGTCCGTCCGTCCGTCCGTCTCCACTTTTTTTTCCAAACGGCTCAACCGATCAGCCTAATCTTTTTTTTTCCCCCTGAAAGGTACATGCCTCCCATGATTCAAGTTCGAAGATGAGCAAAATCGATCAAGTGGTTCCGAAGATATGGTCGAGGAAGTGACCGAAAACATGGTTTTTCGAGGGTCGGTGAAACTTTTTCGCAAATATCTCAGCAAGTGTAGCACAGAAATTTCTCATTTTGGTGTCAAATGAAAGCATTTGATGTCACGAAACTGGGAAAAAAATTTTATGGGAATCGGGTCAGGGGTATGGGCACTGGGACCAATGGAATGGACGAAATTGAGATTCTTGGCCATATACGAAAACAGTTTTTCGTCTATATTTCCTTAATTATGCTATATGGAGATTTACTGTCAAAGGCAAAGTTGTAGAGAATTAAATTTAAGCGAACACGTGTTTCAGGGTTATGAGGAAATATGGTCCAATACTGATATATGACCACTTCCATAATTGGGCAGGATGACCCAGATCTCCAGAACCATGAGAGTAAGAAAGTTGGTTCTGTTTGTCACATCTATTCTGATACGTACGGGTCTTTGGTTATGTTTATTAATTGTTTCGCTCACGTATGACAAATACTATAACCTGATTGGGCTAGAGACATTTTTATCGCTCACGTATGACATTGTTCAATCAGCTATTATGCTGTTTTGGCTCTCTGAAATGTTCCTATTCATAAAGAAGTTAGGAGCCATAATACCTCAATTAGCTAAACGAACAACAGCGTTGTCTATTGCTGGTTTTCTGAAGGAAGTCCGATTTTTAAAATTTGGTTAATTGGGTTAATTGGTGCGCTGCCGTATGTCATAAGGAAAAAATCGAATCGAAAAAAATCAAATTACCGGCAAAATTTAACAAAACAATCGCCGAGAATTTTGACTTTGGCGCTAATTTGATTTTTTCCGGAGAATTTCGTTGAAAATCTTCTCTGATTTTCTCTAAGTTATTTTCCTTATGATGGCGGCAGTGCGTACCTATCATCTATCAGTTCTTTTATTTACACGTTTTGAAGAGCTCATTGCATTGTTGGAAGCTGCTTCGTTTAGATCAAAATGATGCAGCCTCTAACACATCTCATTCGCATGGATTGAAACGGAACTCATGAGAGAATACAAACGTATTTTACACAGAAGAGAGTTTGCCAATTCAAAAATAAATACTGAATTGCAACACAAAGACAAGATGTTAAGGTAGACTTCGAAAAAGTCGAAATATTGATCGGCTTTTAATAACGGGTGATGAAATTAATTTTTACTAACATTTATTGTGTTTGTTCAGTGATGCATGACTAACATTTTAAAATCAACACAATTTATATTTTTTCGTCTTACTTCATCATCTGTTGCTAAAGGTTTGTAAAGTTTGAATTTAATGTTTTAATGCAGGCGAACAGATTATAGCCCCGCTCAGGCAATACGCCGAGTAACCATGTGAAAATCGACCTTAAAGGTATTTTCTAATTGTTATTTTAGTTTCAATTTAAGAACATTTTGCTATTAAAACATACGGAATGGATATTTAATTTCAAAAATCATAAAAAATAAATAAACAAACAAAATGTTACACACTCCTCCATGGGAAGAATTAATATAAATATTATTGTTGCTTTATTTTGTAAACATTTGCAAGAATCTATGAAGAAAATTTATAGAGCGCGAAAAATTGCATGACATTTTCTATGTTGGAAAATTTGTTTTTATTTTGTCTTTCATTGTTTATTATTTTCATTTCTTATGCACTTATTCGTATACACACCATCCAGTTGCAATACAACGAGTAAACAAAATATGCTATTAAAAATTATATGTTTTGCTACATGTATTTATACGGAACATACAACAACACAACGTTCGGTCATGAAACCATGTCTGTTGACTTTCGCAGTGAAATTGAAATGTAATTAATTTGTTTATAAAAATTGCATTGCTAAACCGTAATATCCTCAATTGCTTTGTTTTAATACGTATGTATACATCTGTGAGACATTCGACAGAATGTCAACTCTATGACGTCTATAATATTTGCTTTAATTTTACTTAGAGGTCAAATCTACTACGAAAGTTCACCAGGCGTGTTGATTGTGTGACCTCTGACAAAATACGGCAGCGTTTGTGATTTCACAGTCGTTGTTCTGTTTCCCTGTTTGAGTTAAAATTTTACATGAACAATAAACTCAGATTTTGCGCCGAATTCTAATGAAATTAAAACGATCTGACGGTTTTGAAATAGATTTTCTGCAATTCAATGTCGAAATACGACAATTTTCAATACTGCTTTGAGTGCAGAAAAGGTCAACTTTTCAGCACTCAGATTGGAGTGAGTGCGGAAAAGTTTTTCAGCACTCAAATTTGAGTGCGGAAAAGTTTTTCGGCATTCAAATTTGAGTGCGGAAAAGTTTTTCAGCACTCAATTTTAATTGACATTAACAATGCAATTAAAAGGAAATTGTGATCGAAATAGAAATTTTATTGTTTGGTTTTGTCTATTTCGACATTGAATTGCAGAAAACGTTGTTCCTACCTTGTTTTGTAACTAGATTTTTTCAGCACACGTCCCAAATAGTGTCCACACTCGCCTCTGGCTCGTGCGAACACTATTTAGGACTAATGCTGAAAAAACCTTAGTTACAAAACTAGGTAGGAAAATTACTATTTCACTACATTTCTCCATTTAAAGTAGAGGAAAGGTTTTTTTGTGAGATGCTTGAAAAGGAAGTGCAAATTTGGCAGTAAACTGGCGGCTAGCTTCGCATTGAATAGAATAATGTTCAAAATGAAGTTAGCTGCACTTTTGACATATGAATTCATATCTCTTTTGTCTTGAAAAATTGAAATAACAATCAGTCATGACAGCTGAGTGGGTATTTTATTGGGGGTCCCGGTTATGCATAACCTGACGTGTTTATCTTTACAAATGTGTAGACATCAATCACGCGAGTCTGTTTGTCACCCGGAGAATCTACTTCTTACAGAATAAAAAGTCATTGCGTTTTTTTAATTTTCGTGTGTCAAAAATTACGCGTCGATCACAATCCATGCATTTAGTGCGTCAACGGCTTATGTCAAAGTATAGTGATGTTCATGGCACGATGCTTGATCTGTCAAGCAGGAAATATCAATAATTTGACATCTTGTGCATCGTATCATGAAATTCGACATACTTTGACATCAGCTGTTGACGCACTGAAGACGTGGATAGCTTTTGACACATTCGTATAATTGATGGATACACTTTTGTAGACTATTGCGAATATTAAAAAGGTCAGCTCATGTCTCGAGCTAGGCTTGCTCGACATGAGGGGCTGGTCTATTGTTTCGATCTTTACGAGTAATCAGGGGCGTGAAAGTCTTTTGTTTTGATCTTTGCAAGTAATACTGCATTTACGACCGAAACTAACTTCATTGCCAAAAAAATCAGCTGATTTTTGAACTTTTTAATGAAGTCAGCTGGTTTTGGTAAATTTATGAATGAAATCAGCTGATTTTGTCTGCGATGGAGTTAGCTACGGCTGCAACTGCAACCAACTTCACGTTGAATATACTTGCAAAGATCAAAAGACTGTCACGCCCCTGCAAGTAATACTCAACGCGAAGTTGGCTGCAGTTGCGAGCGAAACTGACTGCATTGCAAAAAATCACCTGACTTCATTCACCAAAATCAGCTGACTCCAGTTCAAAAATCAGCTGATCTTCTCGAAATGAAGTTAGCTTCGGTCGCAGCTGCAGCCAACTTCACGTTGAATATTACTTGTAAAGATCGAAACAAAAGACAGTCATGCCCCTGGTCGACACCCGGAAAAATGCTCGAAACAATAGCATGTCGGCGTTCATTCGAAAAGCGAGTGTTGACACTCAGGTGATTCGAATGGATACGGTCCCTCAGTATACTGTCAATACTTACAAACATTGTTATGCTAATATTTTCAATCGGAGCTCAAAACAACGCTCTACACAACGTTCCATGGTATTATTTCAACATAAAATTATTTCCTTTTTCAACTAAATTATTCCTAAAAGTTCGAAAATATTTATTGAAGAAAAAAACTTATTTCATTTCGATGTATCTCTAAAAAGTTATACACAATCATATTATTGCTCATCATCCCATACGATCAACAAAAAAAAATTGAATTAAAAAAATGAGCGAAAAAATATATCGATAAGTCAAATACTGAGCCTGAATGTATAAATTAAACAGATACGACGATGAAGAAGAAGAAGAAGCGCACACCATACGAACATCCACCATCACACACCATGCTATAAAACGTATCGCATGTATTATAATGATATAGGTTTGGTTGAATAAAATCGAGACCTTGAACTTGAAGAAAAAGTTTTATTTTTTTGCAGGAACGAGAGAGACATGCTAATTTATTGTACACACAAGTATGTGGAATTGTTGTTTTTTTTGGAACGATATGGGTGACGGTGTGTGTAACAAATGATAAAAATAAATTCCTTTATTTTCGTCAGTGTTCAATGAAAGCATCTTGACTTGAAAATTTGATTGGAAATTATGTTCAGTTATCACGGAATTTAATTAAACGTCAATTGGTTAATGTGTCGGTAAATTAAGTTTCATTTCGATTTGAATGCATTGATCTAAACGATCGATTGAAAATCTGAACTTAGGGTAAAGAATTCATCCCCTCTCCCCTTTTAAATGGCTCTTAAAACTCAAGGGATGAGAATAAAATTTCTGATGAATAATTCAACACATTTCAATATAGTTTTCCGGTTAAGGAGTGCGTCTGACAATCTGTTTTTGTATGAGAGACTTATGGTTTTTCCTGAAAATTTTTTCTTACATCACAACTCTTGCACCTTTGACTTCACGAGATTAACACAGTTCCCAGGTCATATACAAATTTCATTGCATGGAATTGCCCTTATTGGAGATTAATTTTTTAGACACGTTTGTCTCTCTAGAAAATATAAAGCGTGCATCGGTCTAAATTTACAATGCATCAATTCGTCAACGGCGACATCGGCTTCTGTCAGACTAATCCCGCTTTTATAGTGTGGCTTCGGCTTATATCAAAGTATTCAAAATTTCATGACGAAATACACAATATCTAAAGTGAGAGTATTGTCATGAAACATATACTTTGTCATAAGTCACACTAAACGCATGGGCAATTTTCGTGTTGAAGTGCATAAGCTCTATACCAACGAAATATTTATTCTTTATTATAAAATATGCTGTGACACAAGCCGATGTCGCACTAATCGCGTCAATTGAACATTCAAAAGCTTGAAATAAATTTTTCTAATAATGAATTTGTTTATTCTTTTTTTAATCATAAAGGTTAATCGATGTTTGTTTACTTCAGAAAAATATTTTTCGAACGAATGAAATAAATGATTCAAACAAGACTTTTATTTAATTTTCTGATTTTATGACTCAGGTCAAGGCGAAAAAACATCTAATTTTTCTAGAAAAAACGTTTTCAACAATTTATTGTTACTTTAGTTGGAGGAAAGACTGTAACAAGTACGTTATGATCGTATAATTGCAACCTTTCCACACAACCGCTATATCACTTACAAAAAAAACTAGAGTTTCAAAAAAAAAATTACTTGTACACATGAAGGTATCATAGAAAACAGAAGGTATTACATACTCTAAGTAGGTCAATCCAGCAAAAACCTTTTATTTTCTGCGTTTTTTTTTTCTGCTGATAGTTACTAACGTAGGGGGTAAGTTTTCATTTCTTCTCTTTCCTGTTCGTCGTCTCAAGCTGTTGGTATGAAATAGGAACAAAGAACTTTTTCATCGTAAGATATTTCTTTTTTGATAAAAACGTCGAAATGCAACTGTTATTTATGTTGAATGGCTGAGACAACCAATCGAAGCGGATATTTTCAGCAGGAACAATAAATAATTAGAGAATAAGTTTCTCCTCGTCAGATGTGAGGTAATTTGTTGAACGGCTTGTTGAGTTTTAAAGATGTTTAATCCGTACAACCGAGGCAAGTCATTTGACTCATCTTAATTGGCTCATTAGCAAATTGAATAATTTGATAAATGATTTGACGTGAAGAACCCTAATATCATTCGTTAAGAACGATTAGCGTTAGGAGGACTTTCATTTTCAGCGTCACTAACAACCACGCATGCGTTAGCTAGGAGGGAAGGCGTTTAAATTGGATGAGAGAGACAGATGTCAAAGTGTAGTGATTTCCATTATGCAATGATTCAGCTGTTAAGCAAGTAATGAAAATCACTATATTTTGATGTGAGCCGTTGACAAACTAAATCTAGTTCTCCAATGCTTCGAGACTCTGGAAAACCTGTCAAGAGACAATGAAGTTATATTGACATGGGTACCAGGACACTCAGGAGTACCAGAGAACGAAAGGGCTGATGAATTAGCGAGAGAAGGTAGTAGCTCTACATTCATCGGACCAGAACCTGTTGTTGGTAATAGCGCAGGGCTGATCAGCTCTTTGGTAAAGAGTAGAACAAAAAGGCACCATCAAGAAAGATGGAACGCTCTCGAGACATGCAGACAATCGAAGGAATTTTTGGCGGGATGTGACGCTAAAAAGACTGAATTTCTGCTGAGTCTCAGCAGAGCGGATTTACGTAAGATTTTGGGGATCTTAACATGTCATAACAGCTTGGGATATCATCTCAGCAAGATGGGTATCGTTAACGATACGACTTGCAGAGGTTGCGGCTTAGAGTCGGAAACAGCAAGACATTTGCCGTGCTTTAAAAGCTCTGAGAACCTGGCTTTTAGGGGACTTCTACTTGACCCCTGAAGAGCAGTTAAAGCTAAATTTAGCTGATGTGCTTTCCTTCATTACAGGTAGCAAATAGCTAGACGGACCCGAAAGGGGAATCTGGAACAGAAATGTTAAAACAGAAGTACAGCACAATTGGCCCAACGAGGATTGGCCTCAGTGTTTTTGATCTGCCGCATCTCGGCTTTAAGAGAACTGCAATAATTTTGCTCAACAGTATTTAGTGTAGTTTTAAGCTGAATTGTGTAAAAGATCTAATTTCCAAATTCAACCAAACCGACCAAAGGCGTGGATACTTTTCGTCTATCCTATCTAATTGAAAGGTAAATTGATTTTGATTTCTAAAGCTGATTGCAAAAAATGATCACAGAGCAGCTGATCAACGTCATAACTTAAGAACTTTTATGAAGAGTCCTTGCAATGAATTTCCTGGAAATTTATTTCGATTTACAAACAAGTAAACAAGGACTAGACTACATGCCCGCATCTTCGGCTTCAGTGTTGCAGAACCTTTCTATTGTCCGTTCTATTGTTGGCCTATGAACCATTCTACCGTTGTAAACAAAGTAAATGCTTTAGAATGCTATATGCTAAATGCTATAGAATATAGATGTGTTGTGATGTAAGGAACGATATGTTTTGTCTCAATTTTAAAAGACCATGTAGTAAGAGTAAAAAGGATGCAAATAACGTTCCTTACATTACATACCGTTGGAATGAGCCTGTTTATCGCCTTAATTGGCGATCTATTAACTGAGTATGTTTAATTCTATCAATTTTATATCACCATATCAGTACCCGACATGGTGTGTTATAGGCAGTTCTTAACGACAATAGGTGGCAGCACATTCTATACCCTTGACTATCTTATTTGACAATTTTGGCATTTAGAGCAGACTATTTTTAGTTCATAATATCGACGTTATGAGAATTGTAGATGTCGCATTTTTCGTTGAGAATGTTCTATTGCTCAAAAACACCAAGAGATTCTCGCTGAGGAAATTAAAAGACGTCCACGTAAAAATCTACTGTTGTAAATGATGTAAATGCCATAGAAACTGAGTGTACACGAATATATTTTATCGAAAAAGATACCAGTTTGTATGGAAAACAGTGGTAAACGCAACCAAATTCACAATCTTGTGATCTGGGGAATGAATATGTTTTGTCTCATGTTTATATGATTCACATTGAAAGAGTGAAAGAGATGAAATTCGTTACCCATGTTAGGGAAACGATGGAATTAGCCGTGGAGACAGAAGAAAACTACCTTTAGCGAGAAAACTCTGAGTAACTTCCTTATTTTCGCAGTGTTTCAATGTAAGCACTTTTGAGATTCACTCGAAAAGTTTACGTTAAAATTTTTACAAAGTAGATGGATGAGAACTCATTTGCCTTGATCTCATTTTTCAATAATTTTTTTTCCTTTCCTCTGAGTAAGAACCATAAAGAAAATTCGAGTTAATATCGTCTTGAAATTTGCATGAAATTAGAAAATGTCAAAAATTTCGTGTATATTTAATAAGTACACATAAACATCAAAATGAAATCATAAGCAAAGTACCACTTCAAACCATCAACAAAACATCAAAAGCGTATTCAATTTTTTTTAATAAAATTTCCAACCCAATTACAATGATGACGATCGATTAACATTATAATTTATTACCATAAAGCAACAATATATTACAACATCATATTTAGTACCGTCGGTCGTTGATTTAATACAAAAAAAATAAGCAACGTGAAAAAGAGGTAGGTAAATATTCACAATACTCAATAAATCTATATTTAATAAACCGATATAGGAAAAGGAAACCTTCATGTGAACTAGGTCATCAGCAAAACCATATGAATTATAAATATATGGCAAAACATTATGGAATTGAAAAAAGCATCACATTGCTGCATTGTGCTAAAATAAGCATTAAATGCACTCACTTCATTTTCAACAGATTAGTTTGTTTTTGTTAGCGAATTCTTACAACCGTTTTAGTGACTTAACATTTGCGAAGTCGAAGGAAGGGTGTGAATTGTAAAACAACGGAAAATGAGAGTTCGATTAGAACAATAAGTCATTCATTGAAATAATTGAAATGACAAATGTGCGTGTAAAGAGTCATTCATAAAGGATGTCACGCTTGCTATAAACTCCACAAAGTCCATATCTCCTAACTGGTCAGAGATTTTGTTTATAGTACTCCGGCTACCCCCCCCCCCAAACACTCCCCCTATTTGGGGGGGTAGCCAAAGTTCTATAAACAGAATTTGCTGTCCTGACTGAGTTATTACCTTTTTATGGATACTCATTTTTTATAGCAAACGTGACATCCTTTATGAATGACCCCTAAAGTTGAAATAGGATCAGTTAATTTTGGTGCTATAGATCATATTGTAAACTAACACAACGTTAAGCTGAGCTTTGGGTGTACTAATACTAACATTTTCTATCCTAGTAGTAAGTTGGATCGAAGTTATAAGTACAGATTTAGTACTTCCGGAACTCAAATCCATTGGTTTTGAAAGACGTTCAGAAAAAGCTGTAAGTTCTGCTCGGCCAATTTCCGTCATTATACGAGACTTTGAAGATTAGGCAAGCTGCTAATCTTGTTTGCAGAAAAACATATTATTTTTGTCATAATCACTTGTATAACTTAGGGACTGTTTATAAATGACGTCACGCTTGCTATAAAATCCACAAAGTTCATAACTTCAAACTGGTCAGAGATTTTGTTTATAGTACTCCGGCTACCCCCCTAAACACACCCCCTGTTTGGGGGGTAGCCAGAGTCCTATAAACAAAATGTGCTGTACTGCATGAGTTATGACCTTTTTATGGATACTAATTTTTTATAGCAAGCGTGACGTCATTTGTGAACGGGCCCCTAACAAAAATTGAAAGTAGAAGAATTTGATAAAAGCCAAGGACAAGACAAGGAAAGAAAGCTCTTAACAATTCTCTAAATCCTTTAAATCTCAATAAATCATTTTATCTATCTAGAGCAATAATCTCGTATTTAATTCCCTAGGGCAAAACTGTTTAACTCGATATATTGCTCTCGATAGATAAAACTATATATGCACCGCTGTCCAGGATGGTTTATTTTGACGATTTGGATTATTTCCCACGCCTTCGGCTCGGGAAATAACCTCCAAATCGTCAAAATAGAGCATCCTGGACAACGGTACATAATATACTATTGCGTCTATATGACAGCGTAAGTTAAGTAATTGCGAAACCACTGAGGAAAGAAATATGAGGAGTGGTTTCTCCACCTCTGAGCTAACATTTCACAACTCTCGCACTCTCTTACGCAAAGGACTTTCCCCGATACAGTTTACGGTTCTCCCACCTTTCTAATACTAGAATTTGTACAAATTGTTCTGTCACTAGCCTTTTCCCAATAAAATTAAAAACGTCAAATTGTTTAATTATGCCATCAGTTGTCTCTCTGCGGTTATTTTGCAGGGAAATGTTGAGGTGGTCGAGGTAATTATATGGGGGGTGACAAGACTCTATTGGCAGACAACACCAAAGACTTGCAGAATATCGCATGTGAGGAGTACGAGATGAAGGAAGACTAAGGTTATGCAGGTCGGCAAACCTCGGAAGGAAGTTTGAATGGGAAGCAACTGAGTTTAAAAATTTAGGAATCGTTTTCTCAAATGATAGCAAGTTAGTAAAGGAATTCGAGGAAAGGAGGAAAATGGGAGACGTGGTGGCCAGTCAGTTGACACCGCACGTGTTCAACAAGAAAGAATGGAGTAGTGGCACAAAGTTATCTATCATCATCATACTTTATAGACCGTTAGTACCTTTCGGCGGGAGATCCTTATGCCGAAACCCCAGGATGGTGAATTATCCTCCTCCTTGCCCTACTTGCACCTAAAGTCCCCTAACTTCTAAATATGATTTAATTTAATCCTTAAACCTTCTCCGTGGTCTATCCCTTGGCCTAACTCCCGAGACCTGTGCATCGCAGATCCTTTCCGGTAGTCTGTTATTACCCAATCTATTCATAAATCAATCACAAGGTCAACGATTCTGTGTGATAGTGAAAGTTGGATGAAGCGGACATCCTGTTAATGACCTGGTAGTTTGAGAGTAACCGGAAAAAGCAGTAGGATAATCATATTATGAAAGACGACATTCAGGAAAATCTAAGGATTTAGTCAATGAAAGGAAGCTGGCAAGAGTTAGCCGTCTGCGCTGGTTAAGGCACGCTCAAAGGATGGGTAATAACAGGCTACCAAAGGGGATATGACACAGAACATGGACTCTCGGCATGCACAGAACATGGAGGAGGGTTGCGGCATAAAGACTTTACACCGGAATGATGATTATGAACAGACCATTGTGACAGTGGCAAAATGACAAAGACACTTGTACCGTTCTGGAACGTACATCTTTAGTGAATCGTTAATACAATATCGGAGAAATTTTTAACAATTCACTTCTTAACAAACAGTGACGCGGCCTCACAAAACTGGGTGCATTTTCCCACCTCAACCTCTACTATGTCATTAGCGGAAACTATTTTTAAAATAAATGTTTTACTTACAATAACGTTTCATGAGACTTTTCTTGTACGCTGCTTTATCAGAAACCGATTTCCCTTCATTTGGACCACCTGAATCATCGGATTCTGCGCCCGAATATGTTCGCCGTCGACCAACGGGTAACGATAAATCCAACGGTGCATTATCGTCTTCAGTTGCATCTTCATCCGGATTTTCCTGATATTCGAATTGTCTTCCACTTTCTGGCTCGGACTCATAATGTTTATCGTCGGATCGCAACACATCATTCTCATAAAATTCGGCACTGTCACTTCGTTTTATAAGTCGGTTTCTAGGCGATGGTGGGGAGATTGGTTGTGTAAACACTGGTTGTGGTTTGTAAACGATAGCTGGACTCAATGATCTTTTCGGCAAATGAATGCGCACTGCTTCTGATTCCTCACACTTAACCGGTGATTGTCCCACGAAATAGGGATATGCTTGCTGCACCATCATCATTTTATCGTTAAATCGTTTATTCTTCAAAAATTCCACAAAAAATTTCACTTAGGAAACAAATATTCCGTTGCAACTGAAGTTTTTCTTATAATTCCACATGCTTAGTAAACTGTTTACAAATCCTTATTTTGTTTAAGTTTTCATAATTTTTGTTCATTAAATACACTGAATTTTTCATTGATAAAACATCCATTCAAACGTAACCGAAATACGATTGTAAAGCACTCTTTTCAGTTTAGGTAAATTTGCACTTTTCATATCCATCAGACAAATCCATTATCAGTTCGACTAACTACGTAAAACTTACTCCTTCGTATAACTTTTCTCATTATTGTCATTCAAAATAAAAGTCACCGACAAAATCACACAATTTCAATTTATCTATTAGGCAATTCAATAACAATCAATAAAAACTCTGTTAAAACTCTTTCATTTATTCAATTAATTTGAACAGCATAAAAATGTTCGAATAAATTTTCTTCATTTTTCTTCATTCATTTTATTTTCAGTAAATTTTCTTTCTATTTTCGTATCAGTTTTTTTTTTGATATTATTAGAAATATAAATAAAACAAAAAAATTACAACACAGCGGTTGAGGTAGAGAAATGCAAAAACGCGTGTTAGTCCGATCTATTCTCGAGTCGGAATGACGAAACAATTGAGATATCACAACTATGAACCGACCTTCCTCTACTTTCCCAAATGAAACTCTCCGCGAGTGCTGTGGGTATAATGAAAAACCATTTTTTTTTCATATTTCTTTTCGAATGATTCTATACACATTCATACCAAAACACCACCACCAAGAAAGTGTATCAGCAATGTGTGGATATTTCATTGCTTTGGTGTATACATAAAACCAGAGACAGACTAAAGTGTGTTGTTATTCATGCAATAACGCACACACGAATTGGGTGGCGTAGAGTTGTAGACGATGTGAACACTGCTGAAGAGTGTTTTAGATTGCGATATCGTTTATCGTTTATGCTCATAGAAACCCGGTTGAATGGTGAATTGCGATGCTCTATACGTGTTTACATACGAACGATACGGCGGATACTGTCACTGCGCTGTTGCTTTTCTGCACAAACTGTTCTCTTGTGTTAGTAGAAAACGTTGATTTTGATTCAATACACGGTATGTGTTTATGGAATGGAATAGGAAACTGGTTGCTGGTTATTTCAAGCCGGTATGCATATGGTTGTGTATGAGTTTGATTTGAGGAGACTGCACATTTTATATAGAGAATTGAGTATGATTTTGTACATAAAATAAAGAACGTCTTGAATATGTACACTGTCAAAACGGCAAAGATATGTCGCGAAGAGAGACAGACAGTTTAATTTTGTGTATGATGTGTATCACATGCACAAAAATTCACATAAGATGCGCACGTTATATATTAAATAAATGCGTTACATAAACTTGGATTCATATAAGAATATGTTAATTAATTAAATTTTCTGCTTGGACTTTTCAACGCACATTGGTTTTAATTGAAACAATTTAATAAAAAAAAACCGATGACAACTTCCTTCTTCAAATGCAATATTTCGTGAAATGATTTTAGAGAGACTGTGGTTTTTTTGGACCTACGAAGTTTAGAAACACATGGCTGGTAATTAATCGAAAAATTCTAATTCCATTGTGTTTCTTTTAAATGCTTAATTTAGTAATTCTCTCCTACTTGAGCATGCGGGTCATTCCTATTGGTTTATCGTAATTAGTTTGACATTTTATAAGCCTATACTGTTTTTGGTACGTTATCTACTGTAATGATCGTGCACTGTACTAAATAATATGTGAAAGATACCTCTCTTCCGAGACTTAGTAGTTAATGAACTGTTAATTTGTTTATTTGACTCTACGTTATAAGTGGCTTAGTTAACCAATAACGATGTCGCCGGCGAAAATCAGCTGTTATGCTTCTTTAAACGGAAACGTATTTAGATTTCCAATGAATTTCATTCACAATTTCAAGAATTTTTGGGATTGATCTTAAGTTTCTTTCAATTCAAGGAATCAAGGACGGGTGCAGCAGTTTCAGTACAGGGCTTGTTTCACGACTTTTACATATTTTAGGCAAAAAATCTCATTTATGAAGTTGTAGCATGAATAGTAAGGTCTATATTTGACTTATGTACAGTATAATAGGAAATGCGTTAGCCTTTTGTTTAAGGAAAAATTAATATTAGCACCGGGTAACAGGTGCCTCTAAACACCATTCGTACTCTGCCCTAATTTGCATAAGAAACTTAGTGTGAAAGAGACAAAAAAATTTGTATGGACTTTTGCATATATTTGTTTTTTCTCTCTTTCGCACTAAGTTTCTTATGCAAATTACGGCAGTACTGTGTACAAGTATTCGTTTCTAGACAAACTGGAGAATTTTTTTGAAGGATTCTTCTTCAATTTTATAATTCTATTTGGTTGACTGACCTGACTTCCACTCAAAAACGTAGTACGTTGAGAATTTTAATTGGTGAAAGATCACGTGACGAATTTCAACGGTCAACCACCAGTTATGATTCTCAAAGGAGCGCTAACTGGAGTAGTTTTTTCGGTGGAAACCACGGCTTAGTCCTAGTGCAATGTCCCACATAGGCACACACAATATTTTTCTAAATTGTCGTACAATGAATGAACAACAATCAACCTGAAAAAGCAACTGACGAAATTCATATCTTGATAAGCTCACATTTTCTATCTGAAATTAGTGATATTTTCGAAATATACGATCGAATCAATTACTTGTTGAACCACATCTAACAATGCAATTTATTGATGGCGCTACTGTCAGTCGGTGACACTCTTTATATCTAACCGTAATCAGCTATAGAAAAACATATGCAAGGAATCTGTACGCATCAGAATAGATGGCAAACAAAATATATGTTGCAAAAAGAGTGGAACGTATCTAAGTATATTTCCTTATCTCTTAAGAGTGATTTTGCGAAAACTTCGAACGATTTCGTACACTTTTGGGACAACATGTCCTACTTTTTCCCGATGAATGTGTCATTCGATTCCTTGTTCTATAGTAAGAAAAGTAATTTCTCATTTTTGGAAAATTTGATATTTCGGGGGAGTTATGGTCCTCTAAGTAAATGCATGTCAGGGGGTGACAAAAATGGTTTTTTGGCTATAACTCGTGTAGAACGAAATGAAATCAAATGAACTTTTATGGGATGGTAAGCCCCAATGATACAAAGGTTTTTCATCATTGGATTCCTTGGGGCCTTCCCCCACTCCTTAGTTATTAGTCATTTTAGGTGAAAACTTCGGGAACGCTTTACTGATTGAAACAGCGATGAACTGAAAAACTGAGTATAGGGTGTTCTAGCATACTACTCCTACTATAAGACCATGCAAAGACTCCCCGGTTTAAGACTGTTGCACCGGTCTGGAATAACTTTTGTAAGAAAGGTCAATTTTTGACTATTTTCAGCTGAAGAAGTCTGTATAACTGCCTTGAAACATGATCAGCAGCTGGATATG
Organism: Pseudolycoriella hygida; assembly: GCA_029228625.1. Taxonomy (NCBI): domain Eukaryota; kingdom Metazoa; phylum Arthropoda; class Insecta; order Diptera; family Sciaridae; genus Pseudolycoriella; species Pseudolycoriella hygida. Next base: position 41,430,511 of record CM055404.1, on the reverse strand, counting down.
CGAAAAGGAGCTGTTCACAAGTGACGGTGTACTCTACGGAAGGGGGGGGTGGTGGTGGTTACCAAAGAAAGCGTGAAGATGTTGAGTTTTATATGGAAATTTAGAACATTTTGAACACTTTTTTTATGTGAAAGTGGGGGGGAGGGGTAAAAAATTCTATAACACAGTGTGTGATGTCATTTGTGAATGATCCCCCACAAATATTTACCATTTTTACTGACATACACTTACTCAGCACACCATAACTCCTCCAAAATATCAAATTTTCCAAAAATGAGAAATAACTTTTCTTACAATAGAACAAGGAATCGAATGGCACATTCATCGGGACATGTTGTCCCAAAATCGTTCGAAGTTTTCGCAAAATCACTTTAAGTTTATGAAATTACATCCACAAATTGGATTGGAAATTGCCGAAAGAAGTTTGCCGAAGAATCCGTCCGAAGCAACGGCGAAAAACCTCTCCATAAAAAACCAAAATTTTGAAATATAAAAACATTTTTTTCACACAAAAAGTTTTTTACTAGGGCCTTCGAATCGACCTGGAACACTTAGGAGAGGCCTCTGACCTCGCTACTTTTTTGTCTACCACACTGCACAAAAAACGTAATAATTAAAGAAATACTCACGAAAAATCACCAAATATCGTGTGTGGTCGTGTAACGTGAGTCGGGCCCACACTGAGGACTCTACAGCCCGAACCACTCAACAGAGATAAAACCTTCAACAGAGTTTTATGTTCTAATTTCACAGGGATATAAATCTTACCAACATTCAAAAAACCACGTTTTTGACCATAAGTTCGAAAACTTTAAATCGATTTTGCTCAAATTCACATTCGTCATCATCATTGACTCAGTTTTAGAGCCGTGACTGAGTCCAGCGGGAAATCAAAAAATTGTCGGGTATGCCCAGACCTTTCAAACAAAAAAAAAAAATTAAGAAAATCGTAAAAGATTTACGCGAATTATGTACAAAAGACCGAAAACCACTTAGGCGGCCCTAGCTCAGCGGCCCTTCGTTCAAAAATGCCCATCTGCAATACCAAACCCACTTTTGGCACTACTTTTCAGGGGAAAAAGGATTTTGAAAATCGGTTAAGTTTTACTCGAGTTATCGTGTTTACGAACGGATGGACAAAATTTTCATTGCTGGTTTGGCATCTAAAGACCATGATCGATGCTCCCCCCCTACTCCCTCCCTGAAATCGACTAGTTACAAACGTAGTGGTAAACGCAATGAAGAGATGGCGGCACCGTTTGTCGTTTACTATTTTTGACTACTGCCTGATGCGAGCAATCATCTATTTAGGACTTCTGCCCATCCATTCTAATCTAATCTAGAGAACATTTCACAGTTCGAGAGTGTTTCCGCATTTTTGTGTTTGTGTGTGCTAACTAGCTTGTACAAATGTGTTGTGTGTGCTTTTGAACCGAACCGAACCTCCGAATTGTGACCATTTGGACAGAACCGAAGCCAAAACCGATCCGAGCCTTTATAATAGTTTTCCAAAGATTCGGAAGTGGTTGTGTTGGTGTCTAAGCGGCAGGTATTCAGGGAGTAATGGGCGAAATTCTAAGAGGCAAAAGTGAATCAACGGGTAAGTGGGGATGAAAGTACATTTTCCAGTCAGAAATACTTCAATTAAAAAGGTAATTTTCGAAGTAGTCTAGTTCTGAAGAGATTTAGAGGGATTTGAGTTTCATAGCTCGAGAGTGCTTTCCAAGTGAAATTCCCTTAAAACTTCTCCAAAGTAAGGATCGTGTATTCATAGCCCAAATATGAACATACAGTCAGAACGTATGACATTACATTACGTACATTGGTACATTCATGTTATAGAGATCGCAGACTTTCTCTATTAAATGTGTAGGAGATAGCAGCAGTTCCGGGTTTTTTAACGAAGAAACAGATCAAAAAAGATGAAGAAGATTGAAGGGAGTCCAAAAGAGGATATCGGATGATAGAGTTGTATAGGGGATGGAGGAGGGGTGCACGAGCAATTTTGATCTTAAATAATAGCAAGTTCTCCATAGATTAATGTTGTACTTTTCAACGGTAATCCCAAAGCCAATTAAAATTTATTTTCTAAGAAATAATCTCCTCAACCACATAATAGAGATGAGAAGTCCGATCATTAAATAAAAATTGTAGGAAATCATCGAAAAAATGAGTATTCTCCGATAGATTAAGCGTTACAACACTTTGTGTTTGGCTATAAAAAAAATCTAACAAGGTTTTCGTTGCACAACCTACGAAACACATAAAATACCATCCAAACAATTCAACAAAAACACCTTGTTTACACAATATTTTTTTACTTGCTACTTTAGTTTGTCATTACGTGTAATAATATCATTAAATCATATCATCGAACATCACAATATCAATATTGAATTCTTGCTTTATCTATTTGGAATCAAGTATAATTCGTCTTATTAGATAAAATAAATAGTAAAAACACCACCGGAGGTTACGAATATAATAAAAAACATAAATGTATAAATTTAGGACATAGTATTTGGAGTAAACACGTCAAGCGATAAGATAAAACAATTAAAATTAGGAAATATTTCTTGTTGATTATGATATTGTTTCCTACTTGAAGCTAAGCCTAAGTGGAGATATGACGAAATTATTAAAAGTGTTAGTTTTATCAAAGGTTGTTGGTATTTGACGAATTAATGAAATCAAATTTTCGGTGTGTCAGGGTATTAATTAAGTAATTGTATTCAAATAGGGGAATGGGATTTTCCAAATAAAAAAGCACGCAAAGTGTGCTACTACTTGGAAAATAATCGTATCGTGAAATAAATTCTAAGTAAAATGGATGAAAAATTAGCTCTTCTATCAAAATAAACATTATTGTGTTTCATCAATTGTGCGTGTCTCAAGTATATCACTCGAAGGTCACTTAACATTTACCTTCTTCATGCGCAATAATTGAAAAACAGATCAGATAATCTCACATCATTGACTGAGAGGAAACTTGAATCTAGGAAAATCATGTTTCAATTGACGGTAAAGAAATTACCCTTGTAAAGAATATTTAATTCTCTTTTATGTATTGTAAAATATCGATTAAGTTCAGAGAGTTCAGAAACATTTACAAAAATATAGCTGTTCTGTACGGTCCAGTGTGGCTCTAGGAACAGTCAAAATATCCCCGGATAAAATACCCCCGGACAAAATATCCCACAGACAGACAAAATATCCCACAGACAGACAAAATATCCCCAGATGTAATGTCTATTCAGAAATGGCGAATATTGTGTGTTGGAGGCTCTGCCCCCTCACCCCCGCGCCTGCGGCGGCCTTACGCAAATGGGGTGCTGCCCCAAACTCCGCTAGAGGCTCCGTCCCTTAGACACCGCAAGGAGGGATATTCCCCCTTGACCCCCTTTTCGGGGACTGCCGCCCCTCGACCCCGCTTTTTTGTTTTTGATTGTTTATTTCAGGCCTGCGGCGCTAAGTACACTTCACATTGAATATTCTTAATTTTTGAGTGTGGATATTTTGTCTGAGGGGATATTTTGTCTGAGCGGATATTTTGTTTGGGAATATTTTGTCCTTTTTTTAATGGAAAAATTGTGGTTATTATGTTCGGTTATTGTGTCTGAGGATATTTTGTCCACGGGGATATTTTGGTTGGGGATATTTTTTTTGGACATTCGGTCCTAACACCGTCCAGTGTTATTAAGTAGCGATAGCTACTTTATGTTTTATCCGTTCCTGTTCGTCCGTTTGTTTACCCTTCACCAGGGAATCACTTATGATTCACCGAGGATTTAGGTCCAAGATTAACTCCTTTGACTATACTCTATCGCTACTTTCCTACACCCATGTCAATGGTTTATTTCTATTTGTTATGCTGTACGTGTACGGATTATTCAAATTATTCGAAGCAGAGTATATCACTCTTTCTACATTAGTCCAAAGCGGATATTCATATGAAAGTTTTCATATGACGTGCTATGACCCTCAGAAACGATCGGCTTGGATAAGAAAACCCAATATACACTTACTAGTTACCTGTGACGTCACCGTCAACAACGAACCGGTATGTTAAATTGTCAAATATGTTATATCACCAATGTTGTTATCATTGGTTGAAAGATACCTTATGTATCTCTCAGCTTTCTCTCGGCCGTTTGATACAAGCATTGGTAGGCTGAAAGTAGCTATTTTTCTCTTTCACAGCGGACATTTTTTGAAGCAGTAACACAGGTTGTTATGACATGAAAGCTTTTCATTTTTAAGAACTTAATTATGCTTCTTTAACAGATTTGAAGCTTTTTTATGAGATTTCCGTTATTTACTCCAAAAGTGTGACTGGATTTGCACTAACAAAAAGTACTCCGTGTACGCTTCGTTTACATGACAGTAAAACAAAAGAACTGTCAACTTAACGGAGACAAAATTGAATTTTCTTAATTTTTCCTCCATTTACTTGACAGATATACGGAAACGGAGCGCTCACGGAGTGTAAACGTGTAAATGGAACGTTCACGGAGCGTACACGTAGTTCTTTTTGTAAGTGCAAATCCAGCCTTAAAAATCATAAAGTAAGTGTATAGCTTAGTAACATCGCGTGGTCTTTCTCACAACTGCACTATGGGCCAGAATTTCGAAATTTGTGTCAAAAATATGTCTGTATTTTAAAAATCTGAGATATAGCCAGCTGCATCTATGGAAATGGAAACTTCGTTTTGCTTATAATTCACTAGCATATTTCTGACACCAATTTCGATATTCTGGTCCAAAGTGGACTGTAATGAACTGGGTTGCTGGTTGCACGCTGTAGTCGACCTTTCATGCATCATTGATAAGTTCCATTCCGTACTGCATAGGTTTTTTTTGATCCGGATGTCGTTGACAACAAATTGATTGTATTTACTATAAAGTCGTCGAACATATATAGAGGGGAATTACATGCAACTTATGTCATGTTTTCTATGGAAGCGTGTTCGACAACTTTTCACTTGCAAGTTGTTATAGGATACTAAATCACCTCTTGTTTATACCTCCGATGTGAGATAAAAAATAGTACAAAATTGGCAAAATACGTTTCGTCTACACATAGTCTTGCATACAATGCATGTACCTAACACTCAATTGTTTTGCATAGTTCAAGTTCTTTTGCAACATCACATATTTACACGACCAACTCACGTGTACTCCAACAAAACCAACGAACTCAAGGCGTTTTCATAGCACACATAACACATACTTCTTGTTGGTTAATTATTTTGACTGCGATCTAGGAAGCCCTTCGTAACAAATAAGAAAAATTGAGAAAATTTCCTTTCCAATTCTCACAAAACTATGTTCTTTACATAATTTGTTGCTAAAAGTTTGTTTTTATGCTTTCAATTTAATTTAAAATTCAAGAATAACTCAAGGAAACAAAATAAAGTTTCAAAATACAAACTATTTCAACGACGTTGAATTTTACATTTTATAATTCATTTGATCTGATAATATGGAACGTAATAGGTGTATGAGAGATATCTGCTTTCGGGTGCTGTAAGTCTGACCTATTTACTATCAAAAACATTTGCAATAATTAAACTATAACTGCAACAATAATCAGTTAAAAGCACACGTGCCGATAGCGTATGTATGAGGTATTTCTAAATATAAACAAGATTGCGATATGATAAGGACAGGATCTATCTTCCTGCAAAACGTGATACATGAGCACAAGGTATAAGAAATACTATTTTACTCGTTGCACCATTCGGAAACTCATTTCCTTTCGCGGGTACTAGCGGAGTGATCTTCGAAATTAAAATTTTACAATAACTTAGGGCTGTCTCGTGTGAATGCACCCCCTTTGGCTTCAGCTGCAAGCTCCACACTTGTCACAATAAAAATCTCCAATCCAGTACGTTTTGTACGATTGAATTCTAATCCTCGCGTTTGGTGAGACGTCAGCTTGTGTCAAAGTATTCAAAATGTCATGATGAAGTGCTTAGAGCTCAAAAGCACACAATTTTTCGACGTTTTATATGAAATTTTGTATACTTTGACATAAGCCGACGCCGCACTAAAAGCGTTTATTGAAAATATAAAATAAACGAAACTACTATTTTCCGACGGAGGCCGATAGTTTTATGTTTTAGACATTTTCATTGCTACATTTACGTCCTCACGTTCCCTTTTTGGTCTTCAGATCTGGCATCTTTCTTGCACGTTCGCATCATATACTGATATATTTCCTATCTATGTGAACGTCATTATGTCCCAGGGGCGGACAGAACGTACATTACAAATGTTAGGATTTATATCAATTGCACGCTATTCAAACCGTCATATGTTTCTGATTAAAAACTGTCACACAAACTCGACGAACGAAAGAAGATTTCCACTTTTTTCACTCATGCAACTTTCGAGCTTACTGCATTTTATTGAAATGAAAATTAACGGCTGAAAGTGATGATAGTTTTTAATTGCATTCTTTTAATTTTCTTTTTCTTTAATAATGTTTTTCTCTACTTTTTTTTGCAAATAAAATTACCTTAAGTGTAACATGTAGACAACTTTTTTCTATAAAATGCAACGAATAATTTCCCAGATTGACCTAAATATTTTCCATACTATAATGGATTATGATATGATGCGATGAGATTCTCTTTCTTTTCAGTAGAAACTTATTTATTATTAAATAAAGACATGCAATTTAGATTTAATTTTGCTTCGGTTCGACTGGTTTTGTGTGTTGTTTTGGTGCAAGCTTTGTAAAACATGTCTGAATGTGGCATGCAATTACATGGTTCGATGATAACGAGATGCACGTGTATCGGTGTAAAATATCTACTGTGTTTATGGATGTGAAAATCGGCTAACGTTAATTGGGTAAGTATTAGAAAGATTTGTGTTATAGTAAACGGTGAGCGTTTTGAGTGTATCTTCATTAGGAAATTGCTGAATAGAACCACATTTTTGGGCGTTGAGAAAATCTTCTTTTAAATGATTTTAGAAGGAAGCGGGAAGATACATCAAAGGAAGATGACAGGGAAAGGGTATGGGACGGTCGTGAATAAATCTCACGATTCGAGAAGAATTCACATTCATCCTTTTATCAAGTTGGAAGAAACGCAGCTAACAATTAATCCTACGAAGTGTTTATTTAATTTGCTTTCGTACATTGACAGTGTATAAAAATGCGCATTTTAAGTCGCTATGTTATCTCATAGATCCCTTGTTTCTTTCAACGAGCTAGAGCTGTGCGGGCCGGGTCTCATCCAATATTCAATTAAATAAAGCGAACATTGCGTCTTTGAATAAGAGAATGACGAACCGTCGATATCGGAACTGACTGAATATTTGAATTTCAAATTGATCAAGACACCAGACACCAAACACCAGGTAAGTAATAAAAATTTCAGATTTTAGGCAAATTTACGTGTTTTGTGAAAGCCGTTCATTATCAGAAGAATTTGACATTCTGGATTTCTGGAGCCAATCAGATGACCAATTCACAACTTTGCAGAAAATAGCGCTACTCGCCGTTCCTGCTGCTGAGGATTGCGACGAGCGCATATTTTCTGCTGGTAGGGTGGTTTCCAACGCAAAAAGAATGTCGTTAAAACCATCAACATTGTTTCGGGTTCGGGTCGGGTCGGGTTTCAAAACTCTTCGGGCCGAAAAGTTTCGGGTTTCAAAACCAGCAGTTCGGGTCGGATCGGGTTTGAAAAAATCCTGGACCCGCACAGCTCTACAACGAGCAAAGCTTTGGAAATTTCATGTCTACGAAAAACCCATGGTAGCTAGCTCGTTCATTGAAAATTTATTCAGGTAACGGAACAATTCTCCTAATCTGACACCGCAGCTTCTTAGTTCCTTCTTCACCGAATAAGTAGTATTTATGACGTCAGAATTTGAGGCCTATAAAATTCAGACGAAAATGACAGGGAGGGGAAGGCTTGACAAAATGATACGTCATGATTTGGTAATGCCGTTCTCACACACACTGACCGCTGCGAACATAAACGAAATATATTATGAAAAGACAATTTCTCTGAGTGAGTGAATAGTACTTTTGACTTTAATATCAATTCTCCTCTCTCAAAGACGATGATTTAGGAAAAAAATTAGAATGTTTACGAACAGAAATAATTGAAACGAAAATATTGCTCAAAGATTCATAAAGCGAACAGACATCAAAGTCAAAATCAAGGTCAAATGGTAAGATTATAGTACATTGTACAGTTTTCATAATTTTCTATTTGCAAAATTTGACTTGCCTTTAAACAATAAAGTAGTTAAGCCTCTAACTCGCTACATATTCGAGGAAAAGGAAATGATGTGTTTTTTTCTGTTGTAACTCCAATCTAAATAAGAACACAACAGCCAATAAAAATCTATCAATCGACGCAAACATTTTCCGATATGAAAAACTTTTTTTTTCGACTAGTTAATTTAATGGTTTGTTTATATTGTTTTGTCATGTTTGACACATAAAAACATTTTATCTGCTTATGAAGATACATCGGTCTCATGCTCAACGAGAAATGGGGACAAAATTCTTGGGAGTATTTTGCAACACGTTTCATCTTTATGAGTTTTAAGTGACTATTTGTTAAGAGTTTTGTTATAGCTTTTGGTATACGTGAATGAGAGGTTTAGCAAACTTTTCTATATTTTTTTTTGTTGTGGGCACGTACTAATAGCTTAGCTGTTTTGATTAGTCAACGTGGTAATTTAAAAGCGAAAACGAAAATTGTTATTAAACGAACAAATATAATGAATCGATGCTGAAAGAATTTAATGAATATCTTCTCTTATAACTCGTGTATCAAGGTGGCATGGATTTGGAACAAAAATCATCTCTATTTTTATAGATCTTGAAGAGATTGGTTGTAAAGTCTCTGACTTTTCGATTTCAAGTGGACCGGGTGTAGGTTAAAGGTGAGCGGACGGTCCGAAAATTCGGATAAATAGAGTGGGCCAAACTCGGCCACGAATGTAGCAAAAGCCTCTTTGTAGCAATTAGGAATGGGTGGTCTCGCCCGAAAAAAAATTCAAAAATGTTCAAGAAAAAAATAGAAACAAAATTCCAAAAGAAAGGAATTAGCCACGAAAATCCACAAAGTATTGCGTACGGTCGAGTAGGCCGAGTTTGGCCCATTCTATTTAGGCTGATGTTATCCGCCCGCGCGGGCGAATAGCCAGCCCTATGGGGGTGAGACTATCCGTACTTTCTTTACAATTATTTTTTGTTTACTCATTTGTTAACTCTACTAGATAATAACAGTATGGATTTTTCGAATTGTCAGACATAATAAATCTGTGTAACTCACCTAGTTACATCCTAGCTTATGTAATCCTCATACTGTAACGTAGTTTTAAGAGTTCAATAAAAAAAATGAAAATGATTATTGTGAATTATTCTATTTTAAATTACTTCAATAAATTGAACAATTCGAATTCCTTCATTTTGTTTTCAAAATAACTTTTACCTAAGGTAGTATTTAGGTAAGGATCGGACTTGTTGTACGTACCGTACGTTACCGTTAATCGTTAATCGTTACGGGGTATTTAAATCTTTTCTGTGAATTTTGTACGCTTAAAGGTCTAAGTCGTTAATTCTCATAAGTAAATCTAGTACCTCTAGGGCAATTTTACTTTTTTGATAACAAATAGAATACATGGAAAAACATATCTGAAAATACGAAAAAACATTCTTGACTACATAATTCGCGGGCGAATAGTCTTCCCCCATAGGGCTGGCTAATCGCCCGCGCGGGCGGATAGTCTAACCCCCATAGGGCTAGCTAATCGCCCGCGCGGGAGGATAGTCTCACCCCCATAGGGCTGGCTAATCACCCGCGCGGGCGAATAGTCACTCCGTTCTATTTATCCTACAGCTAAAACCAGTCAACTCATTTCCACCAAAATTATTTGGTTGCTTTCCTGAGGTCCATAACTTTCATTTAAAACCTTCAAAAGCAATTATCGTGCTTGTTTCGCAGAGATATACGAAAATGTTTTAGCTACCGTCAAAGAACACCGATTTTGACCACTTTTTCGGTCTTAACTCTGACTTCAGTAGACCGATTTTGCACATCTTCGAACTTGACCTTCCATTTTCGATTACCTCTTAGGGGGAAAAAAGTTTCGGAATCGAAAAATTACAAAAGTAGGAACAAACGATTTCGTGCGGCTCTAACATTATCTTGAAATATGTGTCAAATTTTAAGACACATGAAACTTCAACGTTGTAAATTAAACCCAAAAGATATTTTCAATATTGAAAGTTATATTCATTCCTAACATTTCCCCAAAATTAGTTTGCAATAACCTGATGTAGTGGTCGCGGTTTGGCGCAAGAAAAAGTTGGGTGCATTTTGTTCTTCATTGGGCTCCAATGTCTCCGACACCACGCGGAAACTCGAAGTAAGTCAAAAAGGCGGGGTGCAAAATCCCCCAGAGGATTATCGTCCAAGACGATAATATCGTCCAATGATACAATAATATCGTCCAGGAGGCGATAATATCGTCCGCTGATACAATAATATCGTCCATGAGACAATAATATCGTCCACTGATACAATAATATCGTCCATGAGACAATAATATCGTCCACCGATACAATAATATCGTCTCAGGGACAATAATACACTGGGGGATTTTGCACATTCCCTGATATTATTGTCTAATTTGTAACAGGAAAAGTTTCCTAGGATCGTTAGCCATCTGCTTTTTCGTAGTGTTTCATTAAAGCGCAAATTTCCTACTTTCGTTAGCCACCTCGTTTTGTGACATTTCGTAAAAGGAAAATTCTTTGGCTTCGTCAACTACTAATTTTTTGTGACATTTCGTAAAGGTAAAATTTCATAGCTTCGTTAGCCACCTTGTTTCTTTAGCGTTTAATTAAAGCGCAAATTCCCTCGTTTCGCTAGTCTCCCTCCTTGTTTGGGATAAATGGCGGGGGCAAAATCCCACAGTGGATTATCGTCCAAGACGATAATATCGTCCATGAGACAATAATATCGTCCACTGACACAATAATATCGTCCATGAGACAATAATATCGTCCACTGATACAATAATATCGTCCATGAGACAATAATATCGTCCACTGATACAATAATATCGTCCATGTGACAATAATATCGTCCATGTGACAATAATATCGTCCATTGATACAATAATATCGTCTCATGGACAATAATACACTGGGGGATTTCCCACATTCCCGTCAACAAAACGTTCTTTTCGGACTATTCTGAACGGATTTCACTAAACTTGCCTGAACAAGACTCCTACCCTTATACTAGTTTCAAGTAATTTCCCAAAAGTCTATATTTTTCACTGTTTGTGGGATTTTTTTGATTATTTTCATTTTGCGGAACCCCTAGATCACTCCAGATTGAGTTGCCTCCATAGACACTTTTTATCAGGGATCCATTCTGATTCGTTTAAATGGTGGTGCCCTAGACTTTTCGAGAGTTTAGTTTTTTGGACCACCCTAGTGTACACAAAATGTAGTTTCACCCACTCAATACGAAAAATATACCATTTTGTATAAAACAATGGTAATTCAAGCAAATTCGTAATGGCATCGCAGGGTAGAATGTGTTGTTAAAAGGGAACGCTGTGTTTTATCTCAATTTATTATGGATACTGAAATGAAAGTAACGTTCCCTCTTAACATACCGATGAAATTGGCCATATACACTTGTTTCTTATGAAAATTACGGCAGAATTATACAGTTTATTGCTTCGAAGTCCTTCAGATCAAAATAGTGAAAGACCAGCCTTTCAACCCTACAACCGTTGTTACGTATAACTATTTTCACATGGCAGCGTGCAGTAAATCTTACTCACTACATTGTTTCAAACACTAGAAAATCCGTTACCAAACGGTGTCATGTTGGAGAATTGCAGATAAATCAATGTATGTCTGGTAGGAATAGTTTACTTACTATAGTCAATTCAAATATAAAATTGAAAAAAGTGTGTATGCACTTCCGCCCGCACCCCATGGAATGACATAGTTTACACGAGGCAACAAGTGTACTCGGTGCGAGACTGTGACGGTATTTAAGAAAACTGGATTACATACACTCAGAGAAGAAAAGCGAATCCATGAGCAGAAACCATTTAACAGAAAAATAACATAATTACAAATTTCATTTCAAAAGAAAGCAACAGTTTAAGAAAAAAGTAATAATGCACATTGCACATATTTAAACTAATGGAAAATGAAAAGTGAAACGGTAAAGATGATTTCCCTAACGTTTAATTGTTTAATATATCTCGCTTATTTGTGTCAGTTGTTTGTATATAACGGCAGTACATTACCATAATAACAACTATGCACAATCATTACGAGCAAAGGCATTTTTTTTATATAGCGCTAGGGTATATGGTACATAAATGTGGCATTGTCAGCATTTGAAGAAATGATTATCGTGACATGTAAGGTAAGTGTAGAACGTTGTAAGCTTACCTAATACATTGGCACGCACATAAAGGCAAAATGTGTACCATTAGATGTTTATCTATGAAAACAAACAAAATGTAACTAGATGTTAAGCTGACACCCGTACGAAAGGCCGTCCCAAATCAACAATTTCACCCATCGATCTTTAACGAGCGGTTCACCGTAAGTTCAATTTAATTATTTTCAGTTGTTGAGACATAGATACTGTCTGCAGGCAATTAGATTAGGTTCTAAAAAAAGGAAAGAGATTACAGAACTAGAAAACCTTGAAGTGAGCTCAGGGATACATAGTTTTATGGGCAAAAATACTTCGCTCTGACATACATCAATAGGCTTATCTTTCTGTTCCAGGGAAGAATTATGAGTCGAAGAGCCCTAAGGAGATTACATAATTTCATGGGTGCAAACTGCTTCTTAAACTTTGTCTTTTACAACGAAGGATACGTCTGTCGCCAACAACTCAATAGCGTTGTGGTTAACACGTCTGCTTGCTACTATAGGCAGTAGACCTGTCCAAAACTCTGTGTTGTCGAAAAGTTAGGGGGCCCGCCCGGAAAACGGTGTCAAATGGTCCACCGAGAAAAACTTTCTATGGATCGGATGAAACAATTTTTAGAGGAAGAAAAACCCGAGAAGACAAGCTCATTAACAAGAATATTCGGACACTTGCCGATGAAGATACTGATGCTCGAATTTCAGTCATTTTTCTCCTTTAACGCCATTGAGCACCCATTAAACCGCTCTGGATTTCATCCGACCCATAGAAACTTTTTTTCACCGTTTTCCGGGCGGGCCCACTAACTTTTCGAAAACTTAATTTTTCCGTACATTTTTGGACAGGTCTAATAGGCAGTTCTCAACAGATGGCAGCACATTTTATATACTTGACATTTGAAGCAGACTAACTTATTTGAAAATTTTGACATTTGGAGCACTCTATTCTTAGTTCATGATATCGACGTTACTAGGATAATAGATGTCGCACTTTTCGCTGGGAATGGCTTATGAGATCGAGTTGCCAGTGCGTTGGTTCGAAACTCAACCGCAGACAAAGCTGATTGAATCGGTTGAAGTCATGTAATGTTGAGTGTAGCACCATCGTACGGCTTACCGGTGAAAGGCATTGTTGGGAGATGCCGGTATTCTAATCCTACTAGTTTCGCTTCTAGTACATCTCATAGATGGCACTGGGTTTGTCGCACAGCTTACCACAATAAAAACTTTCCGGTAATGAAAGGATCTCAAACAGTAGAACCACAAAAGTAGCGAAACTAGTAAATAATGATCTAGCTCCTAGGCCTTCATGGGTTGTTTTAAGGCAGATTATTATTAATATACGTCTGTCGCCGATGTTGAGAGAATTATTTTTTGTTTCGGTATTCATGTCTCACTGACTGCTCACCTCTGTTCTGGATGAAGCAGTACAAATTTTTGTCCATAATCTGTGGATTGTACATAATCTGTGGAATGTAAACACGTCATCATACTGACCACCTTTGAGGTGGTTTTTTCCGTTAATACATTCCATGCATGTAAATTATAGTACATTGTTGTCTTTAAGTTGAGTTAGCATATTTTCAACCCCAATTTTATTCGAAAAAGAATAACATTTGAACACAACCTTTTGATGAATGCAATTACAGATCTTGCCCTCGGCTCGGGCTACCTACAACACACACACCGACACACTTCCGCCCACTTTTGTGTTATTTACACACTTCTACGTACCTACAACACACACACCGACACACTTCTGCCCACGTTTGTGTTATTTACACACTTCTACGTACCTACAACACACACACCGACACACTTCTGCCCACTTTTGTGTTATTTACACACTTCTGCGTACCTACAACACACACACCGACACACTTCCTCCCACTTTTGTGTTATTTACACACTTCTACGCACTCGTGCATGAACATAAAAAACCAACAACGAAGTCGCTGTAATTAAGCGGAAAATGCATGAACTTGCACTGGAAATAGTCCCAAAAATTTCTAAATTTAAAGGTTTTTCCCTATAGACTCGAAAGTGGGTCGACACTGAGTGAGCAAGGTATCAGTAGAACAATCATTATCTTATCATCGACTTGTAACAAGTTGAACAATAAATCTTCGATTCGAAGTTTGTACGGGTCTACAAGAATAATTCCTTTGTGCTAAAGAAAGGAGAAAAAAATTGCTGGAGCAATAAAAAGTGCAGGCACACAAGCTTTAAAGCTCTGTGATAGCACGCAAACCGTCTAGAATTGTAATTCTTGTCATAAAAACTGTGTCTACATGAGTTGCGTGTGAAATAAGGTTTTTAAACTAAATTTAAAACTTAGAATTGCCAATTTATGTTAAATTCATTTGAACCACGCATAACTTTATAATTATCAATATCAACATTTGCATAAAATTATAGAATTGCAATAGATGTTAACGTACATATAACTCATACGCCATATACCACAAAATCTAAGCGAATGCAAAAGCGAGCACACACAAAGCACATTAAAATAAAATATTGTAGGCACTTATCTTGCACCAGATAAAATAGTTTGTTAGTTTATAAATAAAGCGTGTCACATGTAGCCTAGACCTAGAAAGGGAATTTAAAAAAAATATATTCTTTTCAGTTTGTTTTGCTGCTTTATACTTGGTGTCGCAAAGAAGCGAAAAACTATTGAGCAAGCAAGGTTTGTTTTCATACCCATTCAGAGTGAATGAAAGGGATTTAAATGATTATCTGTAGCATTTGTAACACGAATATGGCGGGCGTACGAATAGACTAATTAACCGAAATACTTATAACAGCGAGTCCAAGCCAATAAAACTGTGTTTTATAGGACTTTTGTATAAAAATTTTGACATTACCTTCAAATGACCAGTTAATTTAACTGTAAACTGGTCAGGTAAAACAGCCAATTAAAAGGTTTGACGGTGTGTAAGTAACCTCTGAACATTGAATAAACGAATTTTTGATTTAATTTAAAAACTCTCAAAACAGAAGAATTAAACACTAGACACATGCTTTCCATCTTCTTTTGCAGACAAGCGAAAAAAAAAGTTAAGACTAATATTTACATTATGAAATAAAGATAGAATTAATCAACAAAAAATAAATGGTTCGCGCGTGTAGCCGTTGGTAATATTTGACAAAGTACAACGTACTTATATGACGATATCTCTCCTATCTCTGCTATCACACACAGAGGTAAAAAAGAAGAAAAAAAAAACTTCGAGAGATCGATTGAGCAATTAGATTTGTGATCAAAAATCTATGTTTGTGTGCTGTGAATTGTGGTTTAGTTTCTATTTTTTAGACTCATACGAAGCATAATACAAGAGACGTGGAACCGGAATAAAATTATGATCGTTCGTTTCTCTGTCTGATTGATATTTTTGGGAAATATTAAGTGATTTGAAAATGAAGCTAGAATTGAAGTTTTCTCACAGTTGTTCTCTATAATGCATTGAACTAATGTAAATCATGGACAGTGTATGCACACTTATGCAGCAAAGGAAAGGGGTTAAGGAATCGATTTGGGAAAAGTTTTTTTTTCTAAAACATGACACGACAGAAATCTGGGATTCAAAGAGTTGGCTTAAGTGGGGCTGCTCCCTTCATAAAAGATGGAAAGTAAAAAATTCCTTTTATTCGGTTCGTGCACTCTAATATTTTTGGTCAAAAATCCAAGCTATACAAACCTATCAGAGATTTAATAAAATTGACCAGCTATACAACAATATAACAAGAATTGATCGCTGTTATTGGAACAAGAACACCGCTATTAGTATTTACAATAATAATAGCTATCTCTTGAAATAAAGAAAGCCAAACAACATGCTTTCAAACTGTTCTTTGTGAGAGATTGAACTAGGTGTTACGGTGTGAGAGACCTAATACATTGCCGGAAGTAACAAATCCGGTATGGCAAAATTATTGCTAGAAGTAACGAATCTAGCATACAAAATTATCGACAGTGAAGTCTAGTGCTTCAACTAAAGTAACCGTTTAGAAACAAGAGTATTTAATCAAAGGTAATTCGAGTGGTTGCTCATTCTGCCTTTATGTCTGTTGATATACACATAGTCATGGCGTGACATAGGTGTACTGATAAAATCACATATCCTGGTATGTGGGGGCGTGATACGCCGAAATCAGCGTTTTGTTATTGTCCATTGTTTCGTCCCTTATATAGTGCCCTTCATAAAAGATGGAAAGTAAAATATCCCTTTTATTTAGTTCGTGCACTCTAATATTTTTGGTCAAAAATCCAAGCTATACACAGCTATCAGAGATGGCGATTGAAGTCTTATGGAATCGCTTTAAAGGGTCATTTTGATGAGAACATGGCAACGCACGGGTCTTTGCTCAGGATGTTTTTTCTTCAAATTTATGCCGAATTTAATTCGATTAATGCGATAAATTCAAATTTTACGATTTTATGCAATTTTTTTTTATTTACCAGACTGTTTAGTTCCTCCGCTTAAACATAATGATCGGAAATACATGTATTAAGCAATAGAGTGACAAATCAAGAAATTGATATTGACAATGACAATAAATTTCAATATTTTGAAATTTTGTTAAAAATAAATTAAGTTATACAAAAAATAGCTGTAATTTCATAATCAATTCAATGTTAAATGGTACATTTGATCAGAAATATTTATGCAGATGTTTGAATGCATAAATTATATTGGCGAATGTGAACTTGACTTTTGGTTAAGTTTTTATCAACTGGTTCCGAAAAAATGCAATTTGCAAAGTGATTTAGATCAGAATTGGAAAGATATTGATTTAAAAAACTGCAGGTAAAAAGATGAACAATTAATTAAGACAGAACGTTGAATGTGGCATGGATAAAACTAGATTTCATTTAACTTTGTTTTTATTGCTCTGTTTTTTCTTTTTCTTAATTTTTTATTTATTTGGAATGACAATTTTAGACACTGTTGAAGTGGTTAACATTAAAAAGTGTCCTATTTAGTAACCGAAAGTTAATCCGTACTCCGCCGTAATCCGGCGCTTTGAACGTTGTAACGTTAATTTCAGTCAATTAATTACCTCTTCACTGTTAGTTAATTAATTACGGGTTTCTTTCTCTGATACTTCTGGTTAGACAACAGGAAGATTGTCATAAATTTTGGTCTCAAATCCTCAAAATTTTCCTATAACTTGTGAGAGTTTCCATTAAATTGAATGGATTTTTTCTATTTCCAATGATTTAGTTAGAATTACTTAAGATTTTTACATGTTTCTGCTCGGTAAATGCGTCATTACCTCGTCGCAAGCGACTCGGAAAACGTATTTACCGAGCATCAACATTCAACATGTAAAATATTGTACGTAAGTGCTTTCAAATATTTCTTTTGACTCGTAGGATTACAGCATTCGCCTTCGGCTCATACAGCAAACTTCCTACGAGTCAAACAATCAATTTGGAAGCACGTACGTAATGTACTATTTTTCGAATTTCAAAATTTCCTTAATTTTACCACATGCCGTTAGAGTTTTTGTGCATCACTCTCATTTTCCTTGGTCATAACTCAAGTAAATCTTTTCCGATTTTCATAAACTATTTTTTTTTTTCTGAAAGTTAATCGAAAAAATGATTGAATAAGATCAATATCGTTCAACAACTTTCGAAGTTACTGTTGAAAAGTTGTCAAAAACGTGATTTTTTGAAGGTTGGTGAAACTTTTTGACTTATCTGCGAAATTAGTACTGAAATCGCTCTTGAAGGTTTTGAATCCGAGGCGTATCCTTAGGGCTCCACGTTAGCCCTAAGGTCTGCCCCAGCTCAAAACAAGTTTTTGCTATGTTATGAAGTAAATTAAAGGAACTTTTTTGTCCATCGACTTTACTATACGATTTGAAGCAGTATTTCCCAGCAGGCATGGGTGGCCAACATGTCTGCCTAGAAATGCGAAAAAATCATTCATGAATGGATCTAAGGCCGTGAAAGCGGCAGGGGCTGGAGTGTACACTTCGGACGCTGAACAGGGCAGTTGGTTCCAACGTCCTTCAGGCAGAGATTTACGCAGCACTCTTGGGAGCACGAGAATCACTTCCGATCCCAATTAACAAAATTCTTCCGATTTAAAAATCGGGCATCCTTCGAAAAAGCTTCTTTTGTTCTTTTGCTTGAGCTTTTTCGAAGGATGTCCGATTTTCAAATCGGAAGAATTTTGTTAATTGATGAGGACGCAGGGAAGGGAGGTCTTTATCTGTTCGGACAGTAAAGAGATGATGATCGCCCACTTCAACCTCTAGGCTAGTTAGTACACCATATGGGACTAAACAATCGAACCGCCTTGGTTTGGGTACCTGGACACTCTGGCGTGGAGGAAACGAAAGTTCGGATGAGCTTGCAAGGGTAGGTTCTACTGCCACGATGAGTCTGGGTATTGGCAGACAGGCACTATGTGAGGATGGATTAAAAGGCTTGGTGCGGCGGGAGCATGCGAAACACTGGAAAGCATATGAAGGAGGCGCTGATACAAAGCGTTTCTCCCAAAGCCCGTCGCGAAATGGACCTGCTGAAAATGGACCGAACTCGTATAAGGAGGGTAGTAGGGGCGACCACTGGACACTGTGGACTAAACCGACAATTCAATAACCTACGACTGTCAGAAGCCCCAAGTTGCTCTTGCGGATTAGAAGAGGAAACGGGCATATACGTAAATGTGGTATTGCCCTAAATTCTTCCAAACTGGACGCAAGATTCTTGGGGACTTCGTTGTGAAACCATCTGAATCTATTAAACTTGGAGCTGCCACTTTAGACACGTTCTTGGAAGCAACAGGAAGGCTCGCCTAATGATTCAAATGATGAACGGGAAAAGAAACAAAGGATTCTAGGATCTGTGCTTCAAGACCAACATTAGGTCGTTCCAAACTGATAAATCTATGGGTCCGAGGTCTGTCGTTAGTGCTCTAGGTCTGTTCTAAGGTCGGCCCTAGTGTATAAAACAGTTTTTTCTTGAAGTTTTTTGTGTCAAATTTTTTTTATTTTCAATTTCGGAGGTTTTTGGAGATTTGCAGAGGTTTTTACACCGTTTCTTCGACCGGATATTTTCACCCTTCCTGTCCATCCGTCCATCTCTCTATGCATCTTTCATCCATGATCCGTGATAAAAACATCCGACGTATAAAATTTACCAGAGAAAAATCAATAAGAAACCCCCAGGGCAAAATCTTCCAGAAAAAGTGGAAAATCTCTTAGAAATAGTTCTTTCAAAAAATAACTCATAGAAGAATTAAATAAAAAAATAAAAAGAAAATCCTTTAAAACATGAGAAAACAATAACATGGTGAACCTTTAAACGGGTGACCGGTCTAATATTTTGTTGTCAAGCGGCCAGAAAACACAACATTCCCGGATCGGTCAAAGTCAGTTTTTCGTATTTTCTCACCGCAAGACACAGTTTTTTCTCGCTGGGAAATTGCTCGTTTCGACGTTTCGTTTCGCCTTCGGCTCGAAATACAATTTTCCCACACGCCTCAAAAAGAAATGTCCCAGCGAGACAGTGATGTACTATTAGGCGTGCCCGAAAAAAAAGAAATGTCACAAATTGATCTCTTCACAAAAAATTGAAGCAGTCCGAAATCCCCAAAGATATTTTTTTTTTATTTTTTTGAGTGAAAATTGGCCGATATAAAATTAAAAAATGGAAATGGATATTTCCGCCATTTTTCAAATTTGAAGCGCTCATGTAGAAAATATATTTTTCGAGGGAAGCTTATCTTATAACCTCTCAAACGGCACCGCTCCCGATAAATTCGATCAATAAATGAATTTTACAAAACGATTTTTGTGGATGCATGTCCTAATGAGTTTCAGTGGGAAAATAAATTTTACGGATTTTCTATATTTACATGACAGGTGATACGATGGTGCTCAGAGCGCTTCAAATTTGAAAAATAGCGGAAAAATCCCATTTTTGAATTTTATATCGGCCTTGAATTTTATATCGGCCAATTTTCACTCAAAAAATTAAAAAAAAATATTTTCGGTGGTTTTGGACTCCTAGAATTTCTTATGTCGGGTGAAGAGATCAATTTGTGACATTGCGTTTTTTTCGGGCATGCCTAATGTACTATTCTCATTATAAATCAGGTCCTCTGTAATGAATGAAATGAAGACAATTATTTTTTAAGCTTCTTTTTTTTTCTCTCCTGGGTGATAAATTAGCTACTTGGAGCTGCAAGAGCCTCTCGTACAAATAAATAAGGAAATGCTAATAAATAAAACCTTTCCTAAGCATTGCTGCTAAAATAGAACCATAGTTATTATGAGACAGAACATCATAAACACCAAACTATTTGCAGTTGAATTTCCTTTTTCCAAATCCCAAAAATCTAATTTGTCTACAAAATCGCAACAGCACGAAAGTTTTATGTTGTTTTTCTTTTTTTTTATTCTACAAAAATAGTTTCATATTTTTAGAGATCAGTTACGTTGCTCGGAGGTTATAGATTTGTTGGCAAAATATAGACGTATACAAGTCGACTATATACATTCGAAACACAAGCGAATTTTTAAAGAAAAAAAATTTTTTTTTTGCTTGGCACAAAACGCATGCGAAGATTGCAGCTGTGTGACTTGGTGGGGAAGAAAAGTGCACCGAACTGATTCAAGGCTGCATACCATAGAATAGAATCGTTTGTATATTTACTATGCCATGGAGTTTTAAGAATTTATTTTTGTTTCAAAATTTACGATGATGTTTGAAACAATTATACAAAAACGCCAGAATAATTTCCGATTTGGATTTTGTGCCGAATTATTTTCGATATGATCGACAATATACGGTGCTGGAGATGGCGATACGAACTGCGTAATTGGTCGCTGTATTGGAATCTCCAATTCCATGGATGGCATGATTAAGGATTCATTTAAATTGAATGTATTTAGTCTCGAATTGAATAAAATTAATGTTATGTGTTCGGAGAAACGACGAAGAGAATTGTAACAGGACGATCAAACATTTAGATTTTTTTCCCACATTTTCTTTTTAAACTAAGATACGAAAATATTCTGATATTTACCTATATAATAATTTAATCTGAAACATTTACCAACGTAAAATTTATCTCTCGCTGCATTTATTACATTGTATATAAAGCGCTTCACGACAATGATTATTAAATGGGTTCTAAATGGATTACATAATAAGGATTATTGCTATTATTATCAATTATGTTGTTGTTAATGACGTCGATGTTTGCAAAGAAGGAAAGGGTTCGCACAATTGTTATCTTTCGAAGCGTCTTCTCTTCATGAGGGTTTATGGAAATATGGGAACAGCGGAACTTAACATGTGCGCCGGTATAGTTAATGGGCGAAGCAAATTCATTACAAAGTAGAAGATTAATTAAAAAAGGTTTTGTGAAAATTAACAACTTCAGAGCGGCATGTGACCCACTCACCCACTGACCCATTCTCACTTTTTTAGGACCAGGTGATAGTGAGTCACTTTTCTCATGATTTACTCACTTTCCAATATAACAGAAAAAATGACCGCTTGCTTTTACAGTTTAATCATTTGTTCTCGTAAAATATAGATATATAGAATAAATCTAAAAGTACCCACCAAATCATCTAATTTGACTTCATCAATGTCAACTAGAATTCTTGTACTCTACACATACCATACCAAAAGCCCGTCCTTTAAAATTCAAATTCTCTTCAACCTTCCGTGCAGTCATATTTTTTCTCATACTGTATCCTAACCATCCTTTCCAGACTAAATGTCTTCGGATTCATCGGACAACCCCTTGAACCTGGATACAACTAGGAATGTCTAGGCAGACTCTCTTCACGTGGTGTTTGTAACAATTTTTCTCTATAAAAATGTTCTAGCGACGATGAAATAAGAGTTCAGGCACTAGAATGATCCTTTGTCTAGTGCCTGAACTCCTTACCTTATCGTCGTCTTGAACATTTTCATGGAGAAAAATTGCAACAAACAAAGGTCTGCATTTCAAGGTGCAGGCTGGTGCCAAGAAAGTTTCCATGACAATATTGGAGCGGCTAACGAGTACATCCCTATGCACTCGGTTCCGACTCGGCACCAAGCTGCCTACTTGAGAATTATAAGTAGACTTAAAGAAGGCAGGCTGGAGCCGAAAATCTGTTAATGTCATCGTAACGGCAATAATGAATACTCTACATTACAGCCGTTGTTTTTTCATTTTAATTCGTGTCAAATTTCAGCTGTTTTTGCGATGTATTTCGTATTGGCAAAAATTAAAATGGCTGTACATAAATTTCAACTCTTGACCAGGATGCGTACTTGAGATTTTCTTTTTTTAGTGTTCTTTACTCGATCGTGATCAAAAAATTTTAGTGTGTGTCCTTCTTGATTTTTCAATTGACCGAAAAATCAAAGAAAACACACACTACAATTGAGATTTTCTATTATAATATATAGAGGGTAGGAGCAGCCTGGTGCCGAGTCGGAACCGAGTGCATATCAATAAACTCGTTCACACATCTAACATTGTCATATTATCTTTTTCGGCACCAAGCTGCCTTCTGAAATCGAACGGTATGACCTGACGTTCAGGCGGTGAAAAATCAGAAGTAAGACGGATGAAGGAGAAGAGGCTTGTCAGATTTTTAGTTAGAAGATTAAATTTGGAGTCGTACAACGTTAATTTTGTTTCCTATTCATTTAAATGGCCATTTGGAAAAGTATGGAGAATGAGAGAAACAAGAAAAACGAATAAAACGTTGTACGACTCCACAGCGGCGCGCCGTACTGACGAAATTTAAAGCCTTGTCTGACAAAGGCAGTCTGGTGCTAAAATTCTGACAACGCCTACCTTTAAGAAGTAGCGAGGTTATTAGTTAGTAACATGACCGAAGTCGGCAACAGGCTGCGTACTTGAGCCCCTAAAGCTGGGAATAAAAAGGCAACCTGATGCTGAAAATCTGTTTTCGCCAAATTGGAGACAAAAGTGAATCGTATACATCACATAAGTTACATTTCGGCACAAGGCTGCTGCAGCCCAGAGTTGAAACTTATATGACGTATAGATATCACTAATATGTACGCTTTGGTGAAGACAGATGCTTAGCACCAGGCTGTCTTCTGTATTCCCAGGTAAGGGACCAAAGTACGCAGCCAGGCGTCGAATTATAAACTTATACAACGTAATGTACTCGCTACTTCATGAACTTTGGCATTTTCAAATTTTCAGCACCAATCTATTTTCTAACGAGGAGTGAATCCAAATCTTCTACTTTTTCAGCGCTTTCAGCTTTCACACGAAAAAATTTGATTTTACGAAAAAAATATTTCCTTACAATTATAATTAGTACTTTAGGTTAAATTTTTAGGGTATAAATACAGAAAGAAACAGGAAAAGTATCGTTAGGTCTGATTCGTGACTCAGTCTTTTTTTTATTTGCAAGATAACTCAACTTGGATAGATTTTTTTAAGTGTCACGGCTTATCATCGTTTCCACATACTATTTTGATTGATTGATTTCGAATTCGGTAAAAATAACGACCAGTGCATACATTTTTGATGATAAGGTACGAAGAAAGATAGGATTACCACTTCAGTCGATAGAATCAAAGATTCAGAAAAAGTTATACGTCTACTCAATGGTGTTCAATGATTTTGCTGTCGCGTTACTGGGACTTTGACCCTCAACTAATTTCTATGTAGAAAATCTGGCATAAGTTTTTCAGAATTCCGCATGTACAGAAAGTTTTTTTAATCAAACTTCCGAATAATGCAATTTTCTATTGAGACTTGGTGGAGTCAAGTTGAGAGGGCTAGTAGGTTTCACAGGACACAATAGCCTGAACTAACACCTTAATAAGATAGGGATCGGTAATGACCCAATCTGTAGAGGTTGTGGGTGGGAACAGAGAACAGCAAAGCATTTTATAGGAGTTTTTCATGCAGAGAGTCGGAGCACATCATTTTCAATTGTTTCGCTCACGTTCGCTCACGTATGACAAATACTATTATCTGATTGGCTTAGAGCAATTTTTGCCGCTCACATATGACATTGTTCAATCAGCTGTTATGCTGTTTTGGCTCTCTGAAAAGTTCCTATATGCACATGCCCCGCTCTAAAGAGCTTAAAGAACAAAGAACTTAAGGGTGAAGCATTTAGTAAATTTTTACATAAATCTTAAAGAACGGTTAGACTTAAATCTACATAATGTGCTTTCTTTCATTATGTGAAGCAATTGGATGACCAGACCCGAGAAGGGAACGTAAAGTAAAACTAAATTACAAAAGTACTGCACAATGGGCGTAA
Source organism: Pseudolycoriella hygida (assembly GCA_029228625.1). Classification (NCBI taxonomy): domain Eukaryota; kingdom Metazoa; phylum Arthropoda; class Insecta; order Diptera; family Sciaridae; genus Pseudolycoriella; species Pseudolycoriella hygida. Next base: position 41,405,775 of record CM055404.1, on the reverse strand, counting down.
CAAGGAGTGGCCTAAGTGCTCCTTGAAAATAACAACTATTTACTTGATTTATATACTATTTTTGTTCTACGATATTTGTTATTTAAATTGTTATTATTTACGGCACAATGACAAGGGCCGAAAGAAATAAAACTAACCAACCAACGCGTGGCATGTATGTAATGCATATCACATGTTCTCTAGCTTGCGGCATGTATAATCTAACACTCCAATAGTTGGTAATACATACGATATGGATTGTATACACGCCACACGTTACCCGCATACATACCAGAAGTATGATAAAAAAACTTACCTGGGTCGTTTCTGAACATGCCCTACGTATGTATGTATTGTATATGTTTGTATTATTTCTTTCAGTGTACAGCCAAAGAAATTTATCTTTGCAGTCATACGAACGTTTTCTTCGTTTCTTTTATTTCTCTAATTCTCCATGCTATCACGAATGACAAATTGGGTAAATATAGAACGAGAAAAATGAGAGAAACGTAGAATATGTTGGGCGTTGTTTTGCAAAGTTAATTTTTTTGGCTGTAAAACAGACATAAGTACAGTTAGCTCAAAACTAAGTCACACCCATACCCAAAACGGATGACAGCTTCACTTTTATAGATGTAACCAACCCATTCGGCTCTTTTTATTCTTTCCAAATTAGCGAAACGTGGCAAAATTGACGGATATAACGAAGGAGTAGAAATTTTTCTCAGAAAATGGTGTAATTTTTTGATTTATCTGCTGTGGTGAATTTTTTCTCTACATTTTGTTAGATTTGACAGTCGATAACAATGTTGACAGGGTGTGTCCATGAAAAAAGGATGGAAATATCTTTCACCACATTTCTTTCAGTCGTCTCTTTCGTTGATTTCAGGCTTAAAACCTGAATTTTGCATTACCGAACAGTGTAGTAATAGCCACTTTTCTGTTCCGCGTTAATCAGCAGAACCAAAGTCACTTCTAAATCTCTTATAGTGAAAGAAACCATAACTCAAATTTGATCCGTTTAGTTTAAACGAGCTATTATTGTTACCTTGCATCAGAACTTTTTTAATATACCAACCATTTCAGTGCCCTATTCATGTAAAACGGTTGTGTTGCAAGCAAAATGTCCAACATTTTAATATGCACATACGTGCAACGCAATAAATGTTGCCGCACTAATGCATAGTTCTACATAATATTATTATTTATAAATCAGGACAGTCAAACCTTGACTCTGATCTAAAAAAGTAATATAAATAAAATTTATTTGCTTCTTATTCCTCATGTAATGATACAATTTGAATGAGCTGTGATCTATTCTGGCACACTGCATTTGAGATTTTGTTTCGGTAAAAAGACATGCGGAATGGTTGAATTTCTACCATCCGAATTGTGGTTCGCGAACTCATAGTTATGCAATTTAAATTTTGTCGTATGTTAAGAATAGAATTTGTTATATAAAAGACTTACGATTTTGATTAACACTAAAAGTCTAGATGTGAATATATTTCCGTTTTTATTGCACGAAAATGTGTGAGCTGTTGTTTTGCACGCGAATTATGTTAAAAATTCTTAAAATATTTGCTGATGCATCAGCACCAGTGCATCGAAGAAATGCTTTTCCGATTCTTTCAATTCAAACTGTTGCTAATTATTTGGGAAAGAATGACTCTTAAAACCGCGTGTGGCATGTGTGTAAGCAATGTTTTTTTTTATTGAGAACGTTCCACGATCGAAACTCCAATTCAAAATGGAGAGTCGACAAACGTCAGCCGTGTAAAAATGACTACTGTTACTGAAGTTGTCACCTCGTGAGCTACGAAAGATTGGCGGAAGCCTCGTCGGAAGGTGTACCTTAGATAACAGCAACCTACCATTTTATCTAGAGTTGATATTCAGGAATTATTTTGATTCAACGTTTCGCTTGTCCAATAAAATCGTGGATCATATAAATTTTATAAGGCTTCGAAGCCTTGAAACTAAATTTGTCATTAAATTGTTCATATAACGATATGGAATTTGTTCAAAACGATGTGGAATTTGTTCACAATGATGTGGAATTTGTTCACAACTATGTGGAATTTGTTCACAACGATATGGAATTTGTTCACAACGATGTGGAATTTGTTCACAACGATGTGGAATTTCTTCACAACGATGTGGAATTTGTTCACAACGATGTGGAATTTGTTCAAAACGATGTGGAATTTGTTCACAACTATGTGGAATTTGTTCACAACGATATGGAATTTGTTCACAACGATGTGGAATTTGTTCACAACGATGTGGAATTTCTTCACAACGATGTGGAATTTGTTCACAACGATGTGGAATTTGTTCAAAACGATGTGGAATTTGTTCACAACGATGTGGAATTTGTTCACAACGATGTGGAATTTGTTCACAACGATGTGGAATTTGTTCACAACGATGTGGAATTTGTTCACAACGATGTAGATTTTGTTCACAACGATGAGGAATCCACGCTCTTAGTGCTGCGCCGACTTATCAGTGACATACATCATGAAATTTCGTATACTTTGACATAAGCCGTCATCCATCGTACGAAACACGGCGATAGGCCAATCCTGAGTTTGGTTCACTCTGAGTACCCAATTCCTTCAGCTTTTTTATTGTTATCTGTTTAACAACCAGTTAACAGTCCAAAGCCCAATAATACCAAACCAGTCTCCTGAAAGTTTCGCCGATCTCCAGAAAAATACTGAAGATTTTCAAAACTTTGAGAACTAATTTGAATTCTGAATGCTGTTCCCAAATTGAAATTAAAAAAAGCCTAAATAACGCTTTAAGATTAGAACATTGTTGTCGAGATTGGGAAACTTCAATTTCCAACCGAAGATTACGCCCTTTAATTTAAATAACCTGCAAGAAACTAAGGGCGCAGTGCAATAAAAAGTGATAATAATGAATGTAATTTCATTCCAGTTTGCGAACCGGCATTGTTTCATGAATGTGTGTGCGTTGCATGCGCTAATATCCGAAAGATTTACATAACCATCAACTTCCGGCATCAAGAAATAACAATAGTATAACGTTCAAAATTCAAATAAAAAATGTCACGCGCCCATGAGATATAGGAAACCTCTTATATGATTTACATAATTTTTTTTCGTCTTATTGCGCTAATATATCTCATAGTTTGTACACATGCAACAGACAACATTAACAAACTCAAAATAAAAACAAAAAAAAATGTAATGCGTGAAGCAAATTTGATGGTAATTTTTAAAATTATTTCATAAACCAACTCAAGTCTATTCAAGACAGACATAAGAAATACATTTGTAATTATTATCTTCCTTCGTTTCGTTGGAAAATCTGCATAATGACAAAATGTTTCATTCGCGTTTTAATTTCTCTTCTACATGCTATTGTTTTGTTGGTCTTAATTTTAATGTAAATTTATGTTCACTTACGACATTTTGGAAGTTATTGAAGTATTTTTCGTTATTTATTTTTTTTATTTCGCATTACCGTTTACATATTTAGACGAAGAGTTTAATCACCCGCTAATTATACGCAGTTTGGTTGAGTTTTGTCTAGTTTCAAATTCAATTTGTCTTTAGTTCATTCCGCCATACGCTCACAATTTTATTTGCAATGAGAATATGTGAATATCAATTACTTCCCTAAAGTAGAGTTTTTTTGCATATTCTGAAAATAGCAGAAGGCAAATATTTGTTTTAAGTCACATTTTGCAGCATTTTCGTTGCGTTGCAAGTTGATTATAATGTGTTTGAGAATTATTTGAGATAATTTTCCGTTTCACTCAGTTAGTTAAGGAAATATTGAGACAAAAACACCCTATCACTTGGTATAAACTGTTCGAAAAAAATCAACATACGCATTTATAACAGTTGAAAGAGATTATTTTTAGACCCGTACGAAGAACGAATAAACAAACAAACATAAACAAATTTGGGCCCGGTGCCTGTGCTTAGGGCTCAAGTGGGGCTTAGGTCGGTCGGCCCTAACCAAAAATTTTTTTTTCTGTGTTGCAGACCAAATTGAGGGAAACATTTTTGTCTATGAAATTATGTGTCCGAGGCCTCTACTTTGGGTCCTAGGTCGGAACTAATGTCGGCCTTAGCCCAAAAAATGGTTTTTTGGGGTCAATTTTGTGTTTTCGGGAAGGTTTTTTACACCGCTTCTTCGGACGGATTTTTCAACATTGCCCTATCGGCAAATTCCAATACAATTTAATATGGACATAAGGCAATATTTACTTAGATACGTTCGAGTCTTTTCGTAACATCATTTCTGTTTGCCACATCTATTCTGATACGTACGGGTTTTAATAAAAAATGTGGAGAACTGGAAATCTGAGGACGTCGTCGCGAGACAAAAAGTCTTTTCAATTGTTTTACTGTGGAAACTCTGGAACTCTGTCAAGAGACAATAAAGTCACATTGACATGGGTACCAAGTCACTCAGGAGTGCAGGGGAACAAAAAAGTTGATCAGATGGCCAGAGAGGGAAGCAGTTCCACATTCATTGGGCCAGAACCTGCTGTCAGCAGACATGCAGGCCTAATTAAGTCCTTAGTGAAGGCGAAAATTAATCATTGCCACCAGTATAGATGGGAAATGCTCCCAACCTGTAGGCAATCTAAAGAATTTTTGATCGGATGTAATGCTGAAAACACAAAATTTCTGTTGAGCCTCAACAAGAGTGAATCAAACAAACTTGTAGGAATCTTAACAGGTCACAACAGTTTGAATTACCATCTCAGCAAGATGGGAACCACTATCCGACATGCAGTGGCTGCGGACTAAAACCAAAAACGGCGAAGCATTTCATATGCACTTGTCCGGCTTTAAATGGTTTCAGAACGAAGCTTTTAGGAGACTTCTATCTGACCCCCGAAGAGCAGCTCAAAATGAAATTAGTCAACGTGCTCTCATTTATCATAAGGAGCAGGAGGCTGATGGAACCCGAAAGGGGAGTTTAAACTTAATAGGGAAGGAGATGCAGCACAATAGGCCCAACAGTGATTTAATTCAGGACGTTAAACAGACAGAGGTACAATTAATTTAGCTTCACAGTATTTAAGTGTATTTTGTAAATTGTTGTAACGAACTGAATTATGTTTCCTAAGTAAACCAACCAACCTTCTCCTTCTCACGTTGAAGCAGTAACGACTTATGTCACGCGATTCCACACCTCCTTCCGTCACTCATAGTGAAAGGCCCCTAAGTGTTTTTAAAAGTACAATTCCACGGCTTAGCCAGATCAGGACCCTCAATTCCGGAAGGCAGCCCGGTGGCAAGTTCCTTTGACAATGTTGGATGATGAAACGAGTATATAGATGTACACTTGATTCCGACTTGGCACCAGACTGCGTACTTGAAAAGTATTAGTAGCCATATAGACGAAAGTCTGTTAAAGTCATTGTAACGACAGTAAAGAATATTAAACGTCATAAATTTCAATTTGGTATCAGACTGCTGCTGCCCTCTATGTTGACAGTAGGATATGTTAAGTAGGCAGCCTGATGCCGCGTCGAAATTAATGTGACGTATATATTCGTAACTGCGGTTTTGATTATATTAACAGATTTTTGACACCAGACTGCGTTCTTTATGGATACTCAAAGTTCTCAAGTAGGCAGCCTGGTGCCGAGTTGGAACCGAGTGCATAGTAATGTACTCGTTTTCCACGGCAGCATTGTCATAGAAACGTTTTTGACACCAGGCTGTCCAGCTTGAAATGTAGATGTTTGTTTGTTGCAACTTTTCTCCATGAAAATATTCTAGACGACGATAAGATAAGGATTTCAGGCACTAGACAAAGGACCAGTCTTGTGCCTGAACTCCTTATTTCATCGTTGCTTAGAATGTTTGATGTAGTAAAATTGCAACAAACAGAGGCCTTTTTTAAGAGACAAATATAAAATATTTTTTCGGTGAAAACTCTCTCCATAATTGTCTGTTTAGTAAAAGAAAATCATCTTTCGCTTGACTTTTTACCAAGCTGATTCACCAACATATCATACAAAATAAGTCAAGAAGTCCTAGAAATATGCTTGTTTATTTACAACCCTTCTACCTACACTTTCGCTATTTACTAAAATTATCGAAAATTGTATTGCTAACGCATTTTCGCACTAAGGTTTCAATACACTAGTTGGAAAAATAACACCAATACTAGAATTACACTCAATTATTAAATAATTGTTTTCCCATCATCGCCTTTGTTCACTTTTTGCCACTAATTAGACCCCTTTTCACCTGCCTTGATCGCTTCGCTACACAAATTCGTAATTTCTTTTACGCTAAGCAATTAAATTTAAAACTTAAATAACCTCAACCGCAGAGTTAAAAAATAATTTCTAAGCCACTTGAATCATTGAATGGTGTGCATAGAAGATATAAAAGCACCTCAAGGCCTCTCAATATTATGATTAATTAAAAGAATTGAATCTTTTGGTGCATCTGTGAACGCAGAGATATGTGTGAGTGCAATTCACTTTTCGAAATGAAACAAACAAGAATCTAGGGCAAATGAGTGTATTTATTTATTATAAATATTTATAGACACCATAGCAGCATGTCTTTTTGTTTGTTTGTTGCTAGCAAATTTTTATACATTTTTAATATGAAACGGAGTCGATGTATAACGTTGTTATGAATGTGGGTGAACAAATGGATTCTAGTACTTTCAGTGAATCATTGCTTCGCTACTAAAAGTGCGTAAATCTCTGAGCTTGATTATTTGGAGTGGGATGAAAAATGTACGAAATGATCAATTTTTCAAGAAAATATTGATTCTACTAACTTAGAAACAGTCAACAAACACCATTTGAAGGAGATATTTCGAGGGGCAATTCACTCAGGCATCGTTGGACCCGGGAACCACACTTGCTTAAAAAACCTTATCATTTAAGAAATACAGTGACAAGCAATTATTTCTGACCAATATATCTCGTACATGTTACATATTCCGATATTGCTAACATACGGCCAGCCAATATTAAAGAGATATTGTAAGTCTGATGTTACGAGTAATAACATAACCTAAGTTTTCAATTTTTTTGTTTTTCAGTTTCAGTTTTTTCAAAGATTTTCTTTGTTTTTAGAATTTTTGATTTTCAAAATCATTTTAGTTTTCCAAGAAAATACATTTTTCTAAAAATATTGAATTTCCTAA
>CM055404.1:41357442-41392876 GCA_029228625.1 Pseudolycoriella hygida | reverse complement strand
TCAATGAAAACACAGCAAACAATAACTTTACAAAATAACAACAAACTTACTTTGACGCCATATTTCATGGTTAACATTGATTCCCTTTACGACGTCGTGTTAAGTAAATCAGAAAAAATTAGTTAGGAAGTGATAAATGCTCTAATATTATTAAACCAGAAACAACCGCTGGTTAATGTGTAGCGCTCAAAATCAAAACCACTTCTGTGGTGGCAACCTTCTTTCTGTCAAGTGAACAAATTTTAGTAGTTCATTGACGCAAAGAGGGGCGAAAGTTGTTTTGTAATATTTTCGTTCTCTTGGCTTCCTTCTTTTACTTTCGGGATGCATTTTTCTACTTTCGTCCCTGATTTGAGGGGCGAAAGAACAAACTTTCGCTGCCTCTGTGATAAAATAGTTATTTGTGTGTCTGTTTTTGACGACTGATTTTAGGCAATTTCGCGTGTTGTAGACCGAGCAGGTGGCTAGAGAAAAACCTTATGTGACAAAACAGGATCATTGAGTGCACCACACTGTTCTATATGCTGGAAAAAGCCCAAAGAGAGATTTGTTGCTGATAGATTTTACGTAGAGTTTTTTTTGCGTTTGACCAAAGGATGACTATTAGGAGAACTTTGAGAATTTATTTATGTAAACCAAAAAATATTTGATATCGAGAAAAGTCAGACAGTTTTATTTTAGAAGCAGATACAAAGGCTTTCTCAGTTAATGAATATTATGAAATTTTTTTGTAGCCTTCAACTTACCGAGTAGGTACACGTTAAAATATAGTACAGACGAACACTGTTTATCAGTAATATTACAAGTGTGCGTTATGGTAACTCTCCAAGGCTCGTTACCGTAAATATCGCACACCTGTAATATTACTCATAACAGCGTTCGGCTGTAATATACTATTAAAAACGATAGATGCCTATGTGCTAACAGTCTTTTCATTCTAACAATATTAAATAGCCTATTCGCACTGTGTTCTAAAAACCGCAGTTTTAAACAAGTAATTTACACCCGTTACTTTAGCCCATTACAATTCACTCGAAAAGAAAGGTTTTTTTAGAGCGCGCTGCAAAAATGTGAATTTGCGATGTTTTTTTAGAGCAGAATCCTTCATAAATAACAAATTATTCAAAATTATAACTCATGTACTGTGAGAGGATGACTCTTAGACGAATAATAGATGAATCAGAATTCAAAAAGTTTGAGTAAGAAGTTGCTCTGAAAAATCATCGCATTATAAGTGGATTTGCGATGTTATTTTAGAGCAAATTTGTACCTTCATACTTAAAGTTTTTGAATTCTACTTCATTTATTATTTGGGTAAGAGTCACCCTCTCACAGTACATTAGCTATAATTTTGAATAATTTTTTATTTACGCAGGATTTTGTTCTGAAAAAAACATCACAAATTTGACAGTTCACATTTTTGCGGCGTGCTCTTAAACGAGCTATTCGCACCGTGGGAGGAGGGCGACTACTGACATGTTACACTGTCGGATATTCCGAATGAAATACAATGAGCGTAATGGCTAAATATAGAATGCATTTTGGTGATAGCTAAAATCTTCTTTCAACCGAAGTAGAAGCAATGTCTAAGGGGATATCACATATTGAGTAGGCATTGGGGGAGGGGGGTTTGATAAAAGCGTACGCTTCATATGTTTCGAGAATTTTATATACATTTTTTCGTACAAGAGGGGGGGAGTCTAAGAATCGTATTTGTGGATGGCCCCTTATGATTTATAACATTATACTCTTGACAGTAGGCTGCAGTGGTGCCAAGTTGAAAAGTATTGTATTGCTAATTTTAATTGATTAATTAATTTTCAATACGTACGCGCCACGAGAATAATAAAAATCCCGGAAAACCAAGGAATCACGAAAATCACTTATAAATCACATTAAAACATCTGTATCCGGGTAATTCAGTGTGAGAACCGAATTTCAACATCAACATAAAAAACGAATGTGTATACAAAACAAGTGTGGTGTTGTTGAAAAAGAGAGGTCACATGGCTTCGGGGCTGTTAGATACAACAAGGGGGAAGGTGGGTCAGGCCTTAGGTCCCATTCACAAATGATGTTACGCTTGCTATAAACAATTAGTATCCATAAAAAGGTCGTAGCTCCTGCAGTATAGCAAATTTTATTTATAGGACTCTGGCTACGGCTACCACCCAAAACAGGGGGTGTTTGCGGGGGGGGGGGTAGCCGGAGTACTATAAACATATAAACATATAGACATATAAAATTTCTGACCAGTTTGGAGTTATGAACTTTGTGGATTTTATAGCAAGCGTGACGTCATTTATGAACAGCCCCTTAGCAGACGTCTGCGTATCAAAAGTTAGTGTTGTCTGACGACATGGCATAAGGAAATGTAATGCTAATCTCGGTGTAAGGGGTCGTTCATAAATTACGTACACTTTGGGTGGGGGGGGGTCAAAAAACAAGGTATTTATATAGAAAATACAGGACGCTTCGGAGGGGGCAAATCGTCTGTCTAGTCTGGACGTAATTTATGGACAGCCCCAAAGTACTGATTTGATCAGCATATGACGTCCGTTCTGTTTGGGAGTGAGGGGTGTTGAGAAAAAAGATGATAGCAGACAAAGGGTAAGGCGGTGCCTGGAAAACAATAAGAAGCTAACGTCACTTATTGACATCCCCATTACTGGAAAAAGGCATCGTCGGGAGCCACTAGCATTCTACTCCTACTAGTTTCGCTCCTAATATACAGATTTACCACTGGCCTTTGAAAATATTTAGGTAATGAAACTATTTTCGGACTCCTTTATTTTTTCGGCTCAGGATGCAAGTATTACACTCGCCTAAAAATTGTTTGCTAGTAGCGTGTTCAAACTTGGAGCAGCGAGCATCCCTAAGATCAAAAATACATTTCCATTATTTATTAGCCATGGGGCGCGAATCATTAATTTGCTAAAAGATGGGTTCGTTCATACGTTAAAATTCTTCATAAATGTCGTCAAACTATATTTTCATCCGCAAAGCTCAATTACGTACCACTCTTTTCTTTTTATTCAAATTCTAAATTAATATTTATGAGAACAACTAAGTTAATTGCTATTAAAAGCTAAAAATTTAATACAATTTCAAATATAACGTAAAATTTAGGTCAATTCTATGTCGATAGCATTGATACTTTCGTATGAATATACATAAATTGTTAGAGACACATATGGAATTGAACGGATCGTGTTTTTCGCTAATAGACTAAAAATGACGTGTTACATGGAACTATAGCTTGTCTAGCACCTCTCTTCTCTTCCACGAGCAGTCGACCTTCAAATAAATTAAAAGAACATGACGTTTTTCTTTAACTTGAAAATTGTACTAAGTGATCTATACCACCGAGACGATCAATCAGATAAATACGAAAATAATTATAAACAAAACCGATCAACCGGCCGCAGAATTGACTAAAATCGTATTGTTTAACCTACTTACTTACATTCGCACCATAAGTCACTGAGAATTTTTCTGTACCTTACCTGGAAAATAAAGAAAAAAATGTAATTTTTTTTTCACAAGACGCAAGTAATGTTTTCAAGTATAAATACCGTCACTACGACGTATGATTTCGATCTTATTAATTCAAATGAAGCTTACTATACGAGAAACTAAAGAAAAATGATTTGCCTGGTTTCTTCACCCTACTCCTATCTGTAGGGAAATCTTTTGTTATGCTTGTCGGGCTACTAATAAATAACATCCTTTTCGTTACGATAGAGACGCCAACCAAAATCGGAAATGTTTCATTCGTTATAAAAGCATTTTGCCAGCTTTAAAGGGCCATTCACAAATTACACGCTGTGATGCGAAGAGGGCGAGGGTCAGTTACCTTCAGTCACCTTCGATTTATTTGTAAGCGTGTCCTCAACATACACAAATATAGGATAATGGGGTGTGCTTGTTTTGAGAAAAAAGGTTCGTAAAGGTGTTTGCAGCAAAAAATTGTTCTACAGTATGTGTAAATTCGGGACAGTTTTATTTATAAAAATTATTTTATAAAATATATCGGAATCCCGAGTGAATCCCTGGCACGTCTCGGCTAAGAAATAGGTGGTGTTACTCGGTTAAATGTATAGATATAGAAGAATTGTTTAGTACGTGAAAATTATTAGAGATGGCGTATCAAAATTGGTTTGAATTTATGCTAAACCAGTTGCACTTTAATTACGAATACACTCACGGAAATATATTTTTGCATTAAGGCCCATAACTTGTATGCTAAAATACTGTCTAACTTTAGGCGCTCAAATATTATACTTTCGCTGATATCAGTGGACAAAGACGCAGTTTCAAAAAAGAAAGTCAGCATTTCCTTTCCTAAATATGTTTATATATATGCAATTAAACTTTTTTCGTGGGATCCTCCCTACTCTAAGAACGGCGAAAAAAATCGTAAAAATTTGCACAAAAAACTTGTTGTTCTGAGACAAGGTTCAACCTCAAAAATTAAGTTTAGTTGCTGTTAAAAGGCAACATATTTAGGAAGGGAAATGCTGACTTAGTTTTTTGAAACTGCATCTTTGTCCACGGATATCAGCAAAAATATAATATTTGAGCGCCTAAATGTAGACTATATTTTAGCACACAAGTTATGAGCCTTAATAGAATTTTGTACTTCTGCGCAGGTTTTTGCAGTGTTAAAAAGTACAAAATTCTATTTGATGCAAAAATATATTTCCGTAAGTGTAATTCAATTAAAAATTCAAATAAAAATTTTGTAAAGCAACTAATATCAGAAAAGTCATAAACACTCAGCTTTCGATTAAAAATAGGTTGCAAAAATTAGCGCACCCCATTCCTCCACGTTGTAACGTTCAAACACTTCATCTTATCGTTTTGATTTGATTCTAGAAATCCACTACAGAAGTTTCTATTTAATTGAATAATTTTCAGCTGAAAATTTCGTGCGTACAATAAGAAAAAGGATGAGGGACTTGCGATAGAGTACAGAAACGTACGTGCAGAAGGGCCAGTGCAAAAAAAATCTTGAGATTCATAATTTTTGAATAACCCCCCTTTAAGCTTCGTGATAAAGTATATAGAGTAAATTCCCAAATATTGCTAAATATCTAAAACATAAAAAGCTAGAAACTCAGACGTAGCGTAGCTACGGGTGATTAAGTGGTTGAAATCTCTTCGAAATAAAATTATATGCATAAAACGGGTATCATTTAGATCCGTTCTTTTTTCCTTTTACCCCCAAATCAGAAAAGTTTTCTCAGCTGAAATCAGAAAACAACGCGCTGAACAAAAATACATTATATGATTTTTCTTAAGTATTTCAGTTTCAAAATCGTTTAGAGAAAGCCGACCGATTATCCCCGCATAAAATATCTCGTATAAAAATTATGCCAGGTAAGTTCCCGCACAAAATATCCCTTCCAAGACCTAAAATTTTTCGGGCCGCACCCTAGACAAATTGTGCCAGGCAAAATATCCCTTCCAAGAAATCATTTCGCAATGAAATTAGTGACGTGGAGTGGATTTCATTTTTCTTGAAAGAAAAGCGCTTGGAGGTTACACCTAACTTTCTAACCAAAAAGTTCAACCTGCAGCTAACAAGTCAAAAGAAGTGCACGAATTTACATCCATCAGCTACAATCATAACATCAAGTCACAGAGAAACAGCTGTTGTTCACATTATCGATTTACCACATCACGTTTCAATAAATCGAAAACTTTTTTTCAACAAAATGTTCAATGCCACTGGCGATTTTATGAAGACGAAAGAAAAATCTCTGAAGAGAGCAGTTATGATTTAACTGCCATTCTTATTCTTTCGTTTGGAAACAAATAAACTTCAAAGGAACTCTAAACTACCCCAGTTCGGTGAGTCTCGTGCGTTATGCATGAGCTTTTAAGGATTTAACATAAAGCTAATGTAGAACATATAATGAGAATATATAGACAGAAAGTTGTTGCCTTGTCAAATTTAATACAACCAGCGACCTGTCATTTACAGTGTATATTCTTAAAATATGGAGTTTCGTGTTTGATATGTTTGTTGTTGCTGCTGCTTGTTGTTAAGGTAGACGAAGATGTACAAGAATATACATACAGATAAAATAAGAGCAGCTTGTATTTTCTATACGCGAAAACTGTTTATACATTCCGTTTCACTTTACTTTGAAAACATTCGCAGGGAATGGGGCGGGAAAAGCACCCACACGTTAAATGTGATGATTCCATTTAGAGTATAGAGAACTTGCGACCTTGAGGTAACCTCTAAAAATTTTCCTGGAAATGTCTGTTGATTTTGTTGTGTATATCTGATAGAGGATGGCTTTTCCATAAAACATTTATTTTTATTATAATAATGTAAATATGGTTTGGTTGGAAAAGCAAAATATTGGACGGGCAAAGCTTTGAAAAAGATTATTCAACTTTATGCCATTGATATTTAAGTCGAATATGTCAAATGTGGTATAAGAAATCAGTTTATGTTTAACTTTATATCTTCCAAGTAAATGGTAAATAATACGAAATCACTCGTAAATTTTATGTTTCCAATTTGATAGCGGTGGCAAAGTATATTCTTTTCCACATTGGTAGTTTTAGATAGGAATACGAAACAACGTAAGGTAAGAGATAAGATCGGATGATGTTACTTCGGCGAAGGACCAGTCATAACAAATAATCCTCGTGATCCACTCATACCTCTCTGTCACCAAAAGGGCAGACTAAACGTAGCTTTCTGTGGAACTCGTCCCCACAAAAATCATTTTATTTTCTTGTTACATATGTGAGCGGAAAATACAAATTATTTTCCTTAAAAATCGGGTAATTTTGGGCAATTTTCACCAAATAAAATGTTTGTATTTAGAAAATGTTCTTCAAATTTTAGTCGCACAGTGAATAACATTAAAATTGCGTTTATTAACATCCCATCAGTACCCTTACTTAAACATATTGTTGTGTTTTAATCCCTCCCTCAATCTCTGTGTTATGCTTATTCTAAGATTTAATGTGCTTCTGAAAATTCGACTAAAATTATCGCCTTTGGTTTTTAGTGTGATTTGAGGGTTTCGACTTTGTATTTTAGAGACTCCACTTACAGCTTTTTATAGCCAATAACAAGTGTTGTCTGGACCACCGGCTTAATGTGACTTCCGAACCACGTCTCAGAGTAATGCGAATGTAGCGTCTTATTCAATCACTCCAAGAATTGTTAGGCGGATGATTATTATCTCGCCTAAATGTAGGCTCAGATATTTCGTACACATATTCATCGTTTATGGGTTACGTTATACGATTCATTCAGTTATGGGCACCAAACACTACACAACTACCCAACGTTTGAAGCTTTAGTGGACTTTAGGACGCGACGCACTACACTTGATTGAAAAATTTCACGTAGAATTTTTCCGACACGGGATTTGAATCCCGATCGTTTTGGTGGAGGTCAGTACGTTAACCACTGTGCCAACCCGTCCAGGGGGAATGCGTAGAACTGCTGCCTTACCAACAAGAAGGGAATAAAAAATACCTTCATTCTATAGCCCTAACAACAAACAGAATAAGAAACAGGATTCTTACCTATGATCCACAGAAGATTTGATTTCTCAGTATAAAAGTAAATAGTACAGCTTTTTTCTTTCAAAAAGCGGTATCAGTAAAGGAACAAACGCTGAGAGAGTGAACGCGAGGGATCAGAACATACTCGCTTGCAAGTTCGCTTCGCACCCGTCCGTAATGTTACAACAAATTCTGTCGTACCAGGTCTTCTGAACCCCGTCTTTTTATTGACCTGTGGCACGCCCCCTCTCGAAAAAATTTTTTTTCTTCTTTTTCTTCCCGCAAGCAGAACATCGGAGATGCCGCACGTATGGAAGTGGGAGAGGCAGTCTCGGATGAGACATGTGGCGAGAATTTTATAGTCTGCAATGATAGTGAGGCAATGATTAAGGCGCTCATGTCGCCAGTCGTGACATCCAAGCTAATGAAAGAGTTGGAGGAAACCCTGAACCGGACGGGACTGAGAAATCGTGTAACGCCGGTCTGGGTGCCCGGACACTCTGGCGTGGAGAGTAACGAGAGAACAGATGAACTTGCGAGGAAAGGCTCGGCAACACCAAGTTGCGGGCCAGAGCCTCTTATACCCATACCACACTCGGCGTGTGTGAAAGCGGTTAGGAGTTGGATGAGGTCGGAATACACTAACTATTGGAGTGCCTATGAGGGAGGAACGCACACGAAGGGTTTCTTACTGGCGGCGCCCAATGGGAAATGGGCTAGAGAGTTGCTAAACATGGACAGGGGACGCATCAAAAGGGTGGTGGGTGCGATCACTGGGTACTGTGGATTGAGCAAGCATCTGGCTAAAATGGGACTCTCTAATGATCCCAACTGCACCTGCGGCCTCGGTGAGGAGACAGACGTTCATGTTATATATGAATGCTCAAAGTTTTTCTCATTGAGACTCAGGACCCTGGGAGGTCATCTGGTTCAACCCGCAACAGTGAATAACATGGAACCTGCCACTCTGGATAGGTTCCTAACTGGGACTGGGAGATTTAGCGTTACTAACAACAAAGGGAACAGTTGGACAATCATATCAGGAAAGACGACAACAGCAAAAATTTAGCCGTCTGCGATGGTACGGGCACATTTTTTTATTTAGGCGTATGGATATTTACATCCTATTATTATTACAATTACATTACATTCTTATTCTATACTGTACAGTATTATTTACTATGTTTTAACATTATGTCATTTCTTGTGTAACACTTTTTTCGACGATGCCGGGAGGATAGCATGGCTAACAGGTTCGGCATTCCATGGAGATGATGTTGTTGTTTTTCGTGTGAGCCTCACATATTATGCCGGGCCATCATCGTTCATACAGTGTTCTTCGTTGTTCATAGTTCCATTGTATGCATACTTCCGGTATGACGCCATCTATGAAGTACTTGTCGGGATTGTACTTGTCAACGATTTTTCCCATCAATTACGTCATCGTCCACAAGATGGCACCACCAGACGTGGTGAAAGTACACTTTCTGAACTGTCCATATGTGAGTGACGTCACATATTTTTGTATACTTTAATTTGGGTTTCGGGCATCGAACACCGAAACTACCCAATTTCTGAAGCTTGGGTTAACTTAGTGATGATCCATATCAATTGTTTATTACAGAAAAATCCTATACATCACGAGAATCCAACCCGGGTTTTCTGCGTGGATAGCAAGCGCGTTCACTACTTGCCATCCCATCCCATCCCAGAGGATGGGTAATAACAGGCTGCCAAAGAGGATATTGAATACTCAGGTTCCGGGTGTCACCCTAAGGCTAAGGAGAAAGTTTGGAGACTCAATTAAATCAGATTTAGGAATTAGGGGACTTTCTCCGTGCGAACAAACCATTTCTTTGGCACTGGATAGGAGGGTGGTCCGAAAGGTACAAACGGTCTATAAAGTTTGATGATGATGATGTAAACAACTTTAATAAATCTGTGATTACAAATTTTAAGATATCCTCAAAGTATCACCACCTGATTCCCTCACCACCCCCACTTAACCCAGTATAACAGTCATCTAACTTCACTCCCATCCGCCACCAACCAATTCATAACGGCCACGTATCACTCCTCCGTAGGATAAAGGAGAGGCTATTGGTACGTTGTGAGTAGTGTTCGTTCTTAAATTCAAGGCACATTTTACGGTATAAATTAAACTTGGACGTTTGTAGGACATAAGACATTAATCTACTTTGAAAGAATGATTGCACGTTACACCACATTACTAATCAATTGCTTAGACATTCACTTGTCGTCGACAGTTCGATTCTATTAAGTTAGTGATTAATACAAATTTTCCTATTAATGTCATTAAATCATTCGAAATTTCGTCAATCGATGAAGTAAATAACATAGGCACACGTGACTTTCCATAACGATAATCACCTTGTTTGTTTCGATCGATGAATAAATTGGTTTAATTAATTACATCAAATGTGAACAATAACCCAGACTGTTATTTCGCTTCAAAGGCAATAAACTTTTTTGTGTTGCAGACGTCAATTCATAGCCTCATTCAAAATTATTATCATCATAACCCTTTCATAGCAATCTCCACGACGTGAAGGAACATCCTTAATCCCACTAAAACATTTACCAAATTCGCCTCACCCATCAATCTTGACAGGTTACCCAATCCATCACACGCACCCATCGTTACCCACCGTATTATTTATGTTGTATGTGTTATTTTTGTATGCCGAATGGTAGTTAAGGTTGCCAGTTTAGGGGCATATTTCAATGTCAGACAGCAGACTATTATGTACACATATATTTGGGATATATTTATTGACTCCATGATTTATTTATACACAAGCAAACAAATACACACCGAACTTTCCCCCGTTCTCTGTGTTGGCACATTATTATTATCATCATTTCCACCCCCACTCCAACCCATAAAAAATAAAGCAAAAATTCACCCACTCATTTCATCGGTTTTTGTGTATTTTTTACATAGCAAAATAGTCAAAGTAGAAAAGGTTTCCTTATCAAAATATAAAATAAAAATCACCAAATAAATCAGCCATTTCTATGTATGAATTAAATTTCCATTTTTCCTATTTTTCCATGTATACCGAGGGAAGAAAAAATGAAAATAAAAATGAAACATTTCGTTCGTTACCAAGTAGGTTTAACATCCATTCCATTTACATTTCGTATATCATGTTTTAAGGATATTCAAGAAAGAAAAATTTGTACATAAAACGAAGACGAAAAACCCTCTATTTTCATTAAATTATGTTCCTAATATGCATAAATAAATTAGAAATAAAAATGGTATAAGTACAAAAAGGTTAACGCCACCAGAACTAGAAATTACTTTGGCTTTTATAAACACAAATGTTATCATGTACTGCACGTCTGTATTTGCGGTGTAAAAGTTTTATTATGGCAGTACCAATGGGAGTCATACATTCTGGGGTGAATGAAAGAATTATTATTTTTGTGCTTTTATAGTTTGTACACAGTTTGTAGTGGCATTTTCTACCCTATGTTCGTGTATCATGTTTGAATTACCTGACAAGGTGAGTAAATGAATGGATAACACAAACAATAGAAAGTGGCACTTTTCTGCGAACAATACCGCAGAGAAATATTTCGTGCTCCTATTTTAAACAAATCAAAAATTCAAAATGTGATGCACTAAAATGCACGAGATTTTATGTAACCCGAGACTAATTACATAGAATTATTAATATTCACTTAAAAAACTTGTTATGTCGTAAAAAGCTCTTAACAAGTTTTGTCTCTTTATTTATTTATCTGAGGAGCTAATCAGAGTTTAGTTATCCTGACATTATGTTTCATTAAAGAAGGCACAAATCAAGTGATAATTACCGAAGTAAACCCAGGCTGAATATTGGCGTCAGTGGCTGTCGCTAAAAATTTATCAGTTTCAAATGTTATGAATCTTACACTCAGACTGACTTTTATATAAGACTTCGACTTCATCAACATCTAGTCCACATGGCTATAAATCAATCAGGTCAGGGGGCACGAAGTAAGAGGATAAAAAATCCGGATGCGTCAAAATCCAGAAGTTTGGTATCGTCCGGATTTTGTAAGCCCTCTTTGCGGAGGCTGTCGTCCGTCCCTTGTTCGTTCTCATGGCCGCGGCACTTCAATGCAATTAGTATAAATGAACTATCGCTGCTGTAAAGAACAAAACATTGTCTACATTTCCTCCGGATTTTGTCCAGATTTCATCCTGATTTTTGAAAATCTTTCGGATTTTGACTCTTCTGGACTTTGAAGTTTTCGGATTTTTCGTTCGTATTTTATTTTGTGCCTTGGATTTTGTAGCAATACTTGAACTACCAGGTTACTGTTATACTGGGCTAAAAATCAAGTTACCTTATAGGTCCTCGCCTGATCGAGTCGGGTCGAATTGCCTAACCTCTTAAATCCCTTAGAGATTTGAATTCCCTTTTCGTATTCCTATGATTCAGCCGAAAAATAGAAAACCTTTGTGAGAGACTTCATCGTGTACGATTTAAATATGATTGAGATCAAAAGTCGGTCTAACTATTCAAGCTGTAAAAATAACATTTTAAACCTCAAGCAGCTAAGTGCTCGATTGCTTCATAAGGCTAATTAAGAGCAGATTAATTTTTGTTTTAATTTTTTTTACTAGTCAAACAGTTATGAATGAAAATAATTGAGAGAGGACGGAACAGTTTCCCTAATTTTGGAATGATGTTTTCATTTCTCTTTTATTTTTCTCAATTTGGCAGCAGTCGTCGAGACTAACCCAGATAACAATGTACATAAAGTGCCATCGGAAAAATGTGCTGATCCCATTTAATGTGCTTTCCAGGACATTTAATGTATATTAAAAAGCGCCCTTACCGTTACATCTTTTCTTTGGAACGTGAAGTGCATTTAATGTACATTAAATGTGAATTACATGTACATCTAATGTACATTTAAAACACTTTGAATATACAACTAATGCACTTTTAATGTACTTTTTAGTGTGAATTGTGTGTACACATAATGTTATGTAAGAAAAGAAAGAAAAATTTAGTTTAGTTTTCCGACTTTTCTATTTCGATTTTTCTCATTCTGATGATCGCTACGTCCTCTATCTACATTTTTTTATGCCAAGTTCTCAATTTTTTTATTAGAAAAATTTCTGCCATTTGCCGGCTTAAACCCAAGACGCTCGGATTATGAGTCTGAGACTGCTTTTTACCAATTGTGCCACTAGATACTTATGTGTAGGTGTGTTTTTGTATAAAGTTTTAAATTATAGAAAGTACATTAAATGTACTTTTTTGTACTGAGAGAAAAAGTTTTGGAAGATATACTAGTAAATGAAAATTAAACAAACTCCACAGAGTGTTATTTAAATTTATTTGATCGAACACACTGTAGCGGTTGTACATTTACAAAAATGTTTTATATCCCTGCACACGTTGATGCTGCATTCAAATTATTGTACCATCTTCATTGTTTAATTGTTATTTGAAATTGATTTCTTTTTTTTCTTTTAGAATTCGATACTTTTTTTTATGTTACCCAACCAAAAGCAGCCGTGATATCCATTCACGGACTAAAAATATACATATACAAAATATACAAATAAGATGAGCATTTTTCGAAGCACATAATCTAAAATTTTACTTGTAATCTAGTGCAATAATTTCGAGTTTTAATAGCACAAAAAAAGGTGCCTTTTATTTTGGTGTCAAATGAGAGCATTTGCTGTCACAAAACTGAAAAAAAAAAATTTTTGTGGGAATCGGGTCTGGGGTCTGGGTACTTGGACCAATGGAATGGACGAAATTGAGATTCTTGGCCATATACGAAAACAGCTTTTTGTATATATTTCCTTAACTATGCAATATGGAGATTAACTGTCAAAGGCAAAGTTGTAGAGAATTACATTTAAGCGAACACGTGTTTCAGGGTTTTGGGGAAATATGACACAATCCTGGTATATAGGCACTTCCATAATTGGCCAGGATGACCCGAATATCCAGAACTATGAGAGGTAGAAAGTTGCTTCGAAATGCAAAGTTGCAGAGAATAAAATTTTAGAGAACACGTGTTTCAGGGTTTTAGGGAAAAATGGCAGATTCCTTGGATATAAGCTTTTCCAGATTTAAATGGTCTGAGACGTACTTTGGTAGGGCTTTTGACATTACCTTGGCTAATTTCTATGAATCTTTGAAATTCTTACAGTTATAAACGAACAGAAAACGTTGGATTGTTTGTACGTCATAAGCTTCGAACGCCGAATTCGGGTCGGGCGAGGCGCAACAGTGAAAGGAGTCACTTAATCATACAATCAAGCGTAGGGCTTACGCTAGACCCGTACGATTCGTGTCAAAAGAACAGTGATTGCAAAATCATGATCGAAAGACCCAATCTCTCAAATTCAATACGACGGATATCAAGGTTGGTTCAGATTTGGCCGAAAAATAGGGGCACAGACGAACAGTGTGAAGGACATTTTTTGTAGATTTCGTTTTTTAGAACCCAATGTTACGAACGTAGTGACAAACACTGTAGACACTTACTTCATACGGGTTTAAAAAACAGCTATGTAGCTCAGGCGGAAGAACAACGACTGACCCACAAAACTGTGAAACTCTGTTACCGTAAGGTACGGCGAATTTTCGAAAATGGTTCTATTCTGTTAACTTTTGTTCTTCTGTCATGCAACGTACTGTAACATACTCATTAACATTTAGTGCTAATACTTCTTGAAATTTGAGTGTCATGCTAATTGGTAGGTTATCTTTGGGAATCTTTGGGAGTTTTCGGGTTTTTGAATTGGTTGCTGAAGTGTTGCTCAAATGGGATTAAGTCCCTGGTCCGAATAAAAATAATAAAATTTGTGTATATGAAAAGGCGGAAACGCCGTCGTAAAAATTCAATGTGAAAAAATGGCGGTAATGCCATCGTAATTGGACAATAAAACAAGGAAGTGCAGTAAAAACGCGTGATCACGCGTTATAGTTTTTTTCAAAAGCTTTAAAAAAAGTACCGACGTTTTATTCCAACATTAAAGCACGATAATAAATCTTTCTAGCGATTAGCTTATACGACTGTGCCTATAGAATTTGTGTGTTTCGGTTACATGATTTAACTACAGAGTTTGTATGGACAATCCATTTGTTTTGACGAAGACCAGCGGCGCAAAATAACAGAAAATCGTGAATCTCAATCATCATCGTTGTTTGTTGCAAACCTCTAATATTTATCTAACTTGCTCTTCAATGACAAGTGTCTTCACAGAAACAGTAAGCACCAAAACGATGAAAAACTTTTATTTCTTGATTGAGGAAATTCACCACCTACTTAAGACGCTCTACAATGATACATGTTGCTCAGATGAATCAGACCACACTACACCATTATGATGATACATTTTGCGTATACAATGTGTGAAGTATGTGGAGGGGTCATCTAACAATTCATTTATGTCGACTTGCAACCGAATGAAATCCCACCAACATAATCTAAGCTGAATTCTCAAGGAGTGGGAAAAGGGTTTGCATTTATTTCGGAATAATGAAGAAGGTCAAAATGTGGGTTCCGCTTTGGGTGTAAAAGGATGAAGGGAAACCGTAAAGGTATGGTAAAAATATAAGTCTGGAAAATAATAATGAGGACATGGCGCCTTCAACCATAGCATCTTCTTCGATAATAAATACGAGAAATAAACGCTTCACAAGAAATGCTTTGGAAATAACATAAAATCGCACGTAAATCGAATATCTTATGAAAATTAAATCAACTCATAGAAAGGAAGTCGAGTCACAATATTCTCTCATCATAAAATTATAATGAAATAAAAACTCGTTTAGAAGCAATTTCGAATGAAGTATTTATGTGTGCCGTGCTTGCTTGAATAGTCACAAAACGTGATGATTTCGTAAAACCGATATATTCCTTCACCCCTTTTCCTTTTAATTCATATTTCCATTTTCCATGACATCATTATTTGAAATATATGAAATTTCCCATGGTTGCATGTGGCAAGTAATTTGTTTTAATTATCTTTTTTTTCGGTGTTAAAATATATTTCGTTTTATTTATTTTTCCCTCCAAATTTTCTAATGCGGGTGAATGAAGTACATATTCATGGCTTTTTAATCGAAACATTTGTGATTGATTTGGATGTTGTTTTCGAAATTTGTAACAGTTTTGTGTAATATTTTTAATTATGATGGATTGTTGCGCAAGCGAATAATGGTTTCATTAAAGGGTTATGTCCAAGCATACGGGATTGCAAACATATGGCACAGACAGCAACTCGATTTCGGAGAACTTGAGATGTGTCGAACAGTTTATGAAGTATTTCGAGGAATTGTGTAACCCAAACCGTTGATACATTTTGAACTTACACACTGATTTATGAGCAGCCAATTAAATTATAACATTCCGTGTTTGTAAATAGTTGAAACCAATGAAAATATTACGGTTGCATTCTTTTGGAACAAAATTAACATAAACTACAATTTATAAAACTTAAATTCTTTTCATTGAAATGTTTACTGTGAGTACCATGCCAATGACGTAGTACCCACATCGAAAAAGTCTTTGTAGTCATCATCACCACCAGTGATAAATTACTAAGTGGCTGTTCGCAAATGACGTCGAACTATTTTTCAGAATTTTGACCTCAAAAATAGACCAAATTTGTCCCATATTTCAATGGACCGTTGCAGTTGCTAGAACGCCCCTTCCTTTTACGCAATCCTACTTACATACTTAACATATTCCCAAACAAAATTGCGGAAACACTTTTGGAGAGAACATTTACATTTGCTAGAAATGTGAATATTTCACTGCAAACGTAAGCCTTTCAGCTTTTCCACTTAATAAACACTTGAAAACGCATAATTTTTTCGACCAATGTGTTTGCTCACTTAATCTTTAACTGAACAATCATTTTAAATGACAGAAATCATTTTCTAAAAGTCAGAAATTGATACAAAAAATTTTGAGTTGATGATTGCAAATAAAAATGGCCGCCATCTTTGTTGGACGTTTACAAATATTTGCAAATGTATCAACTCAAAAAGTTTTTATCCATTTCTGACTCGTAGAAAATGTTTTCTGTCATTTAAATTGATTATTCAGTTAAAGATTAAGTGAGCAAGCACATTGGTCGAAAAAACTATGCGTTTTGAAGTGTTTATTAAGTGGAAAACCTGAAATACTGACTTTTCAGTGAAATTTTGGGATTCACATTTCTAGCAAATGTAAATGTTTTCTCCAAAAGTGTTTCAACAATTGTATTTGGGAATAGGCTAAGTATGTAATGACGACATAACCATTCGTTTTCATTAAAGGCTTTAAGAGAAAAACGTTACAGAAAATTGCGACTTTTTCCATACAAGTTTTCATTAGCTGAAAAGATTCCGACAGATGGCTCTTTAGTAAGCAGTGTGCACTCTTAAAGCAGTAAAATCTTGCAGGAAGATTTTCGATTTTACATGTTTGTAGCATATGTACAATACATTACAACAAAATTTTGCAGGTGGTACAGTCACTAACATTTAAAAACAGACAGTAACGTATAGGTCCCTGCTGGTAGTCCTGAGAGTCTGGAACGGTGTTTAAATTTGAACGATTGACAAAAGTTGATTGAAGTTGACCAAATTGATTACCGCCAAGAAAAGCTAGTCGCGATCGAGGGCATTTCTCAAACAGCGATTGAAAATGGATGTGCAAAGGGGAAATACGGTTGCCATATTGGGGAACTTTTAGGTTAAGCGATAAGATGGAGGAGGTTTGAAACCTTGGCAGTTAGACCAGTTAGCGAGACACGGAAGGAGAAGGGGTGTTAAACTAACATGCCTTTTGACCCTCAATTTCGTGCAAATAGTGATATTAGGACTTGAGGCAATGCCCTTCTGAAAATCGACTCTAGTTACGGGTCTGGTAACATTCCAATTTGTTGTATTGTGTCTTGTTTTAAAATGTCAGTGACTATTTTTAAATGTCAATAGCAGCCGAGGGAGAAACAGTTCCGGAAAGTCGTGGCCCGCCATAGAAAAAAATCAGAAATCATCCGGAAAATCACAAAGTCATCCGGAAAATGACAAAGTCATCCGGAAAATCACAAAGTCATCCGGAAATTCACAAAATCACCCGGTAAGTCAAAAAATCACCCGGAAAGTCAAAAAATCATATAAAATCACGAAAAATCACGTAAATTAACAAAAAATCACAGCACAAAAGTTCTGGAAAGTCGTCCAAGGTCACAGAAAATCACAAAAAGTCGTAGAAAATCACATCAAGTCGTAGAAAATCACATCAAGTCGTAGAAAGTCACAAAAGTCATCGAAAATCAGAAAAAATCACAGAAAATCACAAAGTCGAAAGAAATCAGAAAGATCCAAAAATCACAGAAAATCACGAAATATCAAAGAAAGTCAGGAAAATCAAAGAAAATCACGAAAAATAATCTGGAATCTTTGAATGAACTGTACGAAGAAACACGGAAAATCACGAAAAGTCACAGAAAATCACGAAAAAATCATAAAATCATGAAAATTTAGTGGTGTCCGGAAAAGTCCGGATCTAATCAAAAAATCACAAGAGTAAAAAAAATCACGAACAATCGCAGAAAAGCAAAGTCGTGGCCCTACGTTTTTGGGAGTAGTTTCCCCCTCGATAGCAGCACATTAGGTTTTTTCATTTCTAGGACGGAAAACTTCTGTTTTTCGTCCTATTTTAAAACAGAAAAGCAGTTTTTTGAACCCTCGGAATGAAAAATATTGTACGAAACTCGGAAAAATATATTGTCTTCGCCGCGGGCTGCAAACCTCACACTCGTCAAAAACATTATATCTTGTTGGAATTCACTATTTTTTCCCACGTATAACAAAAAACTATTTCATCCGTGTGGGTTGAACTACCTTATTTTCTCCACTCAAATGTGGTCAGAAAATGGCGTGGCGTTTTGTTAACATTTCTTCTAATGACAATTCGGTCGACAAAATTCTTATTTTTTCAAATCTGGTAATAGTAATTTTGCAAAAAAACGGCAATTCACGCCTCGCACGTTCAAAAAACTGTTATCCTTAGGGAGAAAATTGAATCAACATTCGAGCGAATTACGATCCTTGCTCCGTTCTAGTCGCAAACTTTCGCTCTTGTTGGAATTCATAGTTTTTTCCCCGCGGAAAAGATAATCTTCGCATGTATTTTTTCATACAAAATCTTTTCTTCCTTTCATCGCGTTGTACGGCGTTTAAGTACATCTAGCTTCACCTCGACAGAACTAGCTTTACCAACATCAATCTGGGACCATTTGAAGGGAAAAAATCCGAATAATTATTTTCATACAGTATGCACCGAAAGCACTACTTTTCATCGATCGTTTTGGTTCGGAAAGCAAAGAAATGCAGAAATGCATCTGTGTGTATGTGTCCTAGTACGGAAAAGTGATTCCTAGGGTGGAAATTGTGTCATCTGCACCTGTCGTTGTGCAACGTGTGGTAAATTGCATATATAATTTATTGGAGAAATATGTGCAAATGAATTATGTGTTAAATGTTGATTGATGTGTTTGTGCATTTCGGTGCATATTGTATGAAAAATTTTTCGAATAACTAGAACGTACACTTCGGAATTCCCATGTGTATCTGTATTTATATACCTAGAAACTCATTGTAACATGAGTGTGAATGTGTTGCCTCGTCTTCGACTCATGTCACAATCAGCTTCTCGGTTACAATACAGAGACACATGGAAAATCCTCACTTTCCGTCCTAGTGATTCAAATAACTATTAAAAGCTTACAAGAAATATGAAAAAATTTCATCAAAAATTTGCAAAAAAATTAGGAATTCATGGAAACCGATAAGGAATTGCCTAGTTTTCATGAAAAAAGCCTTTACTGATTTCACTTCGCCAATTTTACACAACATATAGTGATAACATGACCCAAATGACCCTAAATTGTGTCTGATGTTGAAAACCTCAAAAGTAAAACAAAAGTTAGAATATCATTCATGATTTCATTTCTTGATAAATCCTTTCCAACTGAATAAAAGGATGCACAATTTTGCCTCGTGTAGCATACATTCTTCAGCATTAAGTCAGTGTTTTAATATTCTGTTTTGTACAACACCCATTACATAAACAAACAACGAAGTGTTTCTCTCTAGTCTGATGACATATTAATAGCAAGTGTGAAATTCGATGCTTCGACATCGACATATGACAAAAAAGAAGCAAGAAAAACGTTATTAATGAGTTAAGGTTGTTATGTAATAAAATGCGGCTGCGGCATTCGTATACATTGAGAAAAGCACTGAAAAGGAAAGGATGCGAACGCTTGATGTGTTTTAGACAAACACTTGTGTAAAGATTACTAAATGGATTTTATGTGGTCCACTGAGAATTTCACTTTTTTTCTCAATTTTTTTTTTATCGCAGTACTTAATGATTAATACAAAATGAAAATAATAATTTTTCGATTGCTGATTTCACATCACAAATAATATGCGAAAAAGTGCGCCTTTCTGTTATTTATTTATTTTTTGTAAAGCAAAGATCTAAATCATATTTAAATGATCTTTGAACTAATATAACCTGAATAAATTAATTAACAAATCTGGTGTATTGTATGATCTATCGATCATGCTTTATGTATCAAAATTTAATTTACATTCCAATTGCTGTATCGACATTGAACAGATTATTGATCTCAATTTTGTATAAAAGTTCTCAATGCATTTTATCTGATTTTGCATTATAATAAACTAACCGATCGCACTGCTTTTCAATGCAATCAACTTTATTTGTTTTTCGTTAGGTACTTAGGTATTTTTCGGATTTTTTTGTTGTCAGTGATAATAGATAACTAACACTCAATGAGAATTGTGCAATTATTTGAAAATCACTGAGTCCCGTCGTCAGATGCATGCGATTGATATATTGTGTAAATTAAAAGAAAAACCTCGAGAAAAACTTCAATTTTAATATGAAATTGTAATCTTCCGATTGTTTTGTAGTTTCACACAGCAATCATTTTGTAGAATTTTCTCAATCATGCCGAAGGACTTACGTACAGGGAAACTTTTGTGCGAAAATATATTTGTATTTTCAAAGAAATTATCTCCTTAAATTTCGACTCATTTTCTACTCATGTTCACAAAACTTCAGTTGCGAATAGACGGAAAAAAGTCGGGAAATTGTTGTATCACATTTTCACACGACAACTTTAAGGCCAGATTCTAGGTACTGACATGTCAGAATACTTAATGAATGAACGAGCTTTTAGTTGTTTCTATGATGTTTTGTTAGTTTTTCTGTTGTCTTGAGGTTGGGGAAACGTGTTGGGTCAGTGGTAGCGTACTGGCCTTCCACCAAGAAAACCCGGCTTCAATCCCGGTGAAGGCAAATTCTGTGAAGGATTTTTCTTGAATTTCTAGCATGAACGTGACCCTAAGCATACCCGAGCTTCATAACATGGGTATTTGAAGAATTTGGTACCCTCAATGAACAGTACACAGAAGAATGACATGAATGAGGCGACCCATTCACGATGAATTCTCTGTACAATATATCTGAGTCTGAAAGTATAACTTTAGGCGGAGATATAAATGAAATTAGCACTGAAAGAAATCCTATGTTGTTGCTAGCCTATAGGCGTGGTTTGGAATTCACATTAAGCATGTGATCCACACTCACCAACCCTCACTAGCTCGCGTGGTGTTTCATGGCTTCTTCGTCTTTTTCTTTTACAGCCTTTATGTTATCCACTGCTGGATGTAGGTCTCCCCTAACTCCTTCCATCTCAATCGATCCATTGCCACTTGTTGCCAGTTCGTGTTTGCTGTCCGCTTTGTACTGCTTGTCCATCGTTCTTGCCGTCTGCCCATAGGTCGTGTTGTAGGCGGTCTCCAGTTCATAATGGTTTTGGTCCAAGGTTCGTCAGTCATCCTTGCGATGTGTCCTGCCCAATTCCACTTCAGAGATGCTATTTTTTCCATTACGTCAACAACTTTCGTTTGTTGACGAATCCACTGATTTGTCTTTTTTGGCTAAATACCCCTAATTGGGAGGACTCTTCCAGCCTTGTGCTTTATCATTTTCATTTGAATTCTTTTGTTTAAAATTAAGGTATGATGAAAGGTAAAAGCACATGGCTGTATGTATAATATATACGTATATATTTGAGGTTGGCGCTGTCTGGGGCGACTCTTTCGTCAATTTCTACAAATCTGCAGACCATATATCGTGAATTGTGTTGATAATCGGTTCTTGCCACCGATGATCGTGTCCTGATGCCTTGATAAGGTCTTATTTACCTATAGTTTGGTATTATTGGGCAACAAAACTGATGAAGTGATGCAATTAAAAACAACAAAACAGCACTGTTGGAAAATTGTTGTTTTATTTTTCTAATAGTGCTTGCTGTTTGCTGTTTTTAGTTGCATCACTTCATCGGCTTTGATACCAAATAATACCAAACTTTAGATAAATCAGACCTTATCAAGGCATCAGGACATGCGTATCGGTGGCAAAAACCCATTAGCAACGCCACTGCAGATTTGTAGAAATTTGCGAAAGAGTCGCCCCATACAACATCAACCTCAAAACAACAGAAAAACCAACAAAACAACAAAAAGCTCGTTTGACTCATTGAGTATCCTGACGAGTCAGTACCTATAGTCTCGCCTTAATGTATCCTTAAGATTGAAGGTAAAATGTGGATTTTCTTGATCCTGCGTACGATTTTTAAGATCAAGAACTTATAGAGGAGTTTTTACATATGCTGGAAGGATTTTCACTAGATAGATTCACTTCGCGATTCAACTTAGAGGATGTCTCGTCTGACTAATTATGTAGCGTGGGTAACAAAATTTTTGCGAATATTCTATGAAGTCTAATGCCTAAGTTAGTCAACTCGATAGCGTAGTGGTTAACACGTCTGCTTGATACTGTGAGATCGAGTTGCCAGTGCGTTGGTTCGAAACTCAACCGTAGACGGATTTGTTCCGATTGTTAGATTTGTAAACACAACAAAGCTGATTGAATCGGTTCAAGTTATGTGAAGTTGAGTGTAGCGCCGTGTAGGCTTTCCGGTGAAAGGCATTGTTGGGAGGTGCCGGTATTCTACTCCTACTAGTTTTGCTCCTAGTACGTCTCATGGATGGCACTGGGTTTGTCGCACAACTTACCACTGGCACAGTAAAAACTTTCCGGTAATGAAAGAATCTCAAAAAGTAGAACCACAAACAGCGAAACTAGTAAATAATGATCTAGCCTCTAACCCTCCATGGGTTGTAAGGCAGATTATTATTATTACTAATGCCTAAGTTGGTAGCCTTTATAGAATATTGTGGAAATGGCCGATTTTGAAGAATTTCTTTCGATAGAACTTCAAGGATTTTCTTAAAAGTGGCAAAAGATTTTTGTCGTTTATTTTCCCTTCGTCGGATTGAAGAATTTGAATTATAAGATTTAGTTTAGGTCGAGAACACTTCACGATATAATGTTTTCTAATTATCTTCTCTACATCTCTCTATCCTATCCATTTTCTACTGTGAACTGAATTTGAGTTGTGCTCTAGCAGGAAAAATAAATGGAACAAAATTAAACAAATTCGCTCAGAGTTAAAGACAAAACGATTCTATTATTAGAGTTATAATTAGGTAGAACAAACTAGATAGTTTTAAGGCCATTCTCAACGAAAAGTGCGACATCTATTATCCTCGTAACATCGATATTATGAATTATGCAAATGTTAGAATTCTCAAATAAGGTAGTCTACCAGTTCCATTCTAGCAGCTGGGGGAAGAGCTTCGTTTGCTCTTGGGGTTACCGGGCCAATATGAGGACTGGCCAAGAAAAAACTCGCTCTCACAAAAAAATTAAAATTTCTGATCATAGTAGGCTATCGAATATACGTCAGAAACATGTGAAACAGTTACTTCATACAAAATTTGTTTCTCAGTCACAAAATGTCAAACGAATTGGAAACACGCAAATTGATAATAAAACTTTTCCAAGCAAATCCAAAATGGAGTTTGAAAAAAATCGCCAAAGAGGTTTGTGTTCGTCGAGAAACGGTCTCAAGAGTTGTTAAACGTTTCAAGGAAGACCTTAAAATTAGCCGCGAAGGA
Source organism: Pseudolycoriella hygida (assembly GCA_029228625.1). Lineage (NCBI taxonomy): Eukaryota > Metazoa > Arthropoda > Insecta > Diptera > Sciaridae > Pseudolycoriella > Pseudolycoriella hygida. The sequence continues at coordinate 41,369,225 of CM055404.1, read as the reverse complement.
TCCGGGAGGAAAAAAGGGATTTCATAGCCCGAAAAAAGCGAAGAAAGTCGTCAGCCTTTTTCATAGGAATCCTAACCTCTCATAACTAAAAGTGGCCCAAAAAGTGGGTTGTTCGAAGTCAACCGTTCAAGTTCAAGTACAAAAAGTTCCAGATAGAAACGCTGTGAAGAATCAAGAAGCGAAAAAAAGAGCAAAGAAATTGAACTCGAATTTCTTTAATAAATTTTCCTGTTGCGTGATCGACGATGAAACCTACATCTTGTGGGAAAAAAAGCAAATTTTTCGTTGGTCAAGGCAGTGTTAACTCAAAGATCTATATCGGAGAATGCTTGAAGAAACGACTTTTACCTTTTTTACGTGAGCATGAAGTGTCAACATTCTTCTGCCCAGATTTAGCTTCATGCCACTACAGCAATGTCACCAAGAAATGGTGCGATGTCAACGGGGTGGTTATGGTCCCCAGGGAGCCCAATCCAGCAAATTGCCCAGAACTCAGGCCAATCGAGAGATATTGGGCTTTGTTGAAAAGAGAATTGAAGAAGACTAAGAAATCAGCAAAAACAGTAAAAGAATTTCGACAAAAGTTGAAGACAGCATCCCAGAAAGTGACTGAGGCCACCATAAAAAGCTTGATGGAAGAACTTCCAGAAAAAATAAAAAATTTCTGTAAAAATTAATTGTAATTTTTTTTGTAAAAACCACTTTTAAAGATTGAAAAGAAGTTTTTAAAATCGGCTTGCTATCGGAAATCGGTCCAGTGGTCCAAAAGATATAGCCGTTTTTTTGAGAGCGAATTATTTCTTGGCCAGTCCTTAGTTTCGCGTCGCGTCGTTACGTTCGTTGTTTATTGTGTGCTTTGGGGGTATCAGGCTTTGGATCCTGTTGCTCGTTTGGTGCTCAAGGTGGGGTCAGGTTAATTAATCTATCTATGGCTTTTTAACCGTTTGCCGGACACATAAAGTCGACTGCAAATGGCCTGACCTGCGAAACCTTGTTGAATGTATATAAAAGAAACGAAGAAGATTGGAAGTAAAAGTTTGTAGTAGTGGGCGGAAACCTCATCGTATACAAAGAAGAAATAAGTGTTTGTGTATAAACATTGAAAGACATTTAATTTGGTAGAAAAGAAAAATTTTTTCATAACAAAATGGCGGAGATGCCATAGCGTGATCTGAAAAAAAACGCGTGATCGCCATTAGCGCGAAAGTCGGTAGTCTTCAATGACTATATTTGAACAGACTAATAATTAAAAGTAATGGGCCCAAGCCTGCTTTAATAACTAAAAAAAGGTAGTCTGCTTCAAATGTCAAGTGTGTAGAATTCGCTGCCATCTGTTTTCGTTTAGAATTTAGTTGAAACCAAGCGACAACTGCCCCTGTTCACATATTACGTCACGCTCTTTTACGGAATTTTTGATCCCCTTCCCTTCCCCTCGTTACGCAAAGAAGGTCACATTTTGCAGCACCCCCTCCTCCTTCGAGCGTAACGTAATATGTGAACAGTCCCTTAGGAGGCGGGCAGTTGTCAACAGCTAAAGTGATAGTTTAAAAAATATCATAAATTACTAGCTGATTTTGCAAAGTATTTTAAATGAGCAACACAGCTGGTATATCACACGAGGGGAAAATAACTACCGAAAAGAGTGACCATGATTTTTAACTTTTTTCGCTGATTTTTGAAATCATTTAATGATTTCTAGTGATTTTTGAAATCATCTAATGATTTTTGGTGATTTTTGAAATCATTTAAAGATTTTTGGTGATTTTGAAATTGAAATCATATAAATTATAAAAATTAGAGATTTTTAATGATTTCCAATGATTTTTTGAAGATTTTTGTGATTTTTAATTATTTTTGTGATTTTTTGATTTTCGAGTATTTTTGTGATTTTCTGATGATTTTTCCGGATGACTTTTTTTTCGATCATATAATTTATAAAAATCAGTGATTTTTAATGATTTTTAGAAGATTTTCAATGATTTTTGATGATTTTTCTGGAAGATTTTTTATTTTTTTGCACCGTATTATGATTTTCCGGAGTCATTTCCCCCTGAATTTACAGCTACTAATTTACGTTGACGTACAAGTACAAAAAGACATAACAATGAAACTTTGTTGTAGCAGGTAGATGTAGTTATTTAAAACATTTCGCTACAGCAGCCAACACAAAATTTCAGAAAGCGTGTTAAACTCACACACATACCTTTCTCGACTTAGTGATTCAGTTGGAACTTACCTGGAAATAAAAGAAATATTTAAATTAGTTCTAATTAGTTCTTTGTGCCAACAAAATTAGAAAATTAGACAGAAGAGTCATTGCTAAAGTAATTACAGCAGATAACACACTCACATACACATATACAATAACAAGAGCTTTACTAGAATAAAAGTTATTTACGTCCGAAGTGTGAACGCATCAGGATTAAACCTACAATATCCTTTTCTTTTCATATGTTAATAAACTCTTCCCACTATTTCCACCACTCCCACAAAGCAGTGTTAAGAAAAGTACTTTTTCCCTCCCACAACATGCTAATCACAACTTTATTTATTTTCGTAAGCATATGCTTTCAGAGATTCATGCCACATCATTTCAAGACTCATAAAATTCAAAATTTGTGCTAAATATTTAGGCAATATCTCTCACTAGGTAGTTAACAACTATGTTCCCACAATTGCCATAAACTTTGCAATTTCCACAAACTTTTTGCAGACAGCTGCGTGCAATAGTGTTAATGTATACACTATAAACTATTATTGTTATTAAGTCAATTAATTAATTGTAAATAAATCCATTATTCGAAAATTTAGGTCGACAACTACAGCCGAGTAATACGTCACTTATGCCGTGTTGGTATTACAAACAAATCAATTATAGAACCCATTTGCATGCAATTTGAAAATCTAATGTGCCTTTTTGATATATGGTGTTAAATGTTTGGTTTGACGTAAAAACAAACATAGCTAGAATTTACCGTACATTGTTGACTAAAACTACTTAAAGTAGTTAGTATACTTACTTTATTGCATTCTAATTAGAAAAATTGTGTCGAAAGCTTTTATTAAATTTTCTATTATCTAACTAAACTATGTTGAACAGTCGTCGCCAAATGTTTCGACAAGTTTTGTGCAATTTCAAATATAATTGCAGTAAGATTTACATATTAGAAAATCAGATCAAACTATAGGACTTTGTGAGTGTATACATCACCTCAAAAATTTCAGATTCATGCAACAGGTTGTAAGAATTAACTTTGCTGGCAACTAAGTTGCTTGAATATTAAATAAATTCAGAATTGGACGGTAAGAAAAATAGCTCTGATTGTGGTAAGAAAAATGCTAATGACAAGCAGAGATGTGTGTCGCCGTAGTGTTGCCGAGTTTGATAGTAAAAAAATGTAGGCCTCAATTACTCACAAGTTCTGATGGGTCATTAGAACTGTCCTCGCTTTAAGAGTGCATACTGCTTACAAAAGAGCCATCTGTCGAAATCGTTTCAACGCATAATTTTTTCGACCAATGTGTTTGCTCACTTAATCTTTAACTGAATAATCAATTTAAATGAGAGAAAACATTTTCTACAAGTCAGAAATGGATAAAAACTTTTTAAGTTGATACATTTGCAAATATTTGTAAACGTCAAAAGCCAACAAAGATGGCGGCCATTTTTATTTGCAATCATCAACTCAAAATTTTTTGTATCAATTTCCGACTTTTACAAAATGATTTCTGTCGTTTAAATTGATTATTCAGTTAAAGATTAGGTGAGCAAACACATTGGTCAAAAAATTTATGCGCTTTGAAGTGTTTATTAAGTGGAAAAGCTGAAAGACTGACTTTTGCAGTGAAATATTGGAATTCACATTTCTAGCAAATGTAAATTTTTACTCCAAAAGTGTTTCCGCAATTTTGTTTGGGAATATTTTAAGTATGTAATGACGACATAAGCATTCTTTTTCATTTAAAGCTTTAAGAGAAAAACGTTAGAGAAAATTGCGACTTTTTCTTTACAAATTTTCATTAGTTGAAGAGATTCCGACAGATGGCTCTTTTGTAAGCAGTGAGCACTCTTTAGTGATAAAAGAGAATGTTCTAAACAGATAAAAATGATAACAGATAGCGTTGCCGCCGTGGCGGTACGCCATCTAGTATCTTTTATTATAGTAGACATCTTTTATGAATTTATTTGATCTACTTTGGAAAGGTGTTAAAATGGCCTCATTCATTTTCTTTAGCAAATCATTCTTCTTCATGGCTGTTCACCATAAGTGAAAAACAGATCTCAACGACTATTGAATTTTACCCTTTGTGCTTAGGTCCTATGCATAAATTACGTCACGCTAGCTATAAAATGCATAAAGTCTATAACACCAAACTGGTCAGAGATTTTGCTTAAAGTACTCCGGCTTCTTAAACAAACCCCCTACTTGGAGAATTCGCTGTCCTGACTGAGTTATGACTATTTTATAGATACTAATTTTTTATAGCAAGCGTGGCGTGATATAGTTACCATTAAATGCCGTATGTGATTTGTAAATGAGCACACGAAAAAGTATTTATGCATAAACAAAAGGTACATACATGCATTTAATGGTAACACGGCAGTATAGGTGTCTATAGGGGAATTTCCACCAGACACCATATTCTATTGAAAATGACGTAGCTTAGCAGTGTCAATGCGTCAGATGTTTACCTTTTGTCGTTTTACGTTTTGTCGTAACTATGTTGGCGTTTTTAACGTAGGAATGGGAACCTATGGAATTTCAGCTTATTGAGATTATCTCGAATTTAAACCTTTTTTCCGCCCAAAGCTCTCACAAACTGGAAAAGGACATAGGTACCAGTAAGACTGACCTTTATAGATAGAATTTTAACGCCTACATCATGACGCCGAAATCTGAACACCAATAATATCATGGCTTCACGGTAGTGAGAGGCCGTGACGCAAGTCCTAATGAAAAACAAAAGAAAATTTTTCCTAGATTAAGGTTGCCCGAAATGCGGAAAAAAACGCGCCCGAACCTGACGCGAACCCGAACTACTTTTCGCGGGTTTGGGTTTCGGGCTTTCGGGTTTAGAAAATCCTGATCGGTCGGGTTTTAAAATTTCCGGTCGGGCGGGTATTGATCTTACCTTTTATCGGGTTTACGATTCGAGAGTCGGTAATATTGCTACAAAAAGAAATTTTGAAAATTTGAAAATCCTTAACTATCTAAATCACATCGACTATGAAACAATGATGTATTGCAGTATATCAGTTATCAATGTCATTGTTCTAAGTATATTTTGGTAATAATTTTATATAAAAGAACTTCACACGTTTGTGAGACGTACGACTACGAAAATATCTTTAGTTTCACGGCAAATAAACAACAACAACAACAAGTGAGAATCTAGTTGAATGACTTTCGAAGCCAGTGCACACTTCCTGCGCAAAGCATGAAAAAACCTACAGAAGCTGTTTTTGTCAGTTTTTCACCGTATTTTCTACTTTTATGCTTGAGTTTAGCTCAATCGAACTCGATCCGCATTTCTTCGGGTAACGGAATTCGATCCGAATCACTTTCGGTCGGTCGGGTTTCGATTTCGGATCCGGTTCGGTTCGGGTCAGGCTGAGCTGCTGTGGTCGGGCTTTGGGTTTTAATTTCGAATCGGCTTCGGGTCGGGTCGGGCTGAGCTGCCAGCGGTTTCCGGGCGGTCGGGCTTCGGGTTTTAATTTCGAATCGGATTCGGTTCGGGTTGGGCTTCCAAAAAAGGTCGGCCCGCACACCTCTGAGGAGAATACAGCAACTTTTTGATTCACCCCGACGTACATAATAAAAATGTTTTTCTACCGTTCTACGGAAAATTCTAGTGAGATAATCAATCGAATTTTAAAAATTTCCAAATGAAGAAAATCAAATGTCGTAAGCCTTGTGAATGCAAATATTGTTTCCATTTGAAACTCCTACTATGTAGCGCAAATTATTTTACAAAATGTAAACTAACACCTAGGAAACCAATTCGCTTAATCACACTCGTTTCCAATCACTTTCCAATCAAAATCTATTAACACGTTCTCATCCATAACAAATGAACCGTCTCGCGTGCAGTGGCGAATAAAAAAAAAAAGTCGAAAGTTCTTCTTGTAGAAAGATTTTTTCATGTACGTCAATTCGATCGTTTAAGATCATTTTATCATTGACTTATTATTATTATAAAAGGACAATACACTCAATGTTGAACGCTTGGTAGATGTGGTTTTAAAATAATTAACAAAATTAAACAGTCATTCGGTGCTACATATACGACATACCTACTCGTAACACACACTGTGTTACGACTGCAACAAAACAAAAATGTATGTTTCTGGTGCGGATATAAGTTCTTTGGCCGTATGTCATTTAACCTTGGTCTAAATGGTTACACACAGAATTTGAATTTAATATTATATTATTTGCGTAACACACAATAAAGTACGTGCAGTTGTCGGTACAATAATAAAAAAAGATGAAAACAAAGTCGATTTTTCTGCGATGCACCTGCTAGAGTTAATAGTAAATATTGAATTTTTTGGATCGAATTGAGAGGAACTTGTGGAAACGACACAAGTGTATCTACATCAGTTGAATGAACTAATTTCAAGTGGCTCGAGTAACAATGTGAAATAGAATTTCGAACAAAGTTTAAATGCACGGGGTTAAAACAATGTCAAACTGAAAAAAAAAGAAATTACAACATTGTTAAATTCGTTTGTCATCACCTACCAGACTGTATATTCAATTTAATATTTAAAATGTAGAAGGAAGCGCGTGTTAATCATTTCGTGCAAATACAGGTCGCGTTGTTTCGGCTTTAATTTGCACATCGGACAACTTGTTTCTCTTCATAATGACAAAAAAGTAACGAAAGAACACTGACGTTTCATTCTTCACAATGAAAAGTTCTCTATGTACCATCTCACTCAAAGGGAGCTAGTATTAAAATTGTGTATTTTAATGTTAAGTGACATGTTCTGACGCAAGGTCAAAAAAAATATTGCTCCAGCATGTAAAACTGTAACATTGTAATCTTAAGGCATTGGAATCTAAGATTCCATCAATGGGAACTAAGATTTCAGCATTGGATTTAAGATTCCATCGTTGGAATCCAAGATTCCCTTATTGGAATCGAAGATTTCACCACTGGAATCTACGATTCCACCATTGGAATCTAAGATTCCAACATTCCATCATTGGATTCTAAGATTACACCATTGGAATCTAAGATTTCAACATTGGAATCTAATATTCCATTGGAGTTGCACCATTGCAATCTAAGATTCCAACATTGAAATCTAAAATAACACTTTAGCATTGAAAAATAAAATTTCAGCATTGGAATCTAGGATTACAATATTCGAATCTAATATTCCTCCATTGGAATCTTAGATTCCACCATTGGAATCAAAGATTTCACCATTGGAATCATAGATTTCACCATTGGAATCTAAGTTTCCACCATTGGAATCTAACATTCCCCCATTGGAACCTAAGTTTCCACCATTGGAATCTAAGTTTACACCATTGGAATCTAACTTTACACCATTGGAATCTAAGATTCCACCATTGGAATCTAAGATTCGACCATAGAAATCTAAGATTTCAACATTGGAATCTATGAATCAAGAATTGAGCGCTGGAAACCAAAGTCCAAGAAAACAGATTTGTAACATAAGATTCCAGCATCTGTAATTTGAGATAACCTAAGATTCAAGCACTTCAATATGAGGTATTGGAATTTTTCTCTGCTAGTTTTTAATGTTTTGCTTAATTTATGAACTACTTTCTCCACATTTCGCTTCAAGGAAAATAAAACATGAACATCTATAACTGCAACAATTTTTAATATTTATCTAAGCTCGCGTTTTCCATCATCACTCATACAACCATTACGACGCGTCAGTCACAAACATCAAATCTACAAAAAATGTGTCATACCTGTGGGGGAATTCCAGTTTAGCCAACCCTCTTAAAAATTTACTTAATCTTTTATGCAAAATCATTACTTAAACCAAAAATAAATCAATCTGAGATCCTATGACACGAGTTCCGCGAAACAGTCTTTTCAATTTGCTACCCTGCACCTGGATCTGAGATCTAAGCTCAGAACAATTGATGAAATTCTTCAAAATTTTAATCTAAATTTCCCGGAAATTACAACTTTTCGGGATTACACTCGCTTTTCATGAGGAATTGAAATTTCAAAGGATTAGGAGATGTACACAGACACCCTTTCGTTTGCATAAAGTAGCTACCGCTACATTATAAATCACTTTTCAAGACAAAAGCTTCGGAAAAAGTAAATGTTCATGAAATCATAATATTCTGTGCCGAATTCTATTATCTCGGTTGGTTCTTGAACACCGTAAGGAATGAGACACCTTGAACGAACGATTTTATTTCTTATGATTTATGTAAAAAATTCACCTGAGTGGAAAAGTTAAATATTAAATTTATTATGTGACTGGAGAACACGAATACGTAAAAAAAACTGACACGTCTTTCGTCGAAACCATTTCAAACATTAGACTATGTAATAAAAATGCATATTGTCGCTAAATATTTATGAAACAATTCATAGCACAATTTATGGCGTATGTGAGATTATAAGCCATGAAATCGGCTTCAAGCTGATTCGATCAATCATTTTGTAAAGTGTAATTATGTTGATTCGATCAAAAACGTTCGTTTTGAAGAACTATCACAAAGTCTAGGTTTCTTTGCATGAAGGTAATAAGCAAGTGGTTAAATGGTAACATGAAACCAATATCAACACGAAACCGAAAAAGTACATGCAATTTAATTTGTTTACAAACATGCGAGACCTTTCCACAGAGCCGTCACTAAAAAATTAGTGTCAATATTAAGGTATTAAGGAAGCTGTTTCTAGAAGGGGACTTATTAAATATAAAGAAGGTAAGTGTTGAAAAATTGTATATTTTCAAGTCATGTTATGAAACAATATTTCACTCAAAGCTATCAGCTGCGTCCAATCAAAATCCTTTGAAAAATCAGGTCTATAGTCAATTACTCAATTTGAAAGAAAATTACTTACATTGAATAAAAATTCTTCCGCGATACGATCCGATGTGTTTTTATTAGAGATTTATAACAAATGACTTTTCTTCTACTTATAAATATCATCTTATCAATGAACCTACTTCGTAGCGATTTGGTTTAAATTGATTTTGACTAACTCACTCGGAGGTCAAGCGCTGAACGAATTAAAACGAAAACTGTCCTAAAAAAAGGGACCAATTTAGAGTCGTATCTTAGATAAAGAGCTTCTATTTGAAAAAATATATTTGTATTTCGTGTACCAAAGTATGAAGACAACTACTTGTAAAATGAAAAATCGTCATTCGAATGCTGGCTTTGGAAATATCAATTTCTCACTATCAATTTTTATTCGAGTGTTCATATAACGAAATGCTACTAAGGTACCAATGACCAATATTTACTAAAATTTCCACTAGTGTCGCTAATGACGCTACCGCTGATTCTACTACTATCTATCGCAAGTAAGCGCAAGCTACAACTAATGACTACCAGCTACTGCTTATGACCACTAGGTAGCGCAAGGGGAAAATGACTCTCTAATAGGGAATGCAACCGGTAAATAAATACCGGTAAAAACCGAGTATGACGATTACCGATTACCGGTAAATATTTTGTTGTTTACCGGTTTCTACAGTGGAATACTATCACTCTATAAAAGGATCGAGAAATCAACTTTACCGATAAAAAGTAATAAATTACCAATAACTTATTACCGATACCTTCTTTTCAGCTACTTCTCTGGGGAATTTTTCCTTTTACAAAATCGTATAAGGTCTTTCGGGTACTAGCCCTAATATAAGCGCTTTAATTTTACTTTAAATATGTGTTTAAAAATTTAACGGTAAATAATTATCGGTCATTTATTATTCTCTGTCGGTAAAGTTGAATGGTTTCATCGGTCGTTTATTACCATTCCAAGAACAGCTCCTACTTTCAGTCTCTAAACAGTTTGTAGAATTGTAAAATTGTAGAATTGAATTTGGAGAGTAAAATGGCCAATATTGATAGCGAAGAGGCTTGTAAATCAGTAAATCTCGTCTTTGTATGAAATTCGCTGCTTCTTAAACGTGGAGGCCCTACATGGGTTGGTACATTTATTGAAAGCGGATAAATCGTGACAGGGTAGAGGAGAGAGAGGTAGAGGGATAAGAGCTATTGAAACAGTGACATAATGGAAATTGCTTGGCACTTCCATATACAATTTTTTTCTTAAATTGAAGCTGACATCATGACACCAGCTTTCATGGTAACTGAACCTGCCATATGGAAGCGATTTGTGTAAATCATTCTTTTTCAAATCGAGTGTTCAACTTTTGTCGCAGATTCCTTATGGGTTTTATTATAAATAATTGAATATATCAACCGATCATATGTAATGTGAATTAGCGGTAATTTAGCGGTAAATTTATTCAAAAGTTTCGGTTTACCGGTTTTTAGAAAACGTGCAGTAAGTAACAAGTTGGGCCCTAGTAGATACTCAGTTATAGGGCCCAGGACCCTGGCTGAGTCAAAAAGCTTAAAATCAAAAAAGTTTCTTACATAAGTTGTGAGGCTTGCTCAGACTTTTCAAACAAAATAAAAATATGAAAATCGCTGAAGATTTACACGAGTTATGTACAAAAGACCAGAAACCACCTGTGTGGGGGGGGGGGGGTTCTGTGAGGCAAAAGGATTTTGTTTAATCTAGTTTGTCGTAATGGCATTCCCAATTAAATGAATAAAAGACACAATCTTTCTATGTCCGGTCTTTAAATAGATACCTGACACCAGTATAACCAACAGATCGGTGCTCCCCCCTACTCCGGGTCGAAATTCGACTGGTTACAAACGTCGTGGTAAACGCAATAGACACCTTTTCGAAGAACTTCTTCCTTCCAACGGGTCTAAAAAGGTCAGAGAGAATTTCGATTAGAGTGTAGGCCTAAAAACACTACTACATAGGCAGGGCAGAGATCAGGAGAGGTTGAAGATCATTTTTAAGCATTTATTCTGAGTGAGCTGTAATTTCTTCAAGTGGTTCAAGGCACAAGAGCAGGACACTGGGTAGGCATACAGCAAAATGGATCAGAAAATATTTTTATAGATTAGGAGCTGTTGATCAGTGAGTATAAAATTTTTATGCATTTCTTAGCTCACTCGTTGATAAATTCGATGTGGCTACTGGAAAGCAATTTATAGTCTAAAACCAGTCCAATATATTTAAGGTTTTCAACCAAACGATTTCAGTTGAGACGAATTTGAATTTTTTGGGAGGAAGATACTTTTTCGCTCTACGACGAGTGAAGAAGATTGCTTTAATGACCTTTAGCTACCGAGTCATTCTTTGTGAAATTACCCAAACTCAAAATTTTGAATTCGAGAGACTTGATGAAATTGTTACTATCACTCGTGCCAATTGATATAAGAAAATTATCGAAATCACTTTTCCGGGGAGAGTTTTGATTATCTGGTGCGACTATTCAAAGTTGCACTAAATTCGGGTACAATCATTTCTGTAAAATTCTATAAATGACATAAAACGGTCATAGGCAGCCTCGGACGAGTGTTGGTCACGGGGTACGACCAATGCGGGACTCGAACGGTACCCCATCGTTGACGGTCAGGCAATGTGAAAAGGTTGATGGTTTGTTTATTGGAAGTCTAAACGTTAATGGGGGGTTTAGGGGTCGCAAGGGTGAGTTGGTGGACTTGGCAATGGATTAT
>CM055404.1:41254979-41356942 GCA_029228625.1 Pseudolycoriella hygida | reverse complement strand
AGTGATCTTTTACAGTTTTTTGTTTTTTATTTACGGGTCAGTTATAAAATAATAGCCGTCTCTCCACGCAATGAAGCAGTTTTCCGCAGTAAATATGGCAAGTTTATTGTTATAGTCGTTATTATTAAAGAAAATCTGACAAAGTGTAAGATAAGTGGCGTGGAAAATGTTTCAACAGACCAAAAACGTTGCAATCTAAAAAAATAATTTATTAACATAAAGCTACATGGCATGACTGCACGAATATAATTTTTGATCCTATAAACTTTCCATGCATTCTCATTCGATTGTAAAGAATAAATTTCCACAAAAATAATTCCCTTACTTTGCTATATATTCTATTTAAAATGCTTACCAACGCAATCCTTTTAAAGCATAAAAATACAAAGGCAAAAACACACTGAATCCAACATTTCACATAAAACCTTTCAAGTACGCAAAAATCAAACAAAGAAAATTTCGTATTCTACCACATATCACAAAAGTATATATTTGTATCGTCGGTCGCGACGTCGCCCTACCCACCCGCAATGTTTTGTGTAAGGATTCTTATGTACACACGCATCATAAACCCATTTATAGGTCGATTCACTTTCCCTTTCCATGCGGCGATATGATTCGATGTGTGTTAGGTATTTTATGGAAACGGATGATTTCGAAAGTGAAAGTGACATCTTAATTTTCCATGGAAAGGGTGACTTCAATTTTATTTTGGTTTCTCGAAAAAATCTTACAGGCGAAACAAGTTAAGCACAAGTTGTTCAACAGCAATATTAAATCACTCCAATGTCTATAACTCAGAAGGTAAATGTCATGTATACCATGTTTAATTCATATTTTCGGTGAAATAGAGCGTACTCTCAATTACTCTCCTTAACATACTATATTACGAATCTCGGTCGCGAGGTTTTTCGATAATTCAGACACCGACACTTCTATTCCTACGCATCGTCAATCCGCCTTTTTTCCTCCCACAAATTTAACATGACAAACTAAACTCTGAATCCAATAATTCCGAACAAAAAATAGAACACCGAACAATCTCGATAAAATAACTCCTGTCACACCTAACAAATCAAACTGAATATTTTTTTATTACGTAGCATTATGGAGCATATCCCTAAAGCCCTTTTGGCTGTGTGGGACTTTTGTGAAATAAAAAATTTTAAACGTAAAAACTTAACGGCCTGTGGTGTTCTTTATAAATACAAACAACGAAATCATATAAATAATTAACGAGGTAAAGGGCTCATTATATTGGACGCGATGCGAATCGCATCGCATAAGGTCTGTGTGAAAGCTCAACTTGACAGAACAAACATTTTTTTGTCAAGTTGAGCTTTCACACAAACCATACGCGATACGATTCGCATCGCGTCCAATATTATGAGCCCTTAAAGGGATCATTATATTGAGTCCGATGCGAATCGTATTGCGTAAGGTTTGTGTGAAAGCTAAACTTGACAAAAAAAATTTTTTCTGTCAAGTTGAGCTTTCACACAAACCTTACGTGATGCGATTCGCATCGCGCTCAACATAATGACCCCTTAACAGCAGAGTATATTCAACACATGTTATTTCCGAATTCACTTAATTTTTTATACAATTTCCGAACTCTGACGCTACACCAGTTGTGTCGAAATTAAAAACTTTTGCTCCTAGTGATATAATATACTATTCCACTACAATCGTACCGATGACAGACTTTATCCTATTTGTCTATAAAATTAACGATTATTTACATCGTTTAGTCAATATAGAAGTATTTAGTTAACAAACCATAAAAGCATACTCCCTTAAGCTATTGTTCCAAAAAATATTGAAAATCGCTCCATTAGATTCATAAATTTTTAGTTTAAATAATCCTTTACTCTATGGTATCTGCTGACAATGTTATATCCATTTCCCCAGCTATACACGTAACACAAAACATATAACTGAAGAAACCAAGAGACATCTCAACACTAAATATGTTTGACAAGCTTGATTTTTAGCTCATATAATATATGTGTGCGTCTACCAAAATATTGGTAATGGAATGAGAAGAGTGTGTTCAGAGTTTTATAGGATTTTGGGTTGAACGAAACGAAAGGAAAAGTAACTGTTCCAGACGACATTTATGTAAAAGTGAAAAAACTCATTACTATATCGAAACAATGTTTCCGAAACGAAGTCATGAAACGGAATTAGCTAAAGAACGTTATATTTTACAATCCATGAAAACCACAACCGAATATCTGCACCAAGAAAAAAAATGGAAGAAAACTTTGAAGATTTTATCAAGCGGATTATTAGACGATGTTATACCCGCATGTTCTTCCAGTTTTCCTTTTCGCTATGAGATATACGAGCCAATTTCAAATGGGAAAGTTTTTCGTTGCTAAAGCTTTATTATTTTTCTACATAAATTATGATCATAAATTTTTGGGTGTCAAGATGCGTTTAAAAAAGTGATGATTTTTTTTCGTTAGTTGGAAACTTAGCTTTTATGACCCGTGGTCAATGCAAAGTGAAGAAGTACTTTAAGAATTAAGTAGAGTTTGTTTTGTTTGTCCGTAAAAATTGATGCCGACAAATTATTTTTTAAACTTAATTTCATAATTTGTTAACGGCTGAAGGATTCGTTCACGTTTTGGCTAATAATTTTTTTGGTCCTAACATTACGTAAATAAAAAAATTACTGCACTGAAACAGAAACTACCGCACTGAAACAGAAATTACCGCACTGAAACAGAAATTACCGCACTGAAACAGAAATTACCGCACTGATATATAAATTACCGCACGCTTTCATATTAGTAACGTAATATTTGGATTATATACTCCCAAATGCAAAGGTAATACGACCTATTACATACGTGAATTGCAGAAAACCTTTTTTTTGTCGGTGAATTGCAAAAAACGTTAAGTATGCTGTTAGTTTAACGCAAACGATGTTTGCCGAGCTCGCCTTCGGCTCGTGTTTGCAATCTCACATCTAGTGCGTCCAACTGCCTTCAAGTGTAACTTGTATCAAAAACTACTATTCTAACTGGTGCTAATGTCACGAAATGTATTGATAACATTCTCTAATGCAAGTGAGTGTCATAAAGCAGAACTTTAGACGCCTCTGTTACATAAGACATTGTCGCTCTGCGGCCTCAAGTCATAATATGCATCGTATGTGCCTAATTAAGTACTTTGCACTCGGTTGTATAAATAATTATTATATCAATCGGGCATATAATTAGCCATTTATATACCTGAAATTAGGGGTATAATGACCATATTATAGTCGAGTTTCATACAAACTGGGAGGTATATAATAGGCATATTATGGTGGACTCGACTATAATTTTCATTATAATCCGAGTATAATTTTCGATTTGACTATAATTTTCATCATAGTCCGACTATAATATCATGACGTCAAATCTCAAAGAAAATAAAAAAAAGCCACGAGTCAAATAATGCCCAAATGATATAAACTATCGTATTAACCAAGGAATAAATAGCTTGATTTTCGTCTCGGTATGTGAATATTCACTTCACCTCGACTACAATCGCGCCATTATATCCCTTAGTTAACAATATACTATTATGAAACTTCGTTTTCATGCCTCATTTGAGTAACGGAAGAGGTTACTTTTTATCACTCATTTCACTTCTATTCACAGTGATAAAAACTTTTTGAAAAAATTCGCAAGTCGTTGCATCAAACGTTCTTTACAACACGTTGCGAAATGTGGTACTTTTGATCACACGATGTGATTTTCAGTCTCGTTTTCTCTCTCTCCTCTGCGTTTTCTCTCCTTTTTTGAGAGTATGATATTCTTTGCATCTACAAGAGTTTTACTGAGTCCATGCTTTAGCTATTATTATCAAAATGTGAGCAAATTCTTTTTTGAATGTTGTCTTCAGCTATTATTACTAATTAACTATTCTTATTGCTGCCCTGCATTGAAAGCAACAGGTAAGCTTTGGCAAAAAGATTTGTTTTTTTGTGTGAAACTCGCTAGTAAGTTCTTACTAAGCAAGGGACCGTCCATAAATAACTCTGCATGGAGGAGGGGGTATTTGAGAAAATAGAACGGATATGACAGGGAGGAGAGGGGTGGTCGAAAAGTCGTTAAAAATCCAACATAATTTTTAGATGGTCCCATAGATTGGGCTCTAGGACCGATTATTCCCAGTCAAAATATCCCCGGACAAAATATCCACAGATAAAATATCCCACAAAGAACGGACAAAATATCCCCAGATGTGATGTCTACTCAACTCAGCAATGGTGAATATAGGTAGGCATTATTAATTAGATGTTATATTCTTAATTTTTTGAGTGTGGATTTTGTCTGAGGGGATATTTTGTCTGGGGATATTTTGTCCAAGGGGATATTTTGGTTGGGGATATTTTTTTTTTTGACATTCGGTCCTAGCACCCATAGATTAAGATCCGTAATGAGCTGAGTACAGAAAGGTTATCTTTTCCTTTCTTCATATTCAGTACAGCTTCGACAATCATGTTGTTTTACATATCACATGCGAAAATCCTCTTCAAGACAAGACGAAACAAGAAAAAGTAACAGCTTTAGTAGAGTTGAAGAACATTGTAGTTTTTCAAGTACTGGACATTTTGACACGAACTGCTTTCGTGACAAACATCTGACCAAAATAAAACACTTTCTTCTATTAAATGCGTCTGAACACTTTTAAGTACCACTCAATTAATGTTCTCCACATAAATAGAATTTTCAGTAATGGAAATTATCATAACAATCCTTCGGCAAAATCCTATTTCATCCATTTAAATGGACCACGTCGGGCTCCAGCACTAATCCGTAATTCATTTTTGAGGGTTATTCACATGACGCCGATGTTTTTTTTTCCATTCTCTTCTAACATTGAACTCGAGTATAACAAACACGAAGGGAGCTTTCGTAAAAATATTTCGCAGCGATGTAGAACGGTGGCACTATAGGCATTTTATATCCAACAAAATGTATTTATATAAAGTTGGAGCTGGAAATACTGTCTGAACTTTTTGGTAGGTCATGGTTTGGCCTTGACAATGAAGTATTATAGGCGGGTGAAGAATATTTGGGTAAATTTGAGAGGGTGTTACGAATGAATTGCGTTTTTGTGTGGGTTTTTATGCTGGTATGGTGGAGTTGATTTATAGATTTTGCCGGTAGATATTTTGTGAATGTAAACTGTAGAAATTGGTTGCTTGATTAGGGTAGATAGGATGAACATTGTTTTGGGTAGACATTTAAGTTTAAGGGTAAACGAACCAATGTTTTTAGTGGCTCGTAGTTTCGCTAAACTTTTTTTTTATATTCCAGATATCGTCTGGCAAATGTTTCATTGGAATTTAAATTAAAATTTTTTTCCTTGACAACTACCTCCAATAAACTTCACTCCTCTTACGCTTATTACATTTTCGAGAAGGTGTTAAAGGTATTAGCAGCAGACTAATGATACAATTACTTGTGGTATGTCTTCAAGTATTTATTCTTGTTCTAACAATTTACCACTTAGTAAAATTGAATTAGCAATTAAGACATAGAAAATGAATTGTCTGATTAATTTCTTCAAATATTATGTTTCGAATAATAAACGACGAAGTGCAAGAGTTTTGGAAGCTAACGTCAGAACCGCTAGTCTGAGTCGCTAACATCTAACTTCGTTAATTGACTACATCAACAGTTGTCAACGCCGCAATTTTTAGCGTCGGTCGTTAGTCTACCGACAGCGACGCTCGCTAGTAGTTTGAGTAACGATTACGATCATATCCACCGCTAATCGTCAGTGTCGCAATGTTGCTACTAGTCATATCGCTAATCAACTAGAATATTAGTCTTGGCTAATCGTAGGTGTCGCTCACCGTAAGCGTCACTTAAAAGGTAAACAATTTTTTTCCAATGAGAAACTGAGTAGACGAGGGACTGAGAGACAGTGAGAAATCTTTGGGTAGACGTCAAAATATTTTTCGGCTGTGACATTGGTCGGGCAGAGGGCGCGGAAGCCGGAATATTCTCTAGTGAACTATCGATGGACAGATGGTTTTACCTAGGGAGATTCGCCGATGTCTTTCAGGCTGAGACTTTTGCCGCACTTGTGGGAGTGGGGAGGCAGTCTCGGAAGAGACATGTGGGGAGAATGTTATAGTCTGCAGTGATAGTGAGGCGATGATTAGGGCGCTCATGTCGCCAGTCGAGACATCCAAGCTAATAAAAGGGTTGAAAGAAACCCTGAACCGGTCGGGACTGAGAAATCGTGTAACGCTGGTCTGGGTGCCCGGACACTCTGGCGTGGAGGGTAACGAACAGAGCCTATTATTTGGGAATTCTTTTATACTTTTTTGGGAAATTTCGATTTCAATCCCTCACAACGCTAATAACCGGTTGAAAACAATGCCACTGTGTTACATTATCCGGTACGAAAAACATTTGTTCTACTTATTGAGCGCCAGGAGGGCCTTTACGAGGGTAGCCTCAGCCATCACACTTCGCAGAAAATACAAATTAGTGCCAAAATGAAGGTATTGGAGCTTAATAAAGATTGAAATTTAAAATAAAAATTTTACTGAGCAGACAATCCAAAATTTTGAATTTTCAACTAGTCTGGAAAGAGATGCCCTTCATCATAAAGCTTACTACTAAATTCTTATTTTGAAATTTTTTATATTTTTTTGGGGAAATTTTGGGAATTTGTGGGAAATTTAGGGAATTTTTGGGAAAGTTTAGTGAATTTTGGGAATTCGTTCCCAAATAATAGGCTCTGGTAACGAGAGAGCAGATGAACTTGCGAGGAAAGGCTCGACAACACCAAGTTGCGAACCAGAGCCTTTTATACCCATACCACACTCGTCGTGTGTGAATGCGGTTAAGAGTTGGGTGAGGTCGGAATTCACTAACTATTGGAGTGTCTATGATGGAGGAACGCACACGAAGCGTTTCTTACCGGCGCCCAATGGGAAATGGGCTAGAGAATTGCTAAACATGGACAGGCGACGCATCAAGAGGGTAGTGGGTGCGATCGCTGTGGGCGCCAGTGGGCACTGTGGATTGAGAAAGCATCTGGCTAAAATGGGACTCTCTAACGATCCCAACTGCACCTGCGGCCTCGGTGAGGAGACGGGCGTTCATGTTATATGTGAATGCCCAAAGTTTTCCTCATTGAAGCTCAGGACTCTAGGAGGTCATGTGGTTCAATCCGCAACAGTGACCAACATGGGACCTGCCGCTCTGGATAGGTTCCTAACTGGGACTGGGAGGTTTCCGAGATTTGCATAATGATCGGGCAACGAAACAAAGGATCGCTAGATCCGTGTTTCATGGACTTATCAAGGTCCGACCTAAACTGATAAATTTATTGGTCGGGCTGCAATTACTGTCATTTCCGCAGCAATGTATTGTACATTAAGATTTTTAAAAAGCACTAAGTATAAAGTAGCGATAGTGTATTGTTTAATATTGAAACGAAACAATTGCTATGACGTCACAACATTTTTTTTATATTTGTGACGTAATTTTTGTGACGTTATATTTATGACTTCGTATTTGTGACGTCATTTGTGTCATTTTTTCGACGTCATAATTGTGACAAAGACAGACGGACGGATAGGAAGGGTGAAAACTATAAATCTCATTATATAAAGGACACGGACGAAAATATTCGAAATGTATAGATCGCACGTATAGATCTCCCTTCCTCCAAGAAAAAGGCGTGCGCACCTAATAAATTGATAAACAATGTCAGGGCACACGCCAGGGCACATGATGTACCTGTGAGCTTGTGAACTTCACGAAACTTCATAAACTTTGATACAAGCCGACAGAACACTAACATCCAGTAGGAGATATATCAGCGACGCTATAAGTAGCACAAAATGCTTAAATCCCGGAAGGAAAAGATTTGAATTTTTCCTTACATTGGTGGTGTAATTTTTCGAACCAAAAGACATCTGCATAAGAAAGAGAAGAAAGTCTAATCTGTTTTAATTGCGAAGCAGACAATTATCTTTAATTTTATTACCCCAAAGATTACAAGTGAACAGGCAAAAAATCGCCTCATATCTTTTCATATAAAATCAACCCAGTCTTCATGTTGTAACGCAGTAATTTCTTAAATATCATTTTAATGGATTGATAAAAATAAATCTCTGTGTTGTTATAGCAAATTACAATAAGCTTTTGGGTTACCGAAAGTAGCGATTATCATTCAAGTTAATGCAATCATAAAATCACTTGCAAAATTCGAAAAGAAAATGCTTGTCTAGCCTGTGTCAACCTCAATTAATTCCAATTAGAAATGATGTTGATTCGTTTAAACATAAGAGTCGCCATTATATTCCCTTGTCACTGCTGTTTGTGTCAGTCAGCATGACGGTCCCTTACCTTTTATATGGAACAAGAAAGCTTTCTCATAACACTATGATTTTCTTTACGCATACTAAACAAAAAAGAAAAAAAAGTAACGAAGAAGACCGTTCCAAATGAGACTTGATCGTCTACGAAAGTAAAAGTTTATTGCTGCTGTATAGGCAGTTTGTCTAAAGTTTATGTATAATTTTCCCGTCTACATAAATTCGTCCATTGCCATTCGAAAACATTTTCTGTCAGGCAAGAAACACATAAATCCGTAAATTGTAAACAATAAATCATCTACTTCTAAAGACATTTATCCAAATCCCAGAACCAGACATTCAATGTAAACACATTTCTCTTTCGGAACAGCTTGTCTGTAATGCTACACATTTCATAACCATATATAGCTGCTGGAAATCCAAAAAGATGAAGTGAAAACGATACAAACGAATTGCTATAGAGACTATCAGTATACACATCGGCCTATCACAAAATATCCCACTGTAAAGTAAACGAATTCAATAGAGAATGGGTATGATAAGTAGAAGAAAAGCTCAAACTTTTGTTACATGAGAAATGAATTTTCATTTTTTTTTAATATTTTTTTTGCACCTTTTTTGGTCGTTGCTATTTAATGTTTCGTTCATCCACTGAGCTACATAAACACACACACATAATAGTCTAGACATTTTTCTTACACCGAAAAAGGATATATTTTGATGCCCGTGGAATTGAAGACAATCACTTTTTCTCCTATGTAATCAAGACACACCTTGAGTCAGACATATTTCATTATAACTGTCAGACACACTTTGTTGACACATTCCATAAAAATGCTATTGTGCTGATGATGTGTAATGTTCACACTTTGTCAGGATATACTATAAGGTGACACAGTAACGGAGAATATAAATTCAACATTCGGAATCAATTTCATTGGTTTCATGCTTCCATCCACACTCATGATGTCAATTCGTTTGACAGTATAGTCGTGTAACTATTTCAACAACAAGTGGCGACGGAAGAGAAATTACAACGGTTGAAGTTAACGAGGTGTCGAATGAAGTAAAGTAGGTGAAGGAAGGTGCAGTTAGAGGTAAAAGTAGTGAAAATATAAGATGAAAAAAGTGGAGTTAGTTCGGTTCTGTAATTATCTTATCGAGGAGGTTGAGGAAGTCTAAGAATTTTGTAGTATTAGGATATGCATTAGGATATGGAACTCGGAAGAAGGGAAAGTTGAGAAGGTTTTGGAACTCATCAGGAGATAGATTTCGACAGTGGTTAAGGTTCTGGATGAGGCTGGGAAGAGTTCAGCTAAAGGTGAAGTTGAGAAGGAGGTGGAATTCAGCCAGTGGTTGAGTCTGAGGTGGAGTCCAGCACGAGTCGGAGCAACTTTTTATTTTAATCAAATATGCCCTCATTTCCCAGTTGCCTCTCGATACTTAATATTTATAGGCCCAGTTGGAGAAGCATGTTGGAGAAGGTCAAGACCCTTTATGGGTTGTAGTGCCAGTTAACTAAGTAAAGTTTCAAGAATTTCCAATATAACACATGCGCAAAATTCCAGGATTTGTAAAATATTATTGCTATTTTCGTGTCTCATTATAAAGATTAGACATGATACATAAATTTACGAATAATAGCAATATATCTTGCAAAATCTACAGATAAATTTTAATTGTTTTGGTAAGCTTAATGAATAATAAAAGTTTTTCGTCCAATTGGAACGTTCATACAACGCGATTATCCCTTCTTGGAGTACGAAAACTCGAAAGTAGAGGTGTACGGGTCGACCCTTTTTTTCAAATCTGACCCGAACCGAAATAAAAATTGAAACCCGACCCGAACTAAAATGATAATTTAAAACCCGACCCGGACCGAGCCCGAATCAAAATAAAAATTCAAACCCGACCCGGACCGAACCCGATCTGAAAAAAAAAATTCGAACCCGACCCGAACCCGAACTTTTTCACAAAAAGTTTTGCTTGGAATGTTTTTTAAACTAAATTTTGAGAAAATAATTGAGTGAAATAATTTTTTCGGGTCGGGTCAGGCTTAGTTAGTTGAAGTCATCAAACCCGACCCAACCCGGAAAAAACGAAAGTGGACATTTCGTTCGAAAAAAGAGAATGGAAAGAGGACGTTCTGCGAACTAGAAAATAGGAAGAAAAAGAATGGGTCACACTGACATTTTACTTGTATAAGAACAGTTATTTAAATTGACCACATTTTTAAGAAGAACTTCTGCTTTTCAGTTCACAATTTCGTTTTTCATACTCATAGCGAGCGGAGCGAGACGAAAAAATTTCGATGTCGAATTGAGTATTTCATATTTCGAATTCAAGTTGATTCGAAAAGTCGAATTTAACTTCAGATAGTTTCATATTATCACATAAGAAAGAATCACAACGCCGTTGTGAAAAGTGAATGCATCGTTTCGGCGACGTTAAAGAGGTCGTTTTATAACTTGTTTTCACTGTTCACTCATTTGGGTGTAAAAAGCTACTTTTTCTCACTAGTGATAAAAAGTAACTTTTCATCACTCATTTGGGTGATCAAAAGTTCACGTTTCACAAGTTGTTGCAAAAAGTCTTGTATGAAACACGATGCAAAATTGGTTGTTTTTGTCACTAGATGTGAAGTTATTAAACTAGCGAAGCGACAAAAGCAACTCCATTTGAAGGATTTTGAAGCTTCTTTTGACTGAGGAGCAGATGGCCGATATAAGTGAATATTGTGAATTTACAAGACCCGGAAGAAATGGCTGAACAACTTAATGAATTCTACATCGACGGTGTGGAGAATTTATGTCGGGCCATTAACAGCACTGTGGGAACATGTGAACCAATTCCAGCGGCCTCAACAACTTTCGGATTGAGAGAGGTTGATGCCAGTTATGTGCTTCAATGTCTGAACAAAATGAATAACAAGAAAGACAGAGTCTTTGTAAGCCCAAGTATATTGATTGATGCATGGCCCATCATCGCTCACACAGTAAGTGACATCGTCAATCACTCTTCAGTCGACTCCATGCCGGACATATGAAAAATTGCGACGTTGGAAAAGCTTATCGAGACAGTCGTCAAAAATCAATTAATGGATTACTTAGAAAAGCACAACCTAATGTCAAAATTCCAATCGGCATATAGGGAACGCCACTCTTGCAAGACTTCCTTGAACTTGGTGATGATGAAATGGAAGGAGTTATATTCAGCTGGGGACATGATACTTGCTTTTGGACTTGAAACGTGCCTTTGAGACGATTGATTGACAAATTACAGAAGTTCGGAGTCAATCCTAGTGCGATCAGATGGTTCGAAGGCTATTTCAACAACAGAAGGCAAAAGACAGTGGTGAATGGGCACGAGTCTGGCAGCAAGCGTAACGATGTGGGTGTGACACAAGGATCAAAACTTGGTGCGATATTATATTATTTATCATTTACATTAACGACCTACCGATTCAACTATTGAACGCGTTCGTGAATATGTTTGCTGACGACACACTGATTTGTGTGCACGGAATCGCATGAATGATGAACTTGACAAAATTGGTAAATGGCTGAGAACGCAGCGCAAAAACTGAAAGTACAGAAAAATTATTTCGTCGTTGGGTCCGGCATTTGTGACGCAATTTTTTTTAACAAAACGTAATTTTGTTTCAAAGAAAGCGCTCTAATTTTTTCAGGAAATCAAAACTTTTAACACAAGGTCCCACTCAAACGAACTTCTGCGTATTATCTGCGATAGCGTCACCTCAAGCGATATCATTAATTTTGGAAGCGGACTTACGGACTGCGTCACACTCTACCTTTAAAAAGGTTTTTGTTGTGATAAAGTACTTCTATACGTCCGTTATGTCAATCCTTAAGCTTTTTCATTAATTTTGGACATTTATTGCGTAGAAGTACAACTTTTTCAACGCTAGGTAACGTTCTCGGCGATTTTACCTCTGTTCCTTACCGTGAGGGTAATCGCCTACATAGACTGCTTCTGATGATGAGATTGAATTGACGAAAAGTCAACGTTTTAAGTGTTTGTCCTTCTCCGTGTATGTACAGTCGGGTAATTTGAAAAGAACTTCGATATTTCATAGCTTGTTTGCATAATATGACTCTGCGTCCTGTGAACCTCATTTCGTTTATTAAAAAAAATATTCAAATCGTATTCAAACTCTGAAGCCTTTTAGTAAATAACAATCTTTTAAGGTTAATAATCACTCAAGCACCGTTGTTAATAGACTTTTAAAATGTCTTTTATACATGTCCTCATGACCCATTACTGCATGCACGCACATCACAAATCAAATGATGCCACTTGAAAAAGACATTTTTTAGAGTAAAGTGGTAAGAATGCTGCCGACCGATAATAATTACGGACCAATGATTTGCCACTTGAATGAAAATGTATCTTACTATTTATTACGTTGACTTCGACAGCAATGCCAGACGTCTGCATGTTCACATTCACATAAATACATGTACCGCAAAGTGCAATGTTTTTCGGTTTCAACATTGAGACATCCCTTGAGGAACAGGAAAAGTTGAAATATAAAAAAGTACACGAAAATAAAACCTTTTTTGCGTTGTGACTTTACCGCACAATATGCCTTGTGTAGTGAAGTGTCTTCGTATCCCTATCTCTCTATGTATCTCTATGTGTGAATTGTCATCGAATTGCTAAGTCTTGTCAAATACGTCTGAATCGCACTGTGCCTGATAGTAGAAACTAAGATTTTTTTTAGTAGCATTTTCCATTTGTAATCTTTATCACTAATTTTCTTTTTTCTTATTTGATTTAAAGGTCAAGATCGAATTTGAATTATTTGTGTCTGACGCGTCGATGTATTAGAACTTTGAAACGTCTCTCCTAATGTTCGTAATTAATTTATACTCGTGTGTCGCTCTTACACTTGAAAACCTTTGGGATTTTCAGTTTTTTAATGCTTAATGCTTTTAACAAAAAAACAGGAAAAATGCAGCTGTTTGGCTTAAAATTTAAATCACAGAAGGAAGGGTTGTAATTTATAGCGGAATTTAATTTTTTAAAAGGTGTTTTTTTCGTAAAGTTTTGTTTGAAAAAACAGTTGTTTGTGTAACTAGTCGCGCATAAAATCTTTCCGTACGACACTAATTTATTTTTTCTTATTGAACTTTATTACACAGAATCTATGAAGATTGTAACATAAGTTACACTGCCCTACAACGCATAAAAAACCTAGCAACGTTATCAGATGAGAGATTTTCATATATTTTCTCTCACAAATTTTCGTCGCTAGGTTTTTTTGCGTTGTACGGTAGCACAGTGATCCTATTAAAGATCAAGTCCACTAAATCAAGTCAAAAAGATTGGTAACTCATGCTACTCACCGAGTAGTATGACAAGTGAGTTTGACAATTCGACAAGATTTGTTTAGCTAGTCTCTTTTACTAGCAGTCTGAAAAATTTTGTACCTACTGCTATAAAATAGCGTATTATCGTTTCGATTTTATAAGAAGGTGACCTTCTGGTCGATTCCAGAAGGCAGCCTGGTGCCAAAAAAGTTCCTTCAGAAATGCTGAATGCTTAGAAGAATACATTAATGTGGAGTGGCTTCCGACTCGCTACTAGGCTGCGTACTTGATAAGTGTAAGTAGCTTAATAGAAGGCAGCGTGGTGCCGAAAATCAGTAAAAGTCATTGTAACGGCAGTAAGGAATATTACACGTCATAAAATTTGTCATTTGGCACCAGGCTGCTGCTGCCCTCTACAGTAGAATAACTTGAGTAGGCAGTCTAGTGCCGAGTTTAAATTTATATGACGTATGGTATTCGTTAGTGCCGTTACGATGACATTAACATATTTTTGGCACCAGGCTGCGTTCTTTATGGTTACTCAAACTTCTCAAGTAGGCAGACTGGTGCCGAGCTGGAACGTAGTGCATAGTAATGTACTCGTTTTCCACTCCAGCATTGTCATAGAAACTTGTTTGGCACCAGGCTGTTCTACACGATGATGACATTAATGAGTTCATGCACTAGACAAACGGCCAGTCTATTGCATGTACTTTTTATTTCATTCTCGTGTAGAAATTTTCATGGAGTAAAGTTTCAACAAACAGAGGCCTCTTTTAGCCAACATACTCTCATAAGAGGTGATATAAGAGACGTAGAAACACTAAACTCGGACATGTCATCGAGATGACAATAATTTAATAAAAAATTTCTTTCGCTGACTGACCATTTAACAAGAACTATATCTTTTTCGGATTGTACGCAAAATTCTGGTTGAAATATATCTATTGATCCGGAAAATTTCTGGTACATACAATACATAAAAAACCCCACAAAAGTGTCTTTTTCTCGTGAACTGACCTTAAGGTCTTGTTTAAATTTTGCAAGGACCTTTTGCTGAGCATCCTACAACAATAAAGCACTCTAACTGGCTTCGTTTAGTGGCTAGGGCTCTTGCATGGTGCATTTAATCTTATTGTTGAGTTGTTTCCTAGACTGAGTTTTCTTCTAGTGCATGAAGCTACTGTATCTTGAATCTGAAGTACGCAGCCTTCAGAAAGCTACAACATGTAGGGAAGTATTTTTTCGGCTGGGAAGTCTGGTATCAACAAATGTTGGAGCCAATAGCGAGTATTTTATTCAAATATGCTTCATAATTACGAGGCTGCGTACTTTGCATTGGTTCAACGGCACAAAGTAGGTAGCCTGCTGTCAAAAAGCATATAACTGTGAAGGCATTGAATGCTGTGAAAGCTTTACAACGCACTAATTTTCATCTTGTCACTAGGCTGCGTTCTTGAGATATATTCGTTTAAATGTGTATGGCAGCGGTAAATTGAAAGTTAAGGTGTTGTAATCAATCGACAATAACATTAAAGTGTTATACGCCAATTTTCGACACTAAGCTACCTTCTTTGTCGTGGTTCATCGGCAGTAAGTAAGCAGCCTGGCGTAGTTTCCTGGCTACTATATTCAAATTTCCCGAAAATATGACTTTTTAATTTTCCCTTGAATAACAAGCACTATGACGTCGAAAGTTTATTACAATCTACACGCATGTAAAGGTTATTTCAGTGGCATCTGCTTGTTCATTTAGTTCTTTAATGAATCGTTTATTTTGTAATGATTTCCAAAAAAAGGAAGGTTGATTGAATTTCGAATTAAATGCCCTGCGCTATAGTACATCTTCCACACCTTCTAATAATAAATAAGGCGAAACGCTTTCACGTCTTCTGTGCATTACCTCATCCTGCAAGCTCAATTTCATGGACTAATAAAACTAAATTATTCACCACAAATAGTGAACCATGTGCACATGCATAAATTTGAAATAATTTTGAAATTATAACATCAAACTTAGATACACAGAAAACTCATTCTAATGATTAAGTTTAATTAAATTTTAACCATAACTTTATTGTCAAATGTTTGAGCACAGCACTTTACATTTTGATACGTTTTCATGGAAAATTAGTTGCTGGTAGTTTGAAACATGCATGTAAAACGTTTTCTACGAAATGAAGATAAAGTATGGCAAAATGTCATAAACTATAAAAAACAAAATTTAAATTTCACAAGGTAAATTACATTCAAGTTTTATTATAAATGGACATGTGCATCTTCACATTTACATTTTTCTCATTCAAAGAAATATATTTTTTTGACTTTTCCATAAATGAATTCTTTCGCTCCAACTTATTGTACTTTATTTCACGGATCTTCAAATCCACTCCTTTAGTGACGTCAACGGCTTATGTCAAAGTATAGGGTTTTTCCTGACACAACCCGTCAGGGATATGTGAACACATTCCCTTAAGAATCGTATAGGAATCGTGTGGGAATGTATTATCCCGGACGGAATATGTGAACGCTTTTTCTTTCGTCACAGAAATTTTCCATGGGAAACATCCCACACGATTCCTATACGATTCTTAAGGGAATGTGTTCACTTATCCCTGACGGGATGCCATGGAAAATTTCTATGGCGAAAGAAAAAGCGTTCACATATTCCGTTCGGGAAAGCATGAGAATCACTACGCCGTGGCAGAAGAGCAATCTTACTGTTGGGCAGCATGAAACTGATGTCAACACCGATTTACATCCAGCAGAAGGTTTACCAGATGTCAACCGGGATTGACAAACGGATTCTCGGAAATAGCACGTTTATATCTTCAAGTTAATAACATCTACATCAAGTCAATTTCAATATAAATTTATTTAAAATAGGCGAATCAGTAGTTAAAGCTTGAAATATTATAGTAGAAAATAGTGTAAAGTGTGTGCGTGTTGTAGATTTTCAGTTATTTGTGAAGGAAATTTGAACAGGAGGTAAATAATTAAGAAACTAGTTTGTGCCACGAGTAGCCTAAATTTTACTGATGTTTCTCCTAATTAAAGGTCAAGTTTCGATATAAATTGCTCGTACGAAAGCTGGGAGTAGGAAGTAAGCTATCGAGCAAAATAACGTAAGAGGAATCAATTTATTTACGTTTATTTACTCAACTAATTAGAGTTTTATAGTTTAGTCGTCATTTGCATTACACACGCACACTTAACAGTAAATTCAAAAGTTTATATCGGAAAGGGAATACTAAACGTAAGATATTTGCTTATAGTGAAATCCAACAGTCCGTCTAACTACTCCCTTTCTATTAGTACAGAAAATTTCAAGTGTATCATAGAATAAACGTTGAATTTGATAAAAAGTTTTTCAATTCAACTGCAACACAAGCTGATCACTTTCAAATTTACATTCCTCAGACCCGAAGTTGAAAAGAATAAGTTAATTTTCAACACTTACGATGTTTTTCTAGCTATACTTTTGTTATAAAAATGTGTCATTTTCAAAAAAGTAACTAAGTGGCTGTTTACACTTAACTTTTATTAATCTAGTAGTTGAGCTACTTTTTGGTGATTCCTTAGTTTTTTTTAACAAATCTTTCGCTAGAAGGTAGGTCTGCATTTCAGACTGGACAGCCTGGTGCCGAAAAAGTGTCTATAACAATGTTCCATGGTGGAAAAAGTGCGCAACTGTTCACTAGTTTCGAACTCGGCACCAGGTTGCGTGCCTAATAAATTTGATTGACAATGTAGAAGGCAGCCTGGTGCCGAAAATGGGTCGGTGTAATCGAAACGGCTGTCATACTATACGTCATACAAATTTCAAGTCGGCACTAGGCTGCGTGCCTTAACTTTCGTATTATGAATGTAGATGACAGCAGCCTGGTGAAACTTATGTGACATATATAATTCACTTCTGCCTACATTTTGGCATAAACAGATTTGCAGCACCAGGCTGCCATCTACATTCTCAGCTCTACCACTTAAGTACGCAGCCTGGCGCTGCAAATTTGTTTTGACAGGTAGGGTCAATATTTTACAAAAAAAGCAAGCGCCAGTAAATTTCTGTAATGGTCGGCAAGAATCGCTTACCGCTCAGGCCAAAATGTAGCACGGTTCACGGGTACATGTTAATGCGTCAACGGCTCATGTCAAAGTATATTTATTTTCATGACACGTAATATTATTGAGAACTTATGCATCGTGTCACGAAAATCACTATACTTTGGCATAAGCCATTGACGCACAAAGGCGTCTAGGCTTCTAGTAAGCGTTTGCTTTTTGGATACAATCTCCGCTTACACAGTTTTTATGGGTAACAGATGTGGATTTAGTGCGCCAAAGGTATGTTGAAGTTTTTAAGCAAATTTTTTTGGTTGTAGAAATTTTCCTATTTTTGTGAGAGTTTTAGGGACCATTAACAAAGTACGCACGTTACTAAGGGGGGAGGGGAGGTTCAAAAAAAGCGTTCTGCAATGCATCCTATTGTATGAAAAACTGCTTTTTTTTAACGTGTGTACTTCATGAATGGCCTTTTTCATAAAAGGACATGGTGAACTCGACGTGAAGGAGCAAAAATCGCTTTACGCAACGAAAAATTATTCATTAATTCAATTAAAGAACATCCATATTACAACATATTTACAACGAACGAGTGGTCGAGCTAGCAGTTTAAAAATTAAAAACATATGTACAATGTAAAATAAATCCAATTTAAATCGCGTAAAGCAGACAATGTAAACACAATTTACAGTTAAATTAAAACGATTGTAGATTTAAAATTTAATTTTACGAGAGTAAAGTTACCGTACAATTGTGTAAATCGACATTGCACTTATCCATTAAAAATGTATGGAATTCAGGGTATATTTTAGGGAACAAAAATTCATGCAAAGCCCGAAATTTTTCCTATATGTAAAACTTTTATTACTAATTTACGTTGCTGTTTGCAAGTTTATTGTTTTGATGAGTGGGTGGCTTGTAGTCTGAGCCGAAGGCAAGAGCTATAATCCCACTCGTCAATTAGCATCTATATATTTTATTGCACGCGGCGTGTTTGTGTTGCTGCCATTATACAGAACTCTGTACTATATACATATACATCTTTTATGTACTCTTATATAGCGACAATATTTATTAGGGTTATTATTTACCTTCCAATAAAAAATGATAAATGTCCAACAAAAAAACAATTTTTGTCCAATAAAAATATTAAAAGACCAATAAAAAAATACATTTTCCTTTTACAAAATGAATTTTTATTTTTACATTTAATATTTTTATTGGACAAAAATTATTTTTTTATTGGACATTTATCATTTTTATTGGACAAAATCAATTTTTCTATTGGAAGGTTTAATTCGATCCTATTTCTTATATGTTTGCGAACGACCACCACAAAAGGTAGACACGTTAACTTACAGAGTGTTCAAAAATGTCTCACGAAAAAAGGATTCTTAAAAGAAATTTCCTAACATTTTTGCTCAATTTGAAACAATTTGTTGGGAAATTATTTCCCTTAAAATAAGCCCTGATGGCAACCAGAAATTAGTTCGCAAGGGACTAAATCCGTGAATGTGTTTTCAAACTAGATTTTCCGTTTTTCCTGTTGCACCAATTAGTAACATTATCCATGTTGATTTATTAAAGATTCACATGGCAGAAAACAATTCTCGCATAGAATGTTTCTTTAGAGTTAAAGAACATGATATCCACATAGAGTCAACCGTGTAGAATTGTTTGTTACATAAGAAAGAACACAGCATGTAATGCACTTAGAATATTAAACAGTTTTGAACTAAATTCAACATTTTAAATAAATTTTCTTTAAAAAGACAAGACATGATAGCCGTGACCTGATCAAATCCATTTGATGGAAAATTAATAATGCAAAACGTAATTTATTCAATAAAAGTAAACATCATTAAATGTGCATAAAACGTTTTGATACTTTTCTGTGCTGCAATTAGATTGGCAATAGGAATGGTTGGAGAATGACTGCATGTTTTCTCGGTGAATCGTATTAGGTGCAAATGAGTTTGTTGTGATTTTTTTATCGGTGCAAGGTTTTCATTTTATGTTTCTTTTTTATATTTCAACTAAAATGGACTTTTCGATGAAGACATACAACTACGTCAACGTTTTTTTTTGTATTCCGAATGAATAATTCTAAAAGTAGGTATCGCTGTCTTTGAAAATGAACTCCGACAAAGGTCAACGATAGAACGAACGTAGTTTTGCCGTCGCTATTAGAGAATGTTGCTCTAATGATTCATTGGGGATGTGATAATTAGTTCAAAATATCGTTCTGTGGTCCTGAAAGGAGTATCGATGTGATATTATTACATAAGAGTAAGTGAGTCGTTTTGAAAAGATCAGCATTCAAATATTTTCGTATCAATTTTTTAAGCAATGACATCATAAACTGGATTTACGTAATTAAAATAAGTAATTGGTACGTCATCCACTAACACATACACAATTCAAGCTCATTTCTTCTGATGAAAATACGTTATCCACACCTGTAGTGTGTCATCGGCTTATGTCAGAGTATAGCGATTTTCATGATACGATGCAAAAGCTGTCAACTAAAGATATTACTTGTTCATCGCGTCATGGAAATCTCATTCTTTGACATAAGGAACCATTCAAATAGTAGCACGCTAAAAAAGATGGATTTTGACCCCCCTCCCTCCCCCATTGCACGCACAAATACATGGAAAATATTCGAAATGTATGAAGCGCACGCTTTTCTCAAACATCCCTTCCCACGAAAAAGCGTGTGCACTATTTGAATGGCCCATAAGCCGTTAACGCACTTAAGGCGTGGATTAGGTGGACGCACTAACACTATTTAACATTTCGCATTTGCTTGCTTCAATTTGGGATAATTTTTTGATGATATATCTTAACACCACATCTCAAAAAACTTATCAAACTAAGGGTAGAGGCGAGTTAGATTTCTGGTTTGCAACAGATCTTTTGGACCCTTTGTTCCTCCCCAGTTACTCTTCTATCATTACCACATTTACACGTTCTCATTCAGATTACACACTTGTTAGACCCGTTAGCCCGTTGTGCACACACTATGATACATCTTCTTGCCTACTAGCCACAACTTATGCTTATTCTATACCAGCCCCGTGAATGCGGTGTATCCCACACAACCAAGATACCTTTTTTCTAGGGCATTTGCATGAGCAACCATTAATCTGTTTGTTGAACCACATGCTTAACGTGAATTCCGAACCACGCCTATATCGTAGCTGCATATAGAGTTTTTATCTGGCGTTAATTATATCTACGCCTTAAGATAAGCTCAGATATACACAGGTACATCGAATTCATCGCACATCGGTGACGTCATGCATGTCATTCTTCTGTGTACGGTTCGTTGTGGACACCAAACACCACAACTACCCAGCATTTGAAGCTTGGGTATGCTTAGGAACGATACTTTCATGCTACAAGTTGAAGAAAAATGCTTTCCAGAATATCGCTCACCAGGATTGAACTCGGATATTCTTGGTGGAAAGCGAGTACTTTTGCAATGCAGAGGGCAAGTGCACCCTGTTGGCATGTCGAAAAGAGGCTGCATAGTTTCGCTCAATGGAAGACCAGACTGTCCTGAGTATATCAAGTTCTAGTTGGCTGGTGTTATTTAAAGTCTTTTCTATTTGGGGCTGATAAATAACGTCACAATATTTTATGGAATTTTTGACCCTCCCGCTCCCCTACGTCACACAAAAAGGGTCAAATCTGGTTCAAATCTCTATGTAAAAATCATTTTCGTCACGTTTGCTTGCCCCTCTTCCCTCCCCTAGAGGGTGACGTCATTTGTGAACAGCCCCTTTTCACCCCTTCTCAATTGCGGCGTATTGACATTTACTTTTAACAAATTTTACGGCTAAAGATCGTCTTGTCAGTAAAAAAAAGGGTGAAATTAGTTCATCAATGTCCCCAGTCCAGCCTAAACTTTTACAACAATAGTAAACGATAGAAAAAAGTTTTCCAAATGAAAACATTTTCGTATTCCTTAGAGTCCTCTTGTGAGAAAGTGGGAAGACATTGGAAGAAAAAAAACTTAAAATTAAGAAAAAACTAGGACAACAGTTCTAGTCATTTTCACAACTATTCTGACACCAGCAACTGTAAAAATTGTACCTCTCCAGGCAACCTCGTCTACCCCGAATGGTCTGATGCATTGCGCTTTATTGTGATACAATAAGTAAAACTGTAGCGAGTAGTTCGCATTACCTGGGGAAAAGTTAGTGTCAGCTGTTAGAATTAGAAATTTTTACGATTGCGAAAAGTTACAGATTACAGTTAGGAAGATTGAGTAATTGTTCCACGTTGTTTGGTAATATCAGAGGTCCGGAAAAAATGGAGAGTTTTCCTAGAAACTTAGGGAAAAAACCACTTGAAAGTAAAACAACTGATAAGGAAAGTACATTACGTCGATCGATCGGATTTTGTGTGAGCGAGAAAACGAATGTGAATTCAAATCTTGATGATACTTGAACCCACTAATTAGGGATATTTCAATCATCTGTTCGACTTGGCTTGATATCAATAGATATAAACGATAAATGGTGTCATTTTGTTTATCTTTCGTCGGTCAAATATTTAAGTAAAAAAATGTATGTCATTAGCCCTATGTATAACCAGTCTAAATTAAAAATTCTACACCCACAAGCGTGAATTCCTGAAAACAAACGTATGTATGGTGATTGTGTGCTTGCGTTCATGAAAAGATTGATTGGAATAACCTAAGCCTGAACACAAACGGTTTGATAAGATCAATTCGGTATGGTGGTATGGCATAGCAATTACACCTACCTGATTTTTCAAGTTATTGCTCAGGTGAATCTCTATAAAAACTTTACATGCTTCTGCTTGGTAAAAGCGTCATTACCTCGTCGCAAGCGACTTGGAAAACGCATTTACCGAGCATCAACATATAAAATAATGTACGTAAGTGCTTCCAAACAGTTGTTTTGATTCGTAGGATTACAGCACTCGCCTTCGGCTCATGCAGCAACATTCCTACGAATCAAAACAACCAATTTGGAAGCACATACGTAATGTACTATAACGACGAGAGTTTTGTAAACATAAGGCGCGGATCCACCTGTTATTGGTCATCGAAGATTTATTTATTTATTTCGAATACGGATTGTCCGGTGAAAGTTCAATGCGTCACCACATATTCTGTTATAACCGATTGACATTTTACCTCTCAAATTCATCAAGCTAATTTTGCCATTTATCCTTCTCCACGTGACATCTTTTCAACAAGATTATTACGCGCTGTATGTTCCCAAAGAGATGAAAACTATCGAAAGTAGAAACTAGAAGATTTGATCTACCAGATTTTCGTGCGATACACCTTATTCCTGTTCTATCTAAAGCATTAGAAAATCCGTTGGCCAAACAGATAGCTTCCTTTGTATCTTGTTTTAACTTGCTGCGTGCGCAAGAATGTGTCTTGATTTCGGCCTGGCCACAGTACAACCGCAAGAATGTGTCTTGATTTCGGCCTGGCCACAGTACAACCTCAGCATTATTGAAAATTGTAGATGATATTCTGAGGAGTTTTTGTAGTAGAGAAATTACGTGTCTGATGCTACTGGATTACACAAAAGCTTTCGACACAGTAGACCATATGCAGCTGTGGCGTAAGCTACTTCAGAATTTCTATTTTGAATCGCTCGCGTTGAATCTTATCAGTAGCTTTTTAGATGAGCGTGCGCATTACGTAGATAGGCGATTATACCACTCAATTTCTTCCGGTGGTTAGAGAACTGCCGCAAGGGTCGGTTTTATCGACTCTACTCTTTCAACTCTTTGTAAACGATCTCCCTGATGCTTTGGAGCACTCTACACCGCACATGTATGCTGACGATATGCAAGGGTATGTGAGTGCAAAGAGGGATCAGGTGTCGGCAGCTGAGTGTGTCTGTAGGCAGAAGTCTGACCTTGATAAGATTGACGGCTGGTCTGAAGATAATCATAGCAAGACTAAGGTGATTTGTTTTAGTAATTCGGAATCACCAGCTTCAGTGCCAGACTTCACTTCCGGGGATAGGGTTATAGAGTGGAACGACATGGTGGAGAATCTTGGTCTGTTGATGAATAGAAATTTGTCTCGGCGAGTACACTGCAATCGCATCTCTTCTAGGGTGTTCTTCGTTCTTCGCCACCCTATGGGTCCACGTAAATATTTCCTCTCGTAGGCAGCGGATGAATCTTGTTAAAACATTACTGATTCCACATTTCACTTACTGCTGCGAAGTCTTTGTCTTTGGCCTAGACGACCAGTGTAAAAGTACGTTGGAGAAAGCTTTCAATGCCTGCATAAGATGTGCCTTCGGACTTCGGACTGCGGATTATAGAGATCGCATTTTGGGGATGCAGCATTCTGAAATATCTCGAATATCGTACTCTGTTGTTCCCCGATAAAATGATTAGAAGTGCGTCCACCGAATATCTCTTTGAGAATTGCGCTTGGGTCGTTCGTTCGTCCGGCGAGGACCACAGCTGCTAATACACCCAATTCACTTCTATTTAAAGGAATTGACGAGTATAATTCTCTTCCTGTTCAGTTTCGTCGCGCTGTACGTATGGTGAGTTTAGAGGATTGCTCACCGCGAGGCTAACGGAACCGGTATTGTGAGAATCGGTTTGGCGGTCAAAGGGACCTAAAATTAGATCCGCTGCCGGAAAATGACTGAAAAATTCGGGGGTGGAATATTGTTCTGAAATGAGGGAGTTATTTGAGGTGTATAACGAAGCTAGGGATTTTTACCTTTTACGAAACGTAGCGAAGACTAGGTGGCTAACAAAGTCAGTATTTTGCGCTTCAATGAACTGCCACAACGCAAGCAGGGAAAGCGCCGCAGGCTAATAATTAGCGGGTGTCCAGGGGCGGCAGCCCCCTGGTATAAAAAAATTATTTCAGTTTGTAACATCATAGCTTTATGCACGTTCTCACATATTGCTCGACAGACCCAATGTTATTAAAAAAAGCGGATAAGGGGTGCCACCTAGGGGGCTACGGGATCCAACTAGTTACTTTATAATTGCTGATAATATGCGAAACAAGGCAAATCGCCTTATGCACATTTAATTGAATAAATTTGATTTGATTTTTTTAGCAGACTGAACGCTGAAGATGATGCTAGCTGCAAAAATATGTTGCCATATATGTAATTGTTACTATCCACAAATGAACAAAAACGTTTATCAACGATTTCTACTCTGCCGTCATAAGGAAAAAGACTTGGAGAAAATCAGCAAAAATTTTTTGTGAAATTCGCTGAAAAAAATCAAATTAGCGACAAAATTACACAAAAGATTCCCTGTGATTGTTTTGTTTAATTTTGTCACTAATTCGGTTTTTTTCGGCGAAATTCGTTGAAAATCTTCGCTGATTTTCTCTAAGTTTTTTCTTTATGACAGCACTGCCCTGTAACGCATAAAAAACTTGGCGACGTTACCAGATGAGAGATTTTCATATATTTTCTCTCACAAATTCTCGTCGCTAAGTTTTTTATGCGTTGT
Source organism: Pseudolycoriella hygida (assembly GCA_029228625.1). Classification (NCBI taxonomy): domain Eukaryota; kingdom Metazoa; phylum Arthropoda; class Insecta; order Diptera; family Sciaridae; genus Pseudolycoriella; species Pseudolycoriella hygida. The sequence goes on along the minus strand of CM055404.1, from coordinate 41,331,700 downwards.
ACGGCAGAGCAGTAGTGTCTTCGTCGACATAAGCAAAAAAAAAAAAACTTAGAGAAAATCACTGCCGTACGTATAAAAAACTTAGCGACAAGAATTTGTGAGAGAAAATATATGAAAATCTCTCATCTGATAACATCGCTAGGTTTTTTATGCGTTGTAGGGCAGATGAGCGAGTTTCAACAAATATCCAAAGTTCAAATTGTGCGGGTGTAGCGAAAAAAAAATTGCACAAAAGAAGATCCAAGAATATTTTATTCAATTTTGTCGCTCACTGTTTTTCTGCGTATAATGGCAGTGTCGCTTGCCCCATTTTTCTTGTTGAAATTTGGCGAAATTATTCGCTAATATTCTCTAAGTTGCCATTTCGACTACGCCAAAAAAACTTAGAGAAAATTAGCGAATAATTTCAACAACTTTCAACAAGAAAAAATTGAAACAAAAGAATCTTAGGTTTAATTTTCCCTCCCACAATTTGTCTTGACGAAACTCGTTCAAAGTATTCACTGATCTCGACAGATTATTGGAATTACCTATTTGCTCCTCTCGTATAACAAATAACTTTATCTGCAAAAATCAGCACTAGTTGTACGAATCTGAAAAACGCTTTGCTAATTTGAATCCGAAGCTGGTGTTTTTTGCATCCGGATATTCGGACTATTCACTTTTTAACCAAACCACAAGTCTAACATTACAACAAAAATCGATTCAACTGTAATTTTCATGGCGACCTATTATTGAGAACAATGAATCAATTTTTGATACGCAATTTTCATTTTGACTTTATTATGAAGTTAGGACACGTGTACTCGAAAATAAAATTGCGATTCTCGGGAATCATTGACATTCCATACGTATCGTGTTCGTTCGAAATTCAACCTCCTTTATGTTTCTATAGGAAAAAGCGTGTATGACGTAAAATTTAACGTGAAAATTATTTAACATTTTCAAGAACAGTTTACGGGAATGTTCAAATTATTTGATCTTTGTATACTTACAGGCAGTTGAACTGCGCGGAAGTTGTCTTGAAAATGAAGTCATTTATTTGCAAGGAAATCGTTAAACTCATTCCTTCAGATGTAAAAAATGTTAAAGCAATGGCTTTACAGACAGTTATTTCCGGCGGTTTCAAAATTACATGCTAAGCGTGTGCACCATTAGAATTGAATGAATTACATTTTTGTTGAGACCGCATTACCAATACTCGAACATTAAAATTAATCGTTTGAATAACATTCTCTTCGACGATTCATTCCATTCATTCATTCACACAATTTGTTATTTTTAGTAATTGTCATTTCGTGATATTTTCTAAATATCATTTGTCTGCTGCGACTTATTTTGTTTTTTCAAATTTTGTTTATTTTTTTGAAAGTCACCGGCAAGTGTGTATTTAGGATTACGACAGAATATTGCAATTTCCTTATAAGGAAAGTAACAAATTAGGAGTGAATAACTGTTTGTAGGTTACATGTCGATGATTTCTCAATATCGAAGGGATGGATTGAAGTAATTTTATCAATGGCATCGCTGTCCTGCCCTACAACGCATAAAGAACTTAGCGACGTAATCAGATGAGAGAATTTCATATATTTTCTCTCACAAATTCTCCTCGCTTAGTTTTTTATGCGTTGTACGGCACAACGCATAAAAAACTAAGCGAGGAGAATTTGTGAGAGAAAATATATGAAATCCTCTCATCTGATTACGTCGCTAAGTTTTTTATGCGTTGCAGGGCAGGGCAGATCGGAGGGAAAATGCGAGGAAGTACAATTAAACGTTTTTATTTTGTTACACAATTGAGTGTGTCAGCCAACTACACATTTCGGTACCACTGGCTATTGTGAATTCGTCAAACTGAGCACCTTCAAAGTAGAATGACAGAATATTTGTTTCATTTCTATTCGGAATTCGAGTATCCACATTAGAGATATTTCTTCGAAAATACTCAATTTTAAAAATTCATTCATTCATTCATTCGTTTATTAATACATATATAAAAGGCCAAGGGCCTTGTGGCAATGAAGAAGTTCCCACTCCAAATTTTACAATAGACTTAAAATTAAACTTAAAACTAAAATAAGGGAGGAAAAAAAATAAAATTTAATTTGAACGAAATCTACAAATTACGATACTCGAAGAATTCTAGACATCTCTTCTCCACATCCCACCACTACCTCACATAATCAAGAATAATTAAAACGACAAGCACGTATTTACATCTTCCCCTGCAGAGTATCACACACAATCGCTTGCGCTTCGCAACCCTTTGCCATACGGCGAATGTGTTCAAAACAAGAGCTCTTGAATACAACCATAGATGCCGCTCGCTTGACACCGCGAATCATGCGCTCGAGTCGAAGTGCGTGGCACATTGAAAGCGAACGTCCTAGCGGACCTGCACATCCGCAGCGCAGAGTAAAGATAAGTTGGGATCTTTCTCAGAATCAAAGAATGGAGAAATGTCAGAGAGTGACACTCCATATAACGCATCAAGCCACAGCCAAGAATTTCATTTTCATAACCATGAACACTATCTCTTTTCCTAAGGCCAAACGCAAATCGCACACATGCATTGAAGGCACGCTGTAGTGATTTCTTGTCGGATGCCTCGGAACAGCGCCACAATAAGTAAAGTGCGGAATCAGAAGAGCCTGAAACAGGCCTTCTCTGTTGCGAATAGGGTTCAAGTCTCGGCTAGCAGACAGACTCCTTAGGCCAGCATAAATTTTCGACACAACACTGTTGCTGTGCCGCGAAATACACGGTAAATCATTTATGAACATTGTGAACAGTAGGGGACCTACCACGGATCCCTGAGGAACTCCAGCTCGTATCGGGAGAGAAGAGGACAGGAAGTCTCCAATCTGCACACTCTGAGACCTGTCCGTAAGATGGCTGCTCACAAATTTCAACGCCCATTTAGAAAATCCGAAATTCTCTTTTAACTTCCGAAGAAGAAGCGCGTGATCGACAGAGTCGAATGCCTTGGTAAAGTCGTGAAGCAGCAGCAGGGTGACTTTTCTACGCTCGAACCCCTTCAACACATCGTCTGTCACCTTAGCACGCTATGGCGTACGTGAAAATCAGACTGAAACGGACTGAGCAGGTTGTGTTCATTGACAAATTCAACAATCTGACATTTCACAATTTTCTCCAGTGCTTTCGACAAGGCTGGAAATTGGTCGAAAGTCTTTCATAAATAATAATAAAAAATTAATATTTGTGGGAACTGAAATGTGTATTTGTCTGACAAAATCCATTGTGTAACAAAATATAAACGTCTAATTGTAGTCTTCAGCAGAAGTTCCTAATCTTGAAAAGCACTTTCAGTTGAAAACTCTTACAGTTTCGGTTAAACAGCTTTCAATGTAGTTTTTTGTGGAGTAACCACCAGTTACTGAATCGAACTTAAATAGAACTTCCTCTATCTTAGAAAAGATAAAAAAATAATTTTTTCACTTTAATTCGATTTTGGATTGGCTTCCGTAGCCGAAGTTTTCTCCGCGGCTCTCATATGTAGATTTGCAGCTGGTTCATGTTCTCCATAACCAAAAATTGCTTTTCGAATTTTTAGAGTTTGTCCTGACGAGGAAAAGACAAAGGGAGCGTCCATAAATAACGTCTGCTTTTTTTCGGACTTTTCGACCCCCCCCCCCTCCTCCCTGGATACAAAATTTTCTTCATTTGTATGGGAAAAAGCAGACAGGGGGGAGGGGGGGTCGAAAAGTCCGAAAAAAAGCAGACGTTAATTATGGACGCTCCATGGAGTGTCTGTTTTCCTCGAACCCCCCCCCCCCCCTCCCCCTATTCAGATGAAAGCTCTGTTACATACTCTAACTACTAATGTATCACTAACAACTTAGAGGGGTGTGGCTCAAAGAATCGTTATCAAACATTTCAGGAAAAATTCGAAATTCGAAGAAACGGTGTGACGCAAGTCTTTGTTTGTCGACTTACAAAAGTACTGATCAGATGGGGGCGACGCATTAAGGTTCAATACGCAACAAATTTAAAACAAAATTACGCTGAGTTCAAACAATTGCGTGATAGTTTTTCTTCATTTTCAGTTTTTGCACGCAAAAATATAAATTAACGCAAAACTTTCTTTGCTTTTGTAAGAAAAGTCAAATTTTTGCAGCGTAAAAACTGATTACAGAATAGTTATCTTCATGACAAGGGGAGAAAATAGAAATTGCTTAACAAGGTTGTTGTCTGTGGCCAAAGCAGAGAAAATTGCAACGAGAGTAAAGTTTGTGGCACAAGCAGAGAAAATTGCAACGAGAGTGAAGTTTGTGGCCAGAGCGCAGCAGACATAAAGACTTGCGTCACACCTCTTCTGTAAGAGGTTTTTTGTGCGGATATCAGTACTTCTGTTAGTTGAAAATTGCTAGAGAAAGCCACCTCCAACACAAAACCCTAAGACTTCACGCTTGTCAAGAATAACCGAAAAGTATCAAAAAACCTGTTGGGAGTTGAAGAGTGCTATGGAAACTTTCCCAATTGTTGAAGTGAAGTGAAGGGAGAAAATTCTTTATTAAGCTAAGAAGGGCGCTAACATACAACTTCTTTTTTGAATAAACCGACAATATACTTTTTCTTCGAAAACAATTTCTTGAAATTTTACAAATTAGTGTGTTAAGTTCTAGTTCTCGTTCTCGTAACAAAAACAAGGCGAGACCTTACTACTTAGAGGTTTTTACCACAATCACTGCTAATCATGCTAGAACAAACATTTTTTTCTTTTGCTGTAAAAGGCTATGTTACTATCTAGTTCATTATTTACATCATCTTGAGTTGTTTTTTTTATACTTGATTTCTTTTTGAGTCAAAATACAAACTTCATTTAAATTGTACCAAATTTTGTACAATTTAAATGAAGTTTGTATTTTGACTCAAAAAGAAATCAAGTATTGTTTTTAATTGTGCCGTATTGCGCGAAGACGTTAATTTAAACGAAAACAAAATGTTTTTTTTTAAGTTAAACTAAAATCTAGTGGTCTAAAAAGTGGTCTAAAATTGTAACGATGCAAATGGTTATGTTTGTGCCGCTCTGCTTCGTCTGCCGCTGCCCCACTGTTTTGCGAAGAGGCGTTTAAGTAACTGGTAGCGATTGAGTTCACCACTGTCACATCCCAAAGCAAATATCGACCTCGACTCCATGGGTAGCTGGTTACTCCATCAGGGCGTTTTCCATCTCGTCGTGGGAGTCCATAAGGTTCGAGATTGTTCGGAAATCGGGCGGAACTGAACGCCATCGAGAAAATTTTGTTAATCTCGCCATGGCGTGGGTATTTACCTTTGCTTTTGAAGCACAATAACACATGGTGGCCCCTCGGATCTACCATTACACCGCAAACGCACTGATATGGCTCGCAAACCTAATTGCCCAGCCGTAGCGCCACCGCCAACCTCGCTGAATCGTTGTCCAAAAAGGAGCCCAAATTGTTGGGATGGAACTACCTGGAGCCACTTAGAATATGGCTTAGTGGATGACGCCAGTAGTCGAGCCCGGTCAGTTGTAAACCAGTTTTGGCTAAAATCTGATTTGATAGGTCTTGCGACTGGAAAACGGAGGCATTCGGTCATTTTTCCAAAAAACCCTTTACCTTTAGAAGTAATTTTCAGACTCTCATAGTTCTAGAGATATGTGTCATCCCCCAATTCTAGATATGGCCATATGCCAGGATTGGGCCCAAGGCCCTGAAACACGTGTTCGCTAAAATTTATTTCTTTACAATTTTGCCCTTGAAAGCAACTTTCTCACTCCGATCGTTCGACAGTTAAGGCTCATTTCTCGTTTTTGTCGTTACTGACCCACTAATTCTAGAAGTGGCTACATCCCCAGATTGGATCATTTCTCGAAAAAATCCAAAAACAGTTATTCGCAACTTTGCCTTTTCAAGCAACCTTCTAACTCTTATAGTTCCTAGAAATACCAGGAAGGGTCAGTTTTTTTAAGGAAAAAATACGTGTCGACTAATTTTATGATCTGATGCTACCCTCAAAATTTTAGCAAAATCGTCGGAGCTGTTTCCGAGATCCTAAAAAGTAACAAAGTGACAAAGTAAGATCGTACATAGAAGAATGACAAATATAATGTTACCCACCCATATTTTATGAATTCTGTGTACAAATATCTGAGTCTAACTTTAGGCGGAGAAATAATTAGCACCAGAAGAAATCCTAACGGTAAAATGCTAGCAACCGTTAGGCGTGAATCGGAATTCAAGTTAAGCTTATGGAATGCGGAAACACATTGATTTGGCGAACCGGCATTCCAAGCCCTACTAGTTTCCGCACTTAGTACATCATAGATGGCGCTAGGTTTGTGTGCAATTTACCACTGACACAGTAAAAACTTTGGTAATAAAGTGTGTGGCACTAGGAGAAAGAATAGTACTACGGCACGCGCTCTAGTTGCAATTTTTTTGGCTCTGGCCAAAAATTCTACTTTCTCTCCTTGTTATGCAAATAACTGATCCTCATTCTTACTTCAGTCGCATTACTAGAGTTATGCGAAATCGGAGCAAATAGCAAAGAAACAGTAATCATATGCACGGGAAACGTACGCATCAGAATAGATGTGGCAAACAGAACCGATGTCGCGAAAAGACGAACTGAATTTAAAACATAACCCAAGACCCGTACGTATCAGAACAGATATGACAAACAGAATAGATGCTGCAAAAATTCTCGAACGTATCTAAATGTAGAAATAAGCAAGCAATCCAATGTTTTGTACTCTTTTATAACATAAGAATTTCAAAGATCTAGAACCATCCTTGGATATAACAAGGATTCGGCCATTTTTCCCTAAAACCCTGAAGCACGTGTTCTTTAAAATGTTATTCTCTACAGCTTTGCCTTTGGAAGCAACTTTTTTACTCTCGTAGTTCTAGAGATATGTGTCATCCCCGCCAATTCTAGAAGTGGTCATATCCCAGTATATAACCATTTTTCGCTAAAACCCTGAAATATGTGCTCTCTAAAACTTTATTCTCTACAACTTTGTCTTTGACAGCTAATTTCCATATTGCATAGTTAAGCAAATATAGACGAAAAACCATCTGATTTCGTACATGGTCCAGAAACTCAATTCCGTCCGTTGTATTGGTCTTTGTGCCCACACCCCTGACCCGATTTCTACAAAAATTTTTTTTTCAATTTCCTAAGATCAAATTCTTTCATTTGACACCGAAACGAACAATTTCCCTGCTGTACTTGCCGAGATATTTGCGAAAAAGTTTCACCGACCCTCGAAAAATTTCTTCGACCATATCTCCGGAACTACTTGGCCGATTTTGCTCATCTTCGAACTTGAATCATGGGAGGCATGTACCTTCCAGAGAAAAAAAGCTTAGGGTAATCGGTTGAGCCGTTTGGAAAAAAAAAATGGAGACGGATAGACGGACATACAAACGGACATCTTTTTATTGCTGATTCGTCATATTTAGTCGATAATAAATGTATACCCTCAACTCCCACCTCGATCTACCCCATGTTACAAATTGTTTGTAGTCAACGTATAGGACCTTCGTACTTCTTACATTTCTGAGCCCCCACAATTTTCAAAAAAAAAAATTTTAACAAATTTTTTTGAAAAAATTAATGTCTAAATGTTACGCTTTGACGTTTCTATATATAAATTTACATTGACTCATCTATAAAGAAACTTTTGTCAAAAAAATCAAAAAGATTTTTGAGTTAGGGCCACCCTTAGAACTAAGTCAGAGCCACAACATAGTTAAAATTATTTTTTTGCGCTGAGGCCGACCTTTTACCAACCTAAGGCCCTAAGGAGGGGACTTGGATTGGAGGCGAGTTTATTTTATTTCATTCAAATCCATCAAGTTTGCAAATTGAGAATTTCCATAACGTTTGAGGTTATGACCTTGGTGTTAGAAAACACCCATAGAAGCGAAAACGTCATCTGTTATCATTTTGGTGACCCCGACACCAAAAACAATTAGTACGCCGCCGAGTACTATCAAGCTACTGAAAGAACTAAGGTAAAGGACAGCTTTGGATGTTTGCTTTTCGAAACGAATATTCGCACCCGGGAGCCAATGCCATCTGACTCTGATTTTATGTGAATGTGTGACATCTGCCACAACCGACAAACAGATCTGCGTTTCAAAAAAAAAAAAGTGAAAAATATTGTCATCCAAAATATTTTTCAGCTTTTTACGATTGTTTTCTGAAATTTGAATATTTGAGCAGTGTGCATATGAGCATATAAAATATTTTTCCATCCAAGTACATAGTCTCATTTCGAATACCGCATCACTTCAAGATATACTCACGTACAATCTAAGCCAAACATAATCGTATGAGATTATTTAACTGCTTACCGATTATGGGTGATGAGTATATATGAGCACCGTGCAGCATGTAAAACTCCCAACACAAATCTACTAGTTTAACTCTCTCTACACCATAAACTTGGAAGAACAAAAAAAACTAAGAAAAAAACAAACAAAATTGGTGGATATGACAAAATAATAAAAAGAGTGTTTGAGGCAACATCGGCACATAGATCGCATATAATTTACTTTCTTCGAATGTGTTGAATCGCGACATGGTAACGACATTTGCCAAGGTCGAGTTCACATACACTAGCAGACGTAAGGCGCTGAATATGTGTGTTCTTTTCTGTTGCACATTCTCACTTTCATCGGGAGCTAGAGGAGTCAGTAAATTGAAAAGAGTTTTCTGTTATGTATTTTCACGGCTACTACTTTCGTGTTTACAGAGCGACGCATGCGCAACGATTTGGAAGTTATGTGTGAGAATTAAAATAACATTTCGTTAGCCGTACACATTCATCAATTGTCTAACAAGGTAAGAAGATGTTAAAAATGTGGAATTTTCTCTTTGATGCGGTTAATTTGTACGTATACGCTGAGAACCTATTTTCAGCGTCGATGAAGTGTTACACGTTCGCTTTCCAACATGAACATTGTAACGCTTTGTAACATTAAACAAAATTTCTAAAACATTCGCTTCAACTGAAAATGCAATCGAAAAATTTCCTTACCTTTAATATCTCGGTGTCGTCCTAACCGTCCACTGCTGATTGTTAGATTATCCAAATCACTCAGGGCCGGCGATAGAAGTTTTTCCGCTAAAAGTGGATTGGCTGCAGAAAATCGGCTCTCGTTACGAATATTGTGATGATTCGTAGATAAGGCTAAGAGAACATTATGGTTCGATTCAGCGGATCGATTTGAATTCAGACTTTGCTGAATTATGGATGAATCATTTTGAATATAATTTTGTTGGACGTTCGAATGATTAGCGACGTCATTATTATTTTCCTCCTGGAAGGAATAGCTTGCATTAGGCGAAAAACGATTCGATGTAGAAGATTCTTTGTTACCTTAATGTCAACATTGCTAGTGAATTCAGAGAAAAACGATTCCAGTTCAAACGAATTTTCTTGAAGTTGTCGAAGCAGCTCATCGGAGTCATTGCATAGCGGATCTAATGAGCTTAAGTCACATGAATTTCCCGAATTTTCTTGATGATTTGGTGCTGAACCGTTTACAGCGTTCTGTGAATTTTCGGTAAAAATTATTTTCATACTAATTTTGTGTTAATAAGGTCGGTAGAACTTTGATAGAGAAATGCAAGATTCCCATAGCCTTGATATTCGTAGACTTTGAGAAAGCACGATTTCTACCTAATCATGCTGGGAGCGGTGGCGGAGAGCGTGACGCAGTCCCCACACCCCAAAAAAAAACGTCCACAAACCCAAAAACCTCCATAAAAAAACCTTTGGGACAAGACACCATGTATAGGCGAAGTTTTGGGTTTTTTCCCCTCGCCCCCCCTCCCCTCCAAATTATTTTTTGAAAAATTATTACGCTGGTGGGTCTGGCATTTGTGACGCGATTTTTTGAACACAGGGTAACGTTGTCGTCAAGGAAATGTATGCGTATTTTCAGCGCAAGCGTCACCTCCACTGATATCATTAATTTTGGAAGTAGACATTAGGGACTGCGTCACACTTTACCTTTAAAAGGTTTTTGTTGTGATCAGTAGAAATCTGGTCAATTTTAGAATCGTTAAATGAATGCAGTGTGGACACAAGATATTCTAATACAATAAGACATGTATACGAGAATGCCACGTCGTGCATAAAGTTGCACGAGAATACAGCCAAATTAAAAATCGGCAGAGGTGTAAGACAGGGAGATACCATCTCTCCGAAACTATTCACCTTTACTCTAGAAAATGCCTTCAAGAAATTAGATTGGAGTAGGATGGGAATTAAAATAAATGGGAAATACGGCTCTAGGACCGATTATCCCAAGACAAAATATCCCCTGACAAATTATCCTCGGACAAAATATCCCCAGACATAATGTCCACTCAGAAGTGGTGGATATAGGTAGGTATTATTAAGTAGATATTATATTGCGTATTGGGGGGCTCTGCCCCCTCACCCCCGCGCCTGTAGCGGGCTTTTTTACGCCCTGAAGGCGGCCTTACGTGAATGGGGCGCTGCTCCAAGCCCCGTTAGGGGCTCTGCCCCTAAGACCCCGCAAGGGAGAATATCTCCCCCTTATTGCGAGGGCTGCCTCCCCTCGGGTTTTTTATTTTCCAGTTAAATTCACGGCCTGTGGCGCTGCTACTTCGCAATAAGTACTTTCTGAGATGATTTTTTGTCTGAGATGCTATTTTCGTTAGGGATATTTCCTCCGTTTTTTTTCCTGGTACAAATTGTGGTTATAATATCCGGTTATTTTGTCTGGGGATATTTTGTCGCAGGGGATATTTTGGTTGGGGACATTATTTTTTTGGGACACTCCGTCCTAACCCCAGGAAATACTTGAGTCACCTCCGTTTCGCAGATGACATTGTTTTGATAGCAACGGATCTGGACCAAGCACAAGTCATGATACAACAGCTGAATGATGAGTCAAGTAAAATTGGTCTCAAAATGAACTTATCTAAGACAAAAACTATGACAAACATAGACAACTATGTGTTGTGTATATTGGCCGCAAGTTAAAATTAGGCCTGGACAATCAGACAGCCCAGATTGAAAGAAGAATTGGCCTTGGAGGGGCAGCGTTCGGAAAACTCACGCTGGTTTTCAAAAGTAAGATGAATAACAGCTTGAAGCGAAAAGTGTTTGACTCATGTGTCCTACGGGTCCTACGAGTGTTAACATATGGCGCAGAAACGTTAACATTAACAAAAGGATCTGAAAACAAGCTGAGAGTAGCACAAAGAGCAGTGGAACAGAGTATGCTTGGCATTTCGCTTAGAGATAAAATGACCAATCAGTGGATTCGTCAACAAACGAAAGTCGTTGACGTAATGGAAAGAATAGCACCTCAGAAGTGGAACTGGGCAGACGAACGTTGGACCAGAAACATAATGAATTGGAGACCACCCACGACACGACCAAATGGGCAGACCGCCAGAAAGATGAACGAATTCAATCAAGCGAACAGCAGGGACAAACTGACAACAAATGGCAATGGATCGTTCAGAATGGAGAAGGAAAGGGGAGGGCCACATCCAGCAGGCTAATAAAGAAGAAGAAGAAGAAGAAGGCGGGTAGTGGAAGCGATTATCTGGAACTGTGGGTCTTGCGAAGATGAGACTCTCTAATGATCCCAGCTGTATCTGTGAATTGTGGTAGAGGCGGGACTTTACGTTATATGTTAATGCCTTAAATTCTCCTCCCTGGGGCTTAGGACCTTATAAGGTAGCGTAGTTCAATCTTCGGCTGAAACTGGTCACCTTACACAGGTTCCTGGTAGAGACCGGGAGTTTTAAATGATTTACACAATGAAAGGGAGAAGAAACAAAGGATCATCAGATCTGTGTTTCGTGATCCAGTAATGAATAGTCCAACAAGATAAATTTATTCCGTGAGGCAAGCGTTTCTCTTTCAAAAATTTTCAAAAAGGGATCAAGAGATTAGTTAGTTGGAATTAAAAAATCCTTAAATTCTCAGGGCCAAATATTTAGTGAAATATTGGGGAATTTTAGTGCAAGAACTCCTCATAATTCAAATATTCGTTGAAAAATCTAACAGTTAAAATGAGACGAAATAAAAAATGAAGCTTTTAAATGAATGTGAAAGCTCTCTGCACTTACCGGTAAGCAAGCCGACATATCAACCATACGACCATCATTATCCGGGCACCATAGTAAAGCGTCATCGATAAATGGCATCACCGCTCCTCCGATGGCAGCGCCACCTCTCATTGAAGCTGTAAGTGCCAGCTTATCTAATTTAAACCCGTTTGTGTACCGCCGCTAAAAGTAGCAGCTTTTATTGAAATTCACAAAAAGCTCACGCAGTTTATTGCAGCGAATATACACAAAATGTTTTCGTGTATTCGACTATTTTAACCATAAAGTATAAATTAAGGCGTTTTTGTTAACGTTATGTTACACGTCTGTTTATAAGGCACACTCGACTGTTTCGAAATATGTTACGTTAGAATTTCGTATAAAAAATTTGGCTTTCGATTGCTATAAGCACGTATACGATAAAAGGTACTGGTGGTGAGCATTTTGGTTTAATTTATTGTTTGGCATTTGATTTTGGCGTTTCCTTCCTTTTGTTTCGGATAAATTGCGTAGATGTGCACCACGCCGTTCTGTAAAGAAGAAAAATATTTCATTTAGTAAAATTCTAGTTTACGAGTCTCAACAGCACTGGCTAAGAAAGCAATTCATTTCATCACAAGTTCTCCTGCAGGCGCATACGATTCGTTCTTGTTCTAAATTTCGAGCTCCATTATATTGCGTCACTCTACTTGCGAACCTCACTCCAATTTATTCAAAATACAGAATTTCTTAGGAAAATCCTACGATCCTGTGATTTTTGTAAGGTTACGAAACGCGAAGAAAAGAATGACTGATTTCACTGATTGTGTTAGATGTTACAGAGGGCTCGTAGCAAAAAAAAATAGTCGCGGTCTTGTAACAGGAACTTTTGCAATTCAGCGACTCGCTTTTTCGTGCGTGATTTCGGTGGCGCAGGAAGTTATTTGGTCGCACTAGTGCGATGGTGGGTTGTTTACGCAAGAGTGCGATGAAGGTTTTTTGGCGCACTACTTGAATTGAATTTTTATATTAACAGAAAATCTCGTCTTTGTCGGTGAATTGCAAAAAACGTTGTTTGATACACGTTACGTATGCTGGTAGTTTGACGCACACGATGTGTTGCCGAACTCGCCTTCGGTAATCTCACATCTAGTGCGTTAAACTTCCTTCATACGTAACTTAAAATCAAAAATTACTATTTCGTACGCGTCACCACACTGCCGGCCACCAGTGCTACTATTTGGTTAGCCTGACAATGCTCTGGACGTCCAGACGCACCCATCCACCAATAAATCGTGTTATCGGGATCATTCTGATTCAAAACGACCAAACTTTTTTCAGATTTATCAGCTTGGGACGATCGCTTTACCAATCTTGAAACACAGATCTGACGATCCTTTGTTCCTTTCCCGTTCATCATTTAAATCAGCTTCCCTACTCAAGTTAGTTAAACCTCCCGGTCGCCTCCAAGAACTTGCTCAAAGTAGCTGGTTCTAGGTTAGCAACTTCGGACGGTCTAACAACATACCCTCCCAGCAGCCTGCGCCTCAGTTGGAAGAAACTGGGACATTCACATAATACGTGAAATCCCGTTTCTTCCTCTAAGCCGCACGCACACATAGAGGTCGCCGAGAGCCTAAGCTTTTTCATGTGCCCATTCAGCCCGCAATGTCCAGTGATCGCACCCACCACTCTCCTGATGCGATTCCTGTCCATTCCTAGCAGAGATTTGGCGCATTTCACATTAGGTTTCGGGAAAAAGCGCTTGGTGTGGATACCACCATAGTATCCTTCCCAGCGCTCCACATGCCTCCTCATCACCCAGTTCCCCAGCGCTTCTACACGCGCAGGTCGAGTAATCGGTAAAAATGGCTCAGGGCCGTGACCGAGAGCTTCGGCACCCGCCTTGGCTAGCTCATCAGCTTTTTCATTCCCCTCCACGTCAGAGTGTCCAGGTACCCAAATAAAAAAGATCTAATTCCTCAGATCCATTTCGTTCAGGTAATCTCTGCACTCTTTCACTAGCTTGGAGGTCACTCTTGATCATTTCCTTACTGTCCGAACAGATAAGCACTCTCTTGCCGTGTGTTCCAACAGGCAGAGTCTCACGAGCTGCTGACAGCACCGCGTAGATCTCCGCTTGGAGCACACTAGCAAGAGTCCCCAGATAGAAGCAATTTCCCTCTCCAGAGCCCATGCCGTATACACCAGCACCTACTCCTTCACGAGATTTCGATCCATCTGTAAATCTAACCACGCAGTTCCCGGGAAGGCTCGCTGGCCATCCACTAAGCCATTCTTGCCTACTGGGAACTTTCGCTTCAAAATTACTGTCGAAACAGGTTACCACAGCCATATCGTCTCTCGGCATTTCAAACACCGGGATCGATATTATCGTTGCAATCTTACCATGCCCAATGTGAAAATTCGGAGTCCACATGCCATTCTGCATCAGCCTATCAGCCGTGGCAAAAGCTTTCGCTTTAACCACAATATCGATAGGAGGCAGAGCCAGCAGCGTCTCCATCGCTAGGGTTGAGGTGGTTTTTACAGCGCCCGTGGTACAAATACACACTAGCCTTTGAATCTCACTTGACAGTTTTCTAGCGCATTCCACATCTAGCCTTGGCCACCACGCCACGTAACCATGGCCTCATAAATCCACAGAATTGCCTTTGACGGTAGGCCTCAGTTTCTCCCGAAGGAGTTCCTGCAAAGCCAAAAAGCAGCTACCGCTTTCTGCGCCTTATTCTTGACATGAGGAACCTAACGCTTAACTTCAACGTCAACCAGAATAATTAACTTCAGAAAACTTAAAATTTTGGGTCAATCTAAACGCCTTATGCCTAAAAATTGTTTATAACACCACACCTAATGGTACCATTTTGGGCCTATCTGAATTTTCCATGAATAGATGATGGGACAGATATTCGGAAATGTTCGTACTCATCCCGACACTGCCGACCACCAGTGCAACCATTTGGTGAGCCTGACAATGTTCTGGACTCCGAAACACACCTATCCACTAAAAAATCGTGTTCTCGGGACCATTCTGACACAAAATAACCAAACTTGCCCTAACATTTTCTTTAAGGGTCGACCAGAAAAGTTCATTTTGTCTACAATGGACAAAACTCAAATTTACCTCATTTTTGCCGATTTATTTCAGTTTTTTTCGATTTGAGCACAGTCTAAATGGCTTCAGATTTCATTGACCCCATACAGACTTTTTCTCGGGGGACCATTCAACATCATTTTCCGGGCTGGCCCCCAACTTTTCGAAAACTTTATTTTCTCTTACATTTCTGGAGAGGTCTAGTGTACACATACAACGCGAAAGCTTTGGTGTGAGAGTTAGATTTGGAGACGTGACTTTCAGCCGTAGAATTTACTGCGCTTCTGAAACTTCCCAACAGTTGTGTTAAAATTATCTTTTCAGTTATGATTCACCATCCCCAGTTTTAAGAGTGCACACTGCTTACTGAAGAGCCATCTGTCGGATTCTTTTCAACCAATGAAAATTTGTATGGAAAAAGTCGTAATTTTCTGTAACGTTTTTCTCTTAAAGTCTTGAATGAAAACGAATGCTTATGTCGTCATTACATACTTCACCTATTCCCAAACAAAATTGCGGAAAGTTTTTTGGAGAGAACATTTACATTTGCTAGAAATGTGAATTCCAAAATTTCACTGCAAAGTCCGTCTTTCAGGTTTTCCAGTTAATAAACACTTCAAAACGCATAATTTTTTCGACCAATGTGCTTGCTCACTTAATCTTTAACTCAATAATCAATTTAAATGACAAAAAACCTTTTCTACGAGTCAAAAATGGATAAATTCTTTTTAAGTTTGCAAACATTTGTAAACGTCAAAAGCTAACAAAGATGGCGGCCATTTTTATTTGCAATGATCAACTCAAAATTTTTTGTACCAATTTCTGACTTTTAGAAAATGTTTTCTGTCATTTCAATTGATTATTCAGTTAAAGATTAAGTGAGCAAACACATTGGTCAAAAAAAATTATGCGTTTTGAAGTGTTTACTAAGTGGAAAAGCTGAAAGGCTGACTTTTGCAGTGAAATATTAGAATTCGCATTTCTAGCAAATGTAAATGTTTTCTCCAAAAGTGTTTCCGCAATTTTGTTTGGGAATATTTTAAGTATGTAATGACGACATAATCTTTCGTTTTCATTTAAGGTTTTGAGAGAAAATTCCGACTTTTTCCATACAAATTTTCATTAGTTGAAAAGATTCCGACAGATGGCTCCTTTGTAAGCAGTGTGCACTCGTAACTCTAACCGAGATATATAGAAATTTCATTGTGTTATCGTTCACCTTCCCCTTCCCCCATCAACATGTCAAGTTGCATGATTTGACTGATGATTGGCACCGGATGCCGAAGTGTTGATCTCTTCTAAATATTCTCCATAACACAACTCTTCTAGACGTGTTACCATCTGAAGCGTCATGTCAATGATAAAATAATTCCATCGTACAGTGAATGTGTATGAGTTGTATCAAAGTAATTTAAATAAGTTAGCGGACTTTAATACCGTCGGGACTCTTAAATGTCGTAAAGATTTTCATTCGTCGATTGCATCAGCAAAAAAACCTCAAATATTTTTGTTATTCCCTCAGAAGTTTGAAATAGAAATTTTATCGCTAAAGCAAAGTGGTTCAGCAAGAAATAGGCAACAATGTTCCTCTGGGAACGTTTTTTTTTCCACCAACTTTATTTCGGAAGTTACGACTAGTTGACTTCTGTGAATTTTATTCTGCGGAGACTTCTAAAATGTTTTCGTGCTTAGCTTCCGAAATAAAATTGGTGGGAAAGAAGTTCCTAAAGCAAAGCTGTTCAGCATGTAAGGAGGAACAACTTTGCTTCAGCGCATAAATTTCTATCTCAAACTCCTATGGCAGAATAATAATGAGCAAAATACTAAATTTGTTGTATATTCGATGTATTTTTGATATATTTGTGATGTATGAGTGTTGTAAAGGTTGTATTAGTGATGTGTTGTTGTTGTTTGGTGTCGTATACATCCACATAACTCGTACAACACTAATAAATCACTAATACATCACCAATACAACACCAACACATCACTAGTACATTAGTATTGTGCAAATGAGGCGTATTTGGTGGTAGAATTTTTTACATCACAATTCATGCATCGTGAATACACCAAACATACGACGCCGAAACAACAAGAGCACATCATATATACAACCTTTACAACACTCATACACCAAAAGTGCATTAAAGCTACATCAAAAATACATCGAGAATTCATCGAACATACATCAAATTTGCATCAAAGTTTCCATTTTGACAATTATTATTTTGGTCATGATTTGGTTTGAAAACTTTGATGTATATTTGATGTGTTCTCGATGTACTTTGAATGTATTTCTTGTGTATGAGCGTTTCAACGGTTGTATTAGTGATGCGTTGTCATATATTTGATGTGTCGGTTATGTATGAATTGCATGTGTAACGTACAAAATTCTACCACCAAATACATATCACTTGTACAACACTAATACATCACCAGCACAACTAATACACAACTAAAACACTAATACATCACGAGTACAAATTTATCATGTATCGATGTAGAGGAGGAAACAACTCGAGGAAATACTGGGACAGGCTCTATTAGCATTGGGGGAGATAGAAGGAAATAGTAGGGATATAGTAGGGCAATAGAAGGAAATAAAGGCAAATAGCTAACATTAGGAAAATTAGGAGGAAATAGGAGGAAATAGAAGGGAAATAGAAAAAAATGGGGGAAAATAGAAGAAAAATATGAGGAAATAGAAAGGAAATAGGAGTAAATAGTCAGGAAATCATTCATTTCATTTTTCGAATTTTAAATTTGGCGCCTTAGACAGTCGATGTTCGGCGATATTTTAGTTACAGAGAAATAATAGCAGAGGGTTATCATATGTTATAATTTCTATGTAAACATATTTGACGTTTTCCTCGTGTTTTGTATATGAGTAACCCCTCTCTTATCACAAAACATGTGTAAAGTGTTGTGTATTTCGCTGCCATCACAGTAAGAAAAAGCAAATTGACGACGTGTCAGTCGTATCTTCAAAGGATGTGGTTTGTGTTTTAAACGATTATACTATAAATCGTAGGCAAGGAATTGTCGTCAACGATCCCGAAATAGAAAAATATTTGTTGAATTAATTTGTAAGAAAAAGAAAACACTTCTTTTTGGCAATAATTTACAGAAAAAAAATAAAACAACTAGAAGTTGATACATTTAATAATTTCACAGTACATTTTCAGAATAATTTGATAACTTCGAAGGTGAATAATAGAGACAGCTAAAAACTCAAATATTTTGATCCGTCCACAGCTTATCTTACAATACACCGTAAAGTTTATGTTCGAAATGAGGCATCTAAATGAATTTAAATAGGCAAATAAGGAAATCGCGAGAGAAATAGACAGTCAAACAGCGCCAATGGCAAGGAAATAGAGGAAATAGACAGGCAAAGAGCCCAATAGATAGACCAATGGAGGGAAATACTTTGTCGTTGGTTTATCAGGAGGAAAAAGGTAAATGACTAACCGCTTCAGGGCAAATAGACACCAATGCCAATAGATGGGACACGATTTTCTCGAGTTGTTTCCCTCTCGATAGATGTACTAGTATATTAGTGATGTACTGGTGATGTGTTAGTGTTGTACAAGTTATGAATATATATACGACACCAAAACTACAACAACACATTACTAATAGAACCTTTACAAGAGTCATACATCAAAAATACATCACAAATATATCAAAAATACATCGAATATACATAAAATATACATCAAATTTAGTATCTTGTCCTTTATTATTCTGTCATATACTAAACGAAAGAACATATTTCATTGATGTACAACTCGGATGTGCCATAGGACGTGTATTTGGGCAACGTTTATTAAAGAGGTCATCTGTACTATGCCTCAGACAGAGGCAATCTGAACACTGCTTTAAGAGCCTTATTTCGTAAGACTTCAATTGACTTAATCATTGATTTAGCCGCCACTCCCAATATACTTATACAGTATGTAATTCGTGAGTATATCATTGTATAATACACTGACTGGAAAAGAAAATCTCACTTGTCTCAGAATGCTCATACATGGAGCAATTATGTTACAGAATCTAGTGATATATTCATTCCAGTGTAAGAATTGATCCAGGATGATTCCTACATATTTCGTAGAGGGGACTCTTTCTATTATCTTTCCATTATACACAACGCCTTGAAAGTCTTTGACCTTACATTGCGGAGATCTGAAGTGAATAATTTTACATTTTCACCTGCTAGTATCATCCGCAAACAAATAAATCGAGGATGTCAGTGGTAATTCGTTGAAGTCATTAATGAATATTGGAAACAAAACTGAGCCCACGATACTTCCTTGTACTATTCCGGAGTCATTCTAAACGGGTTGATTAAGAGCTGACGGTTGACACAATCTTGAGTTAAAAGCTGGTTTAGGACCAAAGTTAATCAACTTTTTATCAAAAAAGCATGTCAAAATCATCCATTTCGGCTATAGCCAAAATTTTTTCTACTCAAAATGCAGTCCATCCTTAAGGAAACATTAAGAGCTGACAATTGAGACCACCCTTGAGTTAAGGGGATGAGTTGAAAGAATTGTTTCGAAATGGATGATGCAGTGACGTGAGGTGGTGCAATGCAACGATGTAAAGTGATGTAAAGAAAAGTGAGTGAAGTGATATGGAGTTGTAGTTCTCTACCTAGTGTTTTTGTGAACGTTGCCTCCTCAAAAAGTTTCAACTCATTAAAGTATTGAACCTAAGTTCACCGACCGACCGCTATTTTTGTCTAATTCAATAAGAGACCCAGAACAGACATAACTATTTAATTTTCTTATTAAATATTTTCCTCATTCTGGCGTATGTTGAGAAAAAATTTTTCGCATACTTTAATCCATTCGATCCAATCAACGCCATAGCCAAACAAACTATTTGTTCAGTTGTGATAAAATTATAGATTTGGAGCAATATAAAAGATGCTTAGGCCAACAGACAATTTAGTTTGTAAGGAATTCACGTGTCTTTAAGATGAAGTGTTTCTATATTCTGGTTTTTCTTTTGCTGATTCAAGTATGTAATTTTGTATTCAAATTTGTATTTCAAATTCCAATTAACTGTTTCTAGTCACTTGATGTGCTGGCTAAGAAAAAAAAGAACGGAAGTGGTAGCGATAGTAGAAGCGGCAACGATAGTGGAAGCAGTAGCGATAGTGGAAGTAAAAGTGGAAGCAATGAGAGCAGCAGTGGAAGCAAGAATCGCAACCGAAAAGACAAAAAACATAAAAAAGAACCCAAAAAGCCTCCAAAGCCGATAAAACCTAATAAGAATAGCAGCAAAAATGACAGCCTTGAAAACATTTTGGTAAAATTGCCGAGTCCACTAAACAATATCGCCACTTCGGTTAAGATTTCAATTAACTCCATAACAACTTCGCTTGTTAGCATTTCGTCTCTACGTTCAAGTACTTTATCAAATTTGAGTCTTGATATCACTGCCATATTTAACATTTTATCGAAAGTAACAGGAGTATCTAATTTGATTACCTCGATTGCAAGTGTTTTCGAGAAAATTTCGTTAACGTTTACGAGTCTAGAAACTGGTTTTGGTAATCGAATTGTTGGTACAGCGAAGAAAGCTATTGTTGACATTCAAACAACTCTCAGCGGTCTTCTTCTGCTAATAAGCTCACAGTCTAGTCTAAGTAATATTGACAATTTCGTTAAGAACATCGCCGAAAATATCCAATTTCTAATCAGCTTCGTTGATGCCATAACATCGCTAGTCTCAACAGCAAACAGTGCATTCACTAACCTTGCATTCGAAGCGGTTTTTTCTTTACAGCTAATAATGTCAACGGTTTTCTATGCCATCCAATGGGTTTTCTCACTCACAGCATCAACTTCATTCTCGAGAAATGTGCCAATAAGCGAAACTCTAACCAGAGTTACTTTAGCAGTGTCAACAATTTTACAAACCATTTCGAAAATTATTGTGAACATTTCAAACGTTTCAGTGTCTGGTAGTTATTCGAATGTTGTTAATTTGATCTCGTCATCTATAAGTCAACTATCTTCGAGTGTAAATACGTCATTGCGTAGTGTTAGTGGAACTACAGTAAATGTAGTGATAAGAAAAGAAGAAATAACTTCCAGTACTTGTAACAGTTGTTTGCAGTGAAATGTAGAGTTTATTTCATGTGTCGCTCATAAATTATGTAATGTAAGAGGAAAGAGGAGCAGGAATAGGTATGATGGTTAGGTGGTTTTATTATAAAAGTTAATTCAAAGCATATTTTTGGTTACATATTTTCTTGGTTTTTATAGAAAAACGTTGGATCCTTATAAGGGGGGCCATCTCTGTTGGGTAGAGAAAGTATTTCATTTTTTGGTTGATCGGCCGCAGGAGTGTGACAGTCTTTTGTTCTGATCTTTGCAAGTAATATGACCGCCGCAGTTGCAACCGAAGCTAACTTCATTGCAAACAAAATCAGCCGATTTCATTCACAAATTTAACAAAATCAGCTGACTTCATTGAAAAGTTCAAAAAACAGCTGATATCGGTTGCAACTGCAGCCAACTTCACGTTGAGTACCACTTACAGAGAACAACACAAAAGACTGTCACGCCCCTTTGCCGCAATTTACATCAGCAAGGAGGCAGCTCTAATAATTTCTCCGATGATTGATGTAGTAGACAAGAGAGAGAGAGAGAGAGAGAGAGAGAGAGAGAGAGGGAGAGAGAGAGAAAAGAGTCAAAGGGAGACGGAGGAAGAGAAACCGAAAAGGGCCACTCTTGACCTAAGTAATTAATGAACAGTTTCATCATAGTCTAGTGCCTTCTAGTGCCACAGTAAGTTGATTGTAATCTGGTAACACAAAGAAAATAGGAGAAGTTCTCTCAACTAACCAATCATACTTGGACTTTTTAGTCATAACTCCAAACGTTTGAGCTCATTAAGTTCTCTGTGGGGAAATGTGGCAATAATTTTTTCGAATGTTTGAAGTCAAATGACTGAAAAGTCTAACTATGGTTGGTTAGTTGAGAGAATTTCTCTCATTTTCTTGGTGTTACCTAATTAAAACCAAATTACAGCAAAGGCATTTGAAAAATTTGAAAAATTTCAACTTATAATGACGTATAATAAATCAAATAAATTAAAACGCTAAATGAAGAATAAAAATGTAAAATTTAATGAGAGAAAATTCCTTTTATTTCTATTAAAATGCTCCGAGTCTACATCGTCACAGTACAGGTTGGCTCAGATGGTGACTCTTGTCATATTCATTACAATTCGCTGGATCCAAACATGCCTCCATCGAGACAAATAGAATACTCAACAGCGCGTTATTCATACCAATCAGCATAGTAAGTAGAATGACTTACCTGATGATTTATCATGGGCGCGCAGTAGCAATGCGCCCGTGGCGAACAAAAGATTAAGAAATTTTTTTTTTCGTAGACTGCGGAACTATATATACAGCTAAGTTTTGACTCCCCCCCACCTTGCGACGCCCCCTCCCCTCCCCCGGAAAATATTATGTAAATTCTAAGGCGAAGTGTCTTTTCGCTCATTAAAATCGATTCAGTGGATCTGGAGATATGACCTTAAGAAAATTATCATTTCCTGTACAAAAAGTGCATTTTCACAGAAGTCAAAATCAATGAAAACATCTTACGTTAGTTAGTTAGTTACTTAGTTGTTGGTTTCCATTGGCATTTGCATGAAAAACGACTTTTTTAGCTCGCGCTCGAAAACCGCTCAATAACTTTTCTTGAAATTTTGCAGGGACCTTCGGCTGTGCATTCTACGCCATATGAGATTTTTAAAAAAATGGGAGTGGGGGTAGCGGCCTCGTTTGGGCGCCATCGCCAAGGCTCTTACTGTAGATTTACATTACCACAGGGGTGGTCGCCAACAGACTTTGCTTGCCACGTCCCGTTGGTCCACTGGTGAGTTCCATGGTGTTTCCCGAGCTGGTTCAGCGGTACCAGGAATGGGCACATTTATACCGAAGTAAGTGGTGTGGTTAAGAGCCTCACTGCGAAAGCCCTCACCGATGGTAAATTCGGTACCGCTGAGCTGGGGAGCCCACGGATGTAGTGTGCCATGCGATATGGCCGCATCCGGCCCCAACGCTTGGTTGAGGTGCATAGTGGCGCTGCAACGCGGGAGCTGTGTCAAAGCAGTTCACGTGTTGAGTTTGGGTGACTGCACCCCTAGTCCTTACTGGAAACCAAGTTGGCGAAAATACAGTAGAAAGATGATACTATGTCGGTCCCTACCTAGGTCACAGAGGTACTGCGCCAACCATCCATTTAGAAAGAGTCACCCTGGTGTACTAGTGTGGGTGAGAAGGATGAGGGGGGCTGTCTTCGGGTAGTATCCTAACGTTATGTATGGAAAGGGTAGGAGACAGCTAGGCGTTATCAGGATGGGACAACGCCTTAGCATGGTGGCGGACGATTTCGATTATAGAAACAATGGTCAACCCGCACTGGCCAGCGTGGTTAAAAACCCCCGAAATAGAGGAGGCCTGCATCCAGCAGTGGATACAAATAGGCTGAAGAAGAAGAAGTTGAGTGGATCATTTTCGCCCATGGAAGTAGTAGCGGCCGCGCTTCAGTTTGCCGGCGGCGGCGGCTCAAAGAAACTTTCGATATGTTGTAGAGGATAAATTTTTTTTGCCGGAAATTTTTTTCGCCGGAAAATTTTTTTTCGCTAAAAATTTTTTTCGCTGAAAATTTTTTTCGTCGAAATTTTTTTTCGTCGAAAATTTTTTCTCGCTGAAAATTTGTTTTCTCTTTTCTTCCAAAAATTACTGATATCACAACAAAAACCCTTTTTAAAAGGGAAATGTGACGCAAGTCCTCGTCCCTTCTTCCAAAACAGCTGATATCAATTGAGGTGACGCTTGCCAACTTAAAAATTTTTCTGCGCTTTCAGATTTCACACACAAAAATTTGGCAAAGTTTACTCCATACATCACGCAAAGCTAAATTTTTGGAGTGTGAAATCTGAACGCGCTGAAAAATTATTACGTTGGAAGGGTCCGGCATTTGTGACGCATTTTTTTTAATCAAACGTGAAAATATTTCGGAAGAATTTTTTGCATTCCGAAGCTGCAAGCGTCACCCAAATTGATATCAGTTGTTTTGAAAGAAGGGACGAGGACTTGCGTCACATATCAGGTGTTTTGGAAGAAAAGAGAAAACAAATTTTGGAGAAAAAATTTCAGGCGGAAAAAATTTCCGACGAAAAAAATTTCCGGCGAAAAAAATTTTCAGCGAAAAAAAATTTTCAGCGGAAAAAGTTTTCGACGAAAAAAAAATTCGACGAAAAAAATTTTCAGCGAAAAAAATTTTTAGCGAAAAAAAGGGTTTTTGTTGTGATTTATTTATTCGGCCAATCAACAGAATTTTGCAACTTCACTTTTAACAATTCCCAACTAACCTTATTTGACATTTGTCTTGTTTTGAAAATTGAAAACGATGGGATTTCTTTAGCAGGAGGTTTGCGTTGATTGTTGACGAATGTTTGAACAAGGGACTGTCACCCTAATGTCTCATAATCGTTGTAATAACAACAATATGTCGTAAAATCGAACATCAAGTTCCTTTTAATGTGATAACACTAAGAATATGAGATAATTCTAAACCAATCACCAATAGCATGTTGGACTGACTTGAAAAAGTTTTATTTTCTGTGAAGTGAAAATAGACTCAGTGGACTTGCAAGACCTCCAACTACAATATAAACTTTTAGTCTCAAAAACTTCCATCAAAACTCAACAGATGGCTCCGCAGTTCTATGAAAGTTAACAGTGTATCGAAGTGTCAGTGAATCTTGTTTACAAAAATTTCCTCGCAAATGGATTTGTGAAAAAAGACGTGAATAATTCACTTCAAATAGATACATTTGATGAAATAACTGTAAACATAACGAAGAAAAAGGATTTGATCAATTCTAAAACTTGCAAAATGAGTGACGTGAATCCAAAGAAAAATGAGGAAAAGGAAGAAGTCGACCCAGCTTTAGACATAACTAGCACACATTTCGATCCTCTTAAAGCATTGTATGCCGAAAATACTTACATTCGATACAAAAATGCAAGAGTTTACGACAATTTAAGTCAATTTGAGTCGGCGATGAAAGGTAAAAACAATAACAACAAAAAACCAACCTCTTCAGATCAACCATCTTCGTCGGCACAGGTAAGGAAAATACATTTTCTATAGTTTTTAGGAATTGTTAAAAAAAATCTTTTATTTCTTTCTAAACGAAGAGATTTTAAAATTCTTTATTCGGTATATGTTAACCATACGTGCGAATCCAAGTCGTTTTATTCTCACTGGTAAAGCGAATTCCATACTGCATTTCGTGACTCACATGGAATCGGTTAATTTTTCAAATATTTTCTTGAAAATCGAAATTGTTTTTCAATTCAAATAATAAAATCAATCAGCAAATTTAGAAACAAATTTTTGTATTCGGTCTTGTCTTTTAAGACATAAAAATTCAAATCAACAGGTATCCAAAACACAAACCAATCCATTCAAAGCATCAACCTCGACTGAACCGATTGTTCGTCGATTTTTACCGCATCAACGTAAGTCAGATGGAACCACGTGTGTCACGAGTGAAAAACGTTTTTTTTTGTAAATATTGTTTTATGTTGTAGAAATGGTAAAGGGACAGAAAAGAGAACGACATTCCAGGAATATTTTACAAAAACTGGAAAGAGGTTACGGTGGACCTACAGATAAGTTGAAATCTTTTATGGAGGATAGGAAACGAGTCAAAGTTTGTATTTTATTTGTTCGTATAGTGAAAACTCTTGAAAATATTTTCTCGTGTAGATTTACACTCGAAAGGAACATGGGATACTGGGATACCTGACCGGTTTCATTGAAATGTTTGACAAACATTGGAATATTGTTCTGTCGGATGTTTGTGAGGTATGGAAGAGAAAGAAGACGTATCTTTGTGATGTCGCCGATTTCGGTAATTTTGTTTGTAACATTTTCTTCAACAGTAATATCAGTCTATTCTTTCGATTTACACAGGCGAGCTAGAAGACTGTTCACGGAAATTAAGGAAATTAAAACTGCAATTTCCTATCGTAACTGCAAGATCATTGAATAGAAAATATGTCGAGTGCACTCGAAAAGTTCCTCAATTAATGGTGAGAGGTGAACAGGTGGTTGTTGTAATGTTAGATACAACAACAAGGTAACAAACAACGTAAATGTGCGTTGAGAATTTACAATTAAAAAAAAAGAAATTAAAATCATTTGCCAATTTTATTTTTTCTCTTTTATTCGCTACGTAATCTTTTATTAATGTTCAAGAAAAACTAAATTTGCATACACCAAATTCATTACCACGAACCCAATAGCCTTCATCAGATCATAATTCTGCCCAATGACGTTTCCAACATTTTACATTGAAATTCATTCAAGAGCAATAACGTCAAACCTACCGATTTGAATTACAATACAAATAAAGCGTTTGTAACATCATTTTGGTTATGAACATACACACAGAGCAAATCTCTTAACAATGTTAGAGGCAATATTTTTGATTATTTTTTAATTTCAATAATCGAGAGGTGGAAAATTGCACGAAAGTGAAATTTCACGAATTTTGTAAATTTTTGTTTTAGTTTAGGTATTGATACAGAGTCTCACGTGTCATGTTACAATAATTCGCTCGACATGCTCAAACGAAAGACGCAAAGAACATTTTACGAGCTTTTTGTGATTTCGGCGTGAAATCTCTTAAAGCTTTTTCATAACGAAGCTAAAGCTTTGCTCAATGCCGTTTCTCTTAGTACTAAGACTTAAGGGGGTGTTCATGAGTGACGTTTCGCTATTGCTCACCAGAATTTTTGGTCCACGTCAGGCAAAATGGATCAAATTTTCTTTCTGGACTCATTAGATTCTTTGAGTACTCTTTGCTTTCCGCTCTTGGATGGGGGAGGTTCAGCAAAACTTGAATCTACCCCATCCAAGAGCGGGAAGTAATTTTTGGAACAACTCAAAGAATCTAATGCAAATGTCATGCGAGCTCAATCCCTTCTCTCACCAGCTAGTGACTTTTCATAATAACACCGCAGGAAGGCTATCTAATGCGTCATGTAACCTCAGAATTATTATTTTAAATTAAATTCTTCAACAAGGTTCATGAATCGGGTATACGATTTTTTCTATTTCTACAAAATTTATTCAAATCTGCTGTTATTGCAAGGTGAATGCCACCCAAAATGAGTGCCGTTTCTAAAGGACAGTAAACAATTAAATTAAATGGCAAAGTTGCTTCTGATTGAGTGTCTAATAAAGTTCAGTTAAGCAGAAGTGTCCATTTCTCAAACATTGATCTTATGTGACGTCACATCATATCAAGGTTCTTTTGTATGTACAGCTAAGCGTAAGCATTCATTTCTCCAACATTGATCTTATGTGACGTCACATTATATCATGGTTCTTTTGTATACAAGCAAGTTACTATTTTCGCTTTATAATAGCATATTATAACACAAGTGCGATAATCGCGTGATTTAGCCCTTGTGTTATACGATAGTTTATTACCGGCTTCTATAATAAGTCAAATTTGCACGATACCATTCACTAATTCATCAAATGAATTTTTTCGAAAATGTACCCCTCTTCTAAATTGTTTTGATCCACGGCATCACACTTATCACTATTGAGTCAATTCCTTTTGTTATCTGAACTATCGTCTTTTCCATCAGCTCTAGCCAAAAATCGCATCCTCGCCGATTATGGTCGTTGTCGACTGTAATATCGCTGATTAAAGTCGTAGTCGACCACAATAGCGCTGATTATAGTCGAGCGGATCATAATAACACTATTATAATCCTGCGTCGAGGTATGGAAATCGCTATTTTCAGCGATTTTGAGTGCTATAATTGGCTTATTACAGGCGCCAAGGTAATAAATACGTTTTTAGTTTCATTGGGAATAAAACGCACTCACAAATTATTGATTCAACGCGTTCAACGAAATCCGAGACGAAATCTCATATGGCTCATTCTATTAAACCTCGACGCATGTAATATAAGGAACGGAAATACTGCCTTAACTGTAGGAAATAGAGAAATCATATATTCGGTTTGGACGATTCCAGAGCCTATTATTTGGGAATTTTTTATACGTTTTTGTGGAAGTTTTGATTTTAATCCCTCACAACGCTTATAACCGGTTCAAAACAATGCCATTGTGTTACATTATCCGATACGAAAAATATTTGTTCTGCTCCTTTCTAGTTGAGCGTTAGGAGGTTCTTTACGAGGGTATAGTAGCCCTAGCGCATTATCTCAACCATCACACCTCGCAGAAAACACAAATTAGTAACAAAATGAAGGTATTGGAGCCTAATAAATATTGAAATTTAAAAATAAAAATTTTGCTGAGCAGACAATCCAAAATTTCGAATTTTCAACTTGTCTGGAAAGAGATGGCCTTCATCATAAAGTTTACTATTAAATTCTTATTTGGAAATTTTTTATATTTTTTTTGGGAATTTTTGGGAGATTTTGGGAATTTTTGCGAATTTATGGGAAATTTTGGAAAAATTTAGTGAATTTTGGGAATTTGTTCCCAAATAATAGGCTCTGGACGATTCAGTAGAAATTTTCGTTCCTTACATTACATTAAATTACATAAGGAATGGTAGAGTGTGTTTCATTCCGTGAAGTAATCTCATAGTGCTATTTCATAAGTGTTAAAATTTCTGTAAAAAAGTTTAATGCATAGCGTGCGGTATTGTTGAGTTGCAATGGCAGTACATCGCTTTTGTATGTATAAAATAAAGGTCATGAAATTGCAAAAAAACCACGTAAACTGCACGAAACCATGTAAACTGCACGAAACTATGTAAACTGCACGAAACCATGTATGAACTGTACGAAGTCACGTAACGCAACTTACATTGTAAGGTATGAAACTCTCTCATCGTACTGAACGAAAAAATATTGCCGCTGTGTTTTTTCTAAGTAAACATGTGAAAAATTGCGATTTTTAGACCCGTACGAAGTACTGGTCTTATGCGTTTATCACGACGTTTGTAACACGTCGAATTTCGACCCGAGGGTTGGTGGGTTTTTCGTTTTGGGGTATAAATAGGAGAAATATGCAAAAAAAAACGTTGTCTGTCCGTCCGTCTGTCGCCAAGTTATCTCGAGGAAGGTTTGACCGATTTTCAAAATCTTTTTTTTTCCTGAAAGGTAATCGACTTCTGAGATGGGCAAAGTCGGTCAAAAACTTTGTTGTTTTGTTTGTTTTGTTGCTATGTTGTAGAGAAAATTGAGTGGAACATTTTTGTCCGTGGAAGTATGGCTCCGAGGCCTTTCCTTAGGACCCTAGGTCGGCCCTAGCCCAAAAAACTATTATTTGCTATGTTGTAGAGAAAATTGAGTAGAACATTTTTTGTCCATGGAAATATGTGTCCGAGGATTCAGGGAGGCTTCTTCGTACGGGGTTTTCCCATTTCGGCAATTTCCAAAGATGAATATGCATAATCAGTAATTTAGTACAACAGGAATGCATGCAACGGGAATCCTTGAACTGAAAACGCGAAGCTTATGTTTTTTTGTTTGTTTTCGACATATTGCTCGCTTGTGCATTAAAATTTCGAACTGAATTGGCTATGTAATGCAGTTAATAACTATAAATTTGATTTCAATCTTAGTTAGCTAGGTGAGTGCGTTTGATTTTGCGGATTAAATTTACATTGCCCCGTTTACGGAAGGTCTTAAGGTCAACCCTCGCCCAAAAAATTGTTCATGCGTACACTGACAAAAAATGTCCGATTTCCTCACAGAATTCAGACACAGAAATAACTCATTTGGCACACTGTCGACAGTTATTATTTCCCTTTTATTGCCAACCTATCGATTATTTCCCACCTGTCTCACCTTGTCCGTTTAGCTATTACCCCCCCCCCCTCCTCTCCCCCTAAAGGACGACCGAATTTGGCGAAAAATTCACGAAACTTCCGATTTTTTTCGGAATTCTTCGTGGGATCGGTGAAATTGTTTATTGAAAATAGGCTTTGCCACTCACAGTACAGAGAAGTCTGAACGGATGTTACAATGTTACTCATAACAAAAGTTGTATCTCGGATCTCTACAGCTTCCAAGTTTATATCATCCTGAAGTTAACGTGTACATCCGTCTCTAGACAACAAAGAAAATTAACACTCATGTGCTCATCTACACGTTGATATCAAAACAATAGATGAGAACATATTTGACGGTCGGTTGTCATTTGCCGACTACTCTAGCAATTACGAAATATTTTGAAATTAACGAAACTGCTACTTGAAATTTCCAAAGAATTTTTTCTTCAGTCCATGAAAGTGATAAACAAAAAAAGTGGACGTCCAGAATGTATTACCCCCTCCTTACACCGATCCCATTTTGTCCGCTTTCGCAAACCCCCACCCCATCCCGTCGAGTGTCGAGGAGAGAGGCTAAGTAGGGGATTGGAAGTGGTGTTCGGTATTTGGGGGTTGGAAGAGGAACTAGGTGGATTGTTGAAAGAGGGGCTAAGGGGTCGTGCACATATGACGTCACAAAAATGATAATAATAACAATCCGCCGTTACGACCCGTCCGGGTCAGAGGCCAGATCATTTTATTTTACTAGTTCCGTAATTTTTTGTGAGCTTTCGCTCATATGGATTCTTCTCAGAGATCCTTTCGTTACCGAAGTTTTTACTGTGGCACACAAACCTAGTGCCATCTATGATGTAGTCGGTGCGGAAACAGTAGAGCTTAAAAAGCCGGTTCGCCCCATCAATATCTTTAACCGGCACATATGACGTCACACTTGCTATAAAATCCAAAAAGTCCATAGCTGCAAGCTGGTCAGAGAGTTTGCTTATTATTCTCCGGCTACCCCCCAGACACACCCCCTATTTGGGGGAGGGGGGGTTAGCCAGAGTTCTATAAACAAAATTTGCTGTACTGACTGAGTTATGATCTTTTTATGGATACTAACTTTTTATAGCAAGTGTGATGTCATATGTGCACGACCCCTAAGTGTGGGGGCTTAGTGGTGTGTTGTGTGAGATTTTTTTATATTATACCGAAATAGTTTGCACAACAAGGGATCGGGTATCTATGTCTGTCTATAGCAGAACCAAGCTTTCATATTTTTCAGCAGTTTTCGACAAATATTCGATTGTTTGGAATTCATCGACCTAAAATCATATCAATTTTCTATCATTTCCAAAATCCGTTAGCTCATCTTGATACATATGATCAATCTAAATAATAAAGAAATGAACTGAACAACAAACGTAACAAAAAAAAGTGAAAAATCGTGAATTCGAAAGCGAAATCAAAACCATTAAAAAATCAAAAACCGTTAAAACCACCTATTATGTACCGCGTACCGCTCACATAATGTTTTTATAGAAAAGAAATAATGAAAAATAATATAAAAAAACGAAAAAAAAACTGGTAATTCGCGATTACTTGCATGGCTAATTTAGAACCGCAAATCGTGCCTGTATTGTGTATAAAATGTAAAATGTAACTTGAGTTCATGGCGCTCGCTGTTGCACTTCCACCATATACACACATTGCAAACGAAAAGAAAACATTTTTCGTTGAATGTTTGTCTATGACAATTTATATCTTTTATCCAAGTCTCATAGAAGCACTTTACCACTTACATTAACAGCGGATTGTATAATATAAACACAATCAATGTTATTGCCTCTTGCATAGTTGACTAAGTTTTGCTCGGCGTATCATAAATTGTGGTTGTGTCGATGGCCACTTTCACTGAACAAGAACTTCAAATGCAATCGAGCAACTCTATGATTAGCCATAGTATCAGAGAAAGTTGTCTATGCCAGTGTCATGTTTTATCATTTCTTCCTATTGCATTACAAAGTTAGATTCGTTCGGTTTTATCTATTTCTTTCCATCTGTGAATGCAATTGTAAAGGTTAATGTTCGATGAAATGTTGCAGTTTTGTATATTTTAACGGTTTGAATAAACACAATCGAGTTTAATGCTTTTTGCATATTTTCCATGAAATTTCATACTCGTGCGTAGTGAAAAGAAAAACATAAATTTCTTTTCGCGGTTTGCTATTAAAGTAATATCGTTTGTGATGGTGAACAGAATCGCAGAACTTCATTTTACGATGTGGATAATAATCTCATTTATAGTTGCGATTTAGTTAGTTCTACGTTCAGAATAAAGGAACGATTTTTCCTTTTAGAAAAACTCCACATATTTTATACCCGCAAAAATCGTTTACAAGCAATTCAGTTCCTAATCAAAAATCTCTTGTACTACATACGATCATTGAGCCTTCAGGGATCAGTTTTTTTGAAAGTTTTCTCGAAATTTTCTTGATTTTTCCCAAATTGTCGAGCAATATTTTTTTGCAGGAAATTCAAATAAATTGCAAAATAACGCAAATTTCACGAAAATTTTCTAAAAAGCAGGGAGTGATCAGTTGAGAACAAAATCATCAATTACATTTTGTTTTTCATCAGAGGCTGATGAATGGACTAATCTGAACAAAAGGTAATCACGCATATAGTGCGGCGTCGGCTTATGTCAAAGTACAGAAACGGAATCATAAGATTGAGGAACATTTCATTTCACTAGTAAATTTTACTTCTGAAGTAAAAAGTTGCACAATCTTATATTTCTCCTACTGTACATTGGCGAACTTTTTACAATAATTTTCTGCTATAATTTGACAATAAGGTAAGCTTGAAGTTGCTTTCAATTTGATGAAGTCAAGACTCCAGTGCTGGCTCCACCTCTCCCCATTAAGAGGCAGTAACAAAAATCAAGAGCGTGGTGAATACACGCACTGTACATTCTTTATTCGGATCTAATTAACAGATCGAAGAAATGAACATTATTTTTTCACGTGGAATTTTCATGCGAAAGACCTGGTGACATGAAGAAGTGGCCACTTCAATAACATTCAATTCACGCTTTTAGTGCGGCGTCGGCTTATGTCAAATTATACTATACTTCATAGTGAAATTTACAATATGTGAAGCGACGAAAAATGGTGTGTTTGTATAATCGTCAGGGCAAAATAAATATGAGTTTTGTACTTCTTCACAGGTTTTTGCGATGTTATTAGTACTAAACTCATATTCATTTTGATAGGCCTGTAGTTAACCATGAAAATATTCTGTCAATGCAGAGTAGGTTTTGGTAAGACTTGGGGCTTAAGACCTAAATTAGTCCGCTGGCTATACACTGCGATTATCCGACCGATATTGTTTTATGGAAGCCACTTATGGTACCATAGGTTAAAAGTGAAGAAGAATAAATCCAAAATGGAACACGTCCAAAGGATGACACTGTTGGGGATTACAGGAACCATGAAATCAACTCCGATAAGAGCACTACAAATTCTTACAGATACTCTTTCAGTGAATCTATACGGAGAGCAAGAAGCTCTAACCACGGCTATAAGAGTGAACAACGTTAACTGCTGGCAAAATTCAGATTATGGTCATGCGAAAATTCTGATCAAGAACTCAAAAGTAATCCCTGAACTCTTAATGCATACGGATAAACATACTTCTTTAATAAGAAATTTAAGGTTATCATACCACATGAAGAAATTCTTCAAGGCAGTAACATCCTCGAAGATGCAGATTTCAACATATATACAGATGGTTCGAAAACGAACGAAGGGAGTGGAATAGGGACTTACTCCACTAATCCTGAAATCAAGGTATCGCTATCCCTAGACAGATATGCGACAATTAAGCAAGCTGGAACATGCGCTATAAGTGAAGCTTGCAAAATCCTTACGATAAGCAAGACCCGAGGGAAAGTTATAAAGATTCACTCGGACAGTCAGTCCAGTCTTAAAGTAATGAGAGGTCACTGCTTCACGTCTAATATATCGGCAGAATGCTATCAAATGCTAGACGCACTATCAATGAACAATAAGGTGAACCTGATATGGGTACCAGGACATTGCGGCATTGAAGAAAACGAGGCAGCTGATTAAATCGCTAAATTAGGCAGCAAAACCCTTTTTCACGGGCCAAATCCCTCTTTAGGGCTGTCTTACAGCACTCAAAGAAATTTGATAAGAGAAGTCTTCGAGAATAAACATGATCTTCTCTGGAGAAACTTGCCGAATTGCAAGCTCAGCAGAACCATTCTTGATGGCCGTAGTAAACGAAATTCCAAGTACCTGCTAAGTAGACCCAGAGAGGACCTAAGGCTACTTATTGGCGTCATCACAGGACACTGGACACTAAATGAACACCTGCACAAAATGGGCATCACTGACGTAGACACGTGTGAAAGATGTCAAGAAGAAGTCGAAACTCCACTACATCTTATGACATCCTGCCCGTCAGTAGCGAGACTGAGAACTAAGCACTTCAACATGGAGGCGGTAAAAGTTGAAGACTTAAAAAACATCAAAATCAGCAAGATGCTAAAATTTTTCAAAGAATTGTAATTATTTGGTTGCAAGCTTAGTTGCAAGACTCATTGATTAATAAATAATATTTATGTAACAATGGAGAACCAATAAACTTAACTAACTAACTAACCATGAAATGTGGTATACTTTGACATAAGCCGACGTCGCACTAAATGCGTTGATAAAATACTGTCCAATTTCATCCAGTCCGATAACATCCATTTATTATGTAGAAAGAAGATATATTTTATGCAAGGAAAATATCCCTGAGATGGGTGGATGATATTACTGCACCGGATGAAATCGGGCAGGATATTATTGGACTCGATGAAAATGATTGGAAATGTTATTGGATTAAACGAAATTGAAGTGGATGTTATTGGACTGGCCACTTTTGTGGATGCTATTGGATTGGCTGTTATTGAACTGACCACTTTTTCGGGTCACCAAAAGTCCCCACATCTGCGCCGATAAAAAGTTTGGTATTTCGTCACGAATTCACAGAGCTGCGCCATCTATAGAAAGTCAAGTGATAATTTCAACAATTGATGTGTTTAGTGCAGCATCCGAACATTAAAATATGATTAAATCGTTGTTAAATCCACAGTTTCGTGCATAATTGGCCAACAATAAACTATCGTATCACACAAGTATCAAATCACTTGATCATAGTCTCGATATGTGAAGTGGCCTCGGGGCGAAGTGCATGGTCTATTCACGCACCTCGATACATTATTAGACCTCGGGCTAACGTCATAGGTTACTAACTTCATCGAGGTGCGTGAATAGACCTTGCACTAGAACCCTCGGATCATTCACTAAAACTCGACTATAATCACGCGATTATATTCCTTGTGTTATAATATACTATTTCAAAGACGAAGTGGAAATCGGGATTTTAACTAGTCAAATTTTGGCTGTACTAATAAAGTACTGTGGAAAATAATTCGAGTTCGTACAATTGCGAAGTAGCGACTAGCGAATTGGGTCCGCTAGTCGCTACTAACGAAGTGACTGACAAAATAGCTTCGCTACTAGCGGCGTTACTAACTAGCGTCGCTAACCCAACCTTGATTCAATCAAAATATAAAATTGATTTTACTATAACGTTTGTAAACTTCACAGATATTTTTCGAACTCACCTAAATTGAACAAGTTTTCGTTTCATCTTTGTTTTTTTATTAGTTTACAGAGAAACACTTTTGATTTCATCGGTAATTTGCATATTAAAAGACAAACATGTATTTATGTTTTGATTTACCAGTCAATCGTCTTTGTGTTTTCGTTTTCGTTGGAATGAACAATGCAATGGAAAACTTATTAATTTGTGTTGAACATAAAATAGATAATTTTCGAATTTTCATTCCACTCATGTAACGAATTAATTACATTTAATTGTGAAGTTAACAATTTATAGTCGGTGCAACAGAAAAATGTATATCTTCATTGTTATGATAAGGATCGATAAGAAAGTCACTGTCAATGACAACCTATACTTGATGTGTTTGATGTCTTATTCTATAGTATATTACAGAGGAACACTGTTATGAGTAATATTACAGGTGTGCGATGTTTACGGTAACGAGCCCCGGAGGGGCGATTTACCGTAACGCACACTTGTAATATTACTCATAAACAGTGTTCCTCTGCACTATGTTTTAACGTGTAACCCACAAGGTAAGTTGAAATCTACAAAACATCTTATTTCATAAAAATCAATTCAAATTTTGTTATGTTCACTCTACGAACGAATCAAAGTTGCCGCGTGCCAATTCATTCATGTTTCTATGAAATGACTTTAGTTGTCGGTTAAATTTTTGTTTAGTATCGAGATTTAATTCAAGTTTTTCATCTTTATTGAGAACTTATAGGCGGCTTTACGGAACACATGTTTTGCCGAGAATTGAGTAATGTCATAGGCAGGACAATCGTTTCCGTAAAATACCACAAATTTAAGAAATTTGAGAATCACAAACTTTTACTATATCAAAACAAACACGTGGCATAAGATTTACCGACTACTCTGACTACACGTACGTTATGAACCATTTACCTATCGCATCGCACACTGTGTAAATCAACTTACCGAGTGGGTACACGTTAAAATAAGGAACTGACGTTTGAATATTGTGATTTTCATGCATTTAGTTTATGTTTGTCGCCACTGATAACAGTGTCGCTCAAGCATTCACGCTTTAGCGATCATTATATGGCTCAAAACACAGTAACAGAGAATTTTCTTTCTCTTTCGCTCTAACACTTATTGCATGCTGTCTATGATTCACACATATGTATTTTACCGGTTGTATAGAGGCGTGGGCAACAATAGTTTTTGTCTCATTTCATTATGATTGTCGTGTGTGAGTGAAAAAGATGTAAGATCGAAAAGGTAGCGTGTGCAACAATGGTTTAAGCCATATTGAGTGCGATGCGAATCGTGTCGCGTAAGGTTTGTGTGAAACCTCAACTTGACAAAAAACAGGTTTGTTATATTTGTCAAGTTGAGCTTTCACACAAACTTTACGCGATGCCATTTGCGTCGCGCTCGATATATTGTAAGTTTGTGTGAAAGGTCAACTTGACAGAACAAACATTTTTTTGTCAAGTTGAGGTTTCACAGAAGCCTTACAAGACGTCGGATTATTTTAATGTTTGCATGCTATCTAATTTCATTCATTATATGTCAATAAATGCAAAAACATGTTAAGCTTAAAGCTTGTGCGTAAGTTTCCGACCCCTAGTCAACTCCTTCAACCACGTTTTTTCGATTATACGATTGTTCAGTCTGACCAACGTTTACATACTATAGAGTCTACATCATCATTTTACCACTTACCTCTACTTGCAGTTTTTTTTTGTCGATATCCTTCAGTTCAACCTGAAACAAATAAGAAGAAAAAATCAAAATTCGGCGAATATAAATGTAAAATTAAAATGGTAATCTTTGATTGAATGGCAATAGCGAAGCACGCTGAACATTGTTCATGGCTGTTGTTAATGCAATTACAATACACTTAATCATCATTAAAAGTGTGGATGACAGTTAAATTCTGTAAACATGGCATTTTAATTCATTTATAAAATATTTATATCTGAAAAATACATCGACCATAAATGGAGGTTAACTTCCAACCGATTCATTTCGTAGCAAAATGTAGTAAAATGACACGCAGCAGACAGTTAAATTAATTTATTGCTTT
Source organism: Pseudolycoriella hygida (assembly GCA_029228625.1). Taxonomy (NCBI): domain Eukaryota; kingdom Metazoa; phylum Arthropoda; class Insecta; order Diptera; family Sciaridae; genus Pseudolycoriella; species Pseudolycoriella hygida. Next base: position 41,293,895 of record CM055404.1, on the reverse strand, counting down.
TGAAGACAAAAGCTCTTTGTGACAACTTGGAAATTCAAAAAATTAAGTTGTGTTCAACACTCTAATAAATTTTCGCTGAATAACAAATTTAAATCAAATCCTTGAACAAAGTGTTTCCTGAATTCTAATGTTATTGCGCTAAAGTAAATAACGTCAGCGTGAATGCACAAACATTATTCACGCATATAGTGTAAACAAATAGAAATACTGTAGAGTGGGTTCTTCAAAATTTTAATTGTAAGAGCTTTAAGCTAACACAACATTTGAATCAGCTGTTAGGTGTCGATTATTTTTCAAATAAGTTGTGGGAGCAGTAAATTCGTCATCACTGCGTAATCAAAAAAAAATTCAACCAAAGTGATTACTTAATTTAGAAGCATTCAACAGTCAAAATTGGTACGATACGAAATATTGGTACAGTTCATTCCGAATTAAAGTGAAGTTCCACATATTGATGTGGATATAGTTTTGATACAGTTTTGATACAGTTTTACTTAAAATCTCCCATACATTCAGCAATTATAGTTCCTTCATCCACTATATCCTTCCTCTAGTGCATGAACTTACTCGATCTTGAATCCGAAGTACGCAGCCTTCAGAAATTTGCAACAAGTGGAAAACTGCATTTTCGACTAGGAAGCCTGGGTCAAAAATTGATGTAATGCAATGTTAAAGCCAGTAGCAAGCACTCCTTGGAAAAATAATTTTCAATTTGACACCAGGCTGCGTACTTTATAATGGTTCGACGACACAGAGTAGGCAGCCTGGTGCCAAAAATTTAAGCATATCACTGTGACGGAATTGACAAATGATTCACAACACAAAAATTTTTATCTTGGCACCAGGCTGGCTTCTTGAGGCAGCGGCAGCCCGGTGTCAAGATGAAAATTGGTGCGTTGTGAAGCACTCGTCAATGACATCATAGTGATAATCTTAATTTTTTGGCACCAGGCTGCCTTCTTTTTCATTGTTCAAGGTCACATAGAGGGCAGCCTGGTCAGCGTTAAAACAGTTTCTCGGTTTGTTTCCACTTTTTCTACAAATTCCAAATGTAGGTTCCACTTTACTGTTTGAAAAAATTGGAACTAAAAGACCGATACTGTTGTACCGCTAGTTTGCGGCAAAGTAACCGTCTAGTTTAGTAACGTTTTTAGTACGTAGTTAGTTAGTTTCGTTTATTGGCATCAATTTTATAACATTAATTATAAATCGATTACAACTAGGTCTCATAGGTGGACCTCTTTTGTTAACCATAGTAGAAAGTTTGTTCAGTGTTCCATCCGGACTTCTTTAATGAATTTGTATATGTCCTCCAGTCTTCGGTTTTTTATTTCGCCTGTTGTTAGGATGTGGTTGTGAAGAATGGCCGCTCTTGTTCCTATTAGTGTTCGGTGGTTCGTGATAAGGTGGAGTGGAGTTTTCTCTCGATGTTACATCTCCTACATGTGTATGTGTCGCTGAGCTTTATTTTGTGCATATGTTTATTGCAGTGTCCGTTAATTGCTCCAATCAGGATTCTTAGTTCGATTCTTGATTTGTTCAGCAGAAATTTGGTGTTTCTGTTATTTGGTCCTGTTATTATGGCCTTACTGTGGCTGCAGTTTGGTAGGTCTTTCCATAGATTTTAAGTGCGTTAATATGGAGGAAAAGTTAAAATGTATGGTTATCGACCTTGTCGCTTCGGCTTAACAAACTTTACGTAGGAACTTGACAGCTCAATTTTTCAGCTTTTCCTCCCTAGTGACGTAAATAACTACCACACTTGAAAACAGTACAAACTCCAAAATGTAATGCAAAATCCAACGACGTAATTACTTCTTGTTCAATGTCGCTGAAGATGACTCAAACTCTTATTCGGAATTTTTTTCGTAACGTATTCCGAATCGAGTTCAGAAAATTGTTAATTTTTTCAATTGCTCCGATAAACTTGTCAAAGTTACTATAAATTCTGCGACAGCAGTTTTCAACTTGCAACATATAAACGAAATGTTTATAAAAGAGGTAATAACAAAGCAATTACATTTTATGAGAAAATAGTTAAATTCAGTTGAAAATTCAAAAATTTTCACTAGATTTTCCGTTTTACACAGAATTTTATTTATTATCTTTGTAGATAATTTATATAACCTTATGAATTTACAGCAGAAAATTATTGTTGAATGTCATGTGTAGCCTCGAATATTATCTAATTTATATTGAAAACTATACTGATTTCTGTTTGAAGGTACTTTACTTAGATAAAATTAAATCATCGGCTATTTTGTATCGATATGTGGGCTAATACAAAGTAAAATATGATTCTATTTCTATATACATCGAATGGGTCAATGCATGTCTCAAGCTTACTATCTTGTAAATCTTTCGAACTGGTTTAAGATAAACCAGCAACAACTTGCCAATAAAATTATTAGAATGAAAAATGTCGAAAATATATGATTCAGAAAATGTTTGCAATTGTTTAACCGGCATTGATCTAAGGAAATCTAAGCTAAATAAACACTCACACGCAAACCCATTTAATAGAATTGTATCATCTATTTGCTGACGATAGCATCTATTTTACTTACACCCATCATGAAAGCCTTGATCCTAACCTCTAAACAAATTCAATAAATTAACGGCAACACTTGATAGTATTGTTTGCACTTATACATTGTGTAAATAAATAAATGAATTCTGATTTTTTTAATGAACTTTTATTGAAAATAACAAACATATCCACGTTTGAGTCGTTTCAATAATAGTCTAGTACTTTACGTCGATGCGTGTTAGTTCGAACGAAGTGTCAAAGCGCGAAGGATGCGTACTTTGTTTTTATCATTTGGCTAATCGCATACATTGTCCCTACCATGTGCACTGGGGAACGAATGTGTTTTGTCTCATGTTAATATGAATCACATTGAAAGAGTGAAAGAGATAAAACTCGTTATTTAGGTGAAGGTTCCGATGGAATCAGTCATTTATTGCTTGAACCGAGAAAGTCCTATACCCGTCCTTTACTTACTTGTCATGTGTTAGCCCAGTATGACCGGTTTCTGAAGGCGTAACAACAAGATGTGAGACTAATCACAGTCCTGACAAAAGACCTTTCTTACACAAAGGGACAATTAGAGACCATTTCGTTCTTTCGTCCTGAGGGTCCTGAGCGTCCTGAGTAAGCAAAACGAATTCATTTCAAGGCCGCTGAGCCGTTCAAACTTGGTGGAATTTGTTCAAAAATTTGTTTTGGGTTTAATTGTTAGTCAACGTCACTCAATTTTTTACAATTTTCGACTCCATCTCACCACCCCCACCTCCTCCAAGCAGAAAGAGTCAAGTTTGATAGAGCCTTTTCACCCCCAGAGTATGACATAACGTGTCGTGCACACATTGCATATTGGAAAATAAATGTAATCACCTTTTTAACTTCCTGATGTAACTTGTACAACCAGTACGTCACTTTTACATCACCAATACATCGTCACTAAATTTTGACCAATACATCAGCACATCGCCGTTACTTCGCGTACAATACAAACACATCACGAGTAAATCACTAGTACATCATTCCTTCGGTTTAACATCAGTTTCTTATAATTTTTACAACAATTATTCTTCTTCTGACTACATTTTGAATTATCACCCGAAAGCACGTACAGAAGGCTGGGCTCGCTATTTAATTTTTCTAGCAACGCTAACGCTAAAATCGAAAAATATTTGCGACGCGAATCGCTAGTAGCGAGGCTTTTCAAAAACTAGCGCATAGTAGCGGTCGCTACTAGCAAGCGCTAATGGTACACATTTTCCATCACATTGAAATAATTAAAAAAAGAAGAAAATTTTTGCGGAACTCGTCTAACCGAAAATTATATTCAGAAATATAATCTTTTACTGCTACACCGTACAACTCTGCCGTGCAAATCATAAAAACCTTGCGATGAAAGAGAGAAAAGATTTCGTATGGATTTTTTCATGCGAAATCTTTTCTCTCTTTCATCTTAAGGTTTTTATGATTCGCCCGGCAGAGCTGTGCTGTAATTTACAATTCTCTACATCGGAAAAGTTAGTCAAACTCTCTATTTATATATTTGCCGAAGTCCCAATCAACGTGCATTTACGAGGATTTTCACTTACGTCGCGTCGTCGTCGTGGAAAAGGTTCATCCCCTTTTGACTGTGTACTACCGTCTCACAGAATTTTTGGGAAATTTGCAATGCAATTGCAATAGAAGCGCAAAGATTCTACGAGCTCTTTACAATTGACAATAAAGTACGATGCTGTGTAGTTTAGGCGTAACACGGCAGTACATATATCGAACATTCAGACGTCATATGCTAATCAATATTTGTCTTACGTGAAAATGTTTTTTTTTTACACTTCAGTAAATTTTTTTTCAAGATGACGAAGCGGAAATCGGGATTTTGGCTAGTCGAACCAATAACATACTGCGGAAATTTGAATTGCAAATAATTCGAGTTCGTACATACGTGAAGTAGCGACTAGCGAAATGGGTCTGCGAGTTGACTGCTACTAGCGAAGTGACTGACAAAGTAGCTTCGCTACTATAGGCGCTAGTAGCGTCGCTAAGACTCTCGTCGCTAAGACTAGCGTAGCTAAGACTCTCGTCGCTAAGACTAGCGTCGCTAAGACTAGCGTCGCTAAGACTAGCGTCGCTAAGACTAGCGTCGCAAAGACTGAGTCGCTAAGACTAGCGTCGCTAAGACTGCGTCGCTAAGACTAGGGTCGCTAAGACTAGCGTCGCTAAGATTAGCGTCGCTAAGACTAGCGTCGTTAAGACTAGCGTCGCTAACCCAACCTTGTAGAAAACTTAGTGACAGTTTTTATGAGTTTTTTAAAAACACCCCTTCCTCCGTACGTATTTCTTCTGCCTCAAAATTTTACAAAAAATTATTGCAAAGGGTCGAAAAACACAAACATAATTAGGAAAATTTTACAATCACTGGACCCTGATTTCGTACGCATTCGCAATTAGAAACAATCAATTTTAATTGGGTTTTCCATTTAGATAAGATTACGAAAAGATTTATATCGAAATTAAATTGCCGTCACGTTTTCGTCTGGTTGTTGACCTCGGTATCGTCTCGGAGCAAAAAAGTCTCTCCTTTCTAATGACGTAAATAACAAACATTTTCACTTTACTGACCCAATCTTCCTCCTTGCATATTTTTATGTATATATCAAGTATCTTTTGGTGATAAATTACATCTCTTTGAATACTTTGTTACTCTCCCGCCTTTATTGAAGAAGTCTTTTATGGATATGCCCTTGGATTCTAATCATAAATTAAAAGCTTTTCTGATAGTTTTGTAAAACATTGAAATTGTTGCGCCTTCTTTGGTCAACGAGTAAGAAGCATTCTGTGGTCATGAGTCAAAAATCTAAACCCAGCAGGTACACGAGCCGAACACATCAAACAGACTACTTAAGTAACTTCATTTTATAAATAATCAACAAAAAGTCTCTAAAGCTTTTATGCATGATAGTAGTTTGGAGGCCAACACTGAATGCGGAACACAATTAAATGTTCTGAACGAAAACGTAAAATTCTGATGAAGGTCATCATTCTCAGCACGATTTATTATTTGCATAAATAATGGAATGCTTGTGACGACGAATTTTGCACTTTTTTATTTAACTGTGCGATGATGATGTGTTGATTGAATGATTATTTTTAACATTTTTTGGGTGTTTTCGGCTTTTTTCGTTATGGTTACGATCCAAAAGGAATCGTTAGTAGTGTGATGTGGAAGAATTCTTTTGATGGTAAATGACTTTCATTTATCAATTTAAAAGACTTGTAAAGAGTTGTAATTCTATTAAACAAAATATTTCCGTGTAGGGTTCTCACACAAAGTCGAACGTAATCAGCTTTGAAGTCAAAAGAAAATTGCGAGGAAAGATATGAAAAGAAAACAGCGCAAAAAAAACAGCAACAACACGCCTGCTGCTCAAATGGAATTATATGTGAAAAACCTTTACAAAACCGCATCCCAAAGTACGCCAATGACCGGCCGTTCGGGTGAAAGACCTTCCTTGAACAGTGCTCGAATTGTGTGTTTATTTCATTCTCTTTTTACAACTACACAATATGTTTTTCATTTACGTACATTTGCCTTTTGCTCGTCTTTCTTTTCGCGTAATACTACATTGACTTTACTACAAAATGTTTCAGTTTTTGATTCTTTTTCATTTTTGCTTTTGGTGTGTCCGACAATGTTATGAAATAACGTGCAACGGCCGGCAATTTCACCTAAGTTAAAAATATACATAAAGGGAACGGTTGAAATTGGCAGAATGTGTGCATAACACATATAAATAGTGATGAAGTTGAACACACTAAAATATAAAATAATTCTATTATTGCATGCTGCATATTTACTGCGGTACGATATCAAAAATAAATATTTTCACAGGGCTTTCGGAATGGATTTCGCTCACTATAATATTGTTCTATCGCGAAAAAAGGTTTGTTGTAGCTGATCGTTTTTGTGGGTTTGGCTCATTCTTTTCGGAGGAAAACAATTGAGGGAAAGACGAAGTAGTCAGGCCCGCAATCAGGAGGCTCCTGGGCAGGCGGAGCTTGCTTTATAACCTTGCGAGCCTGCCTTGTACACGTAGAGAATTTTGATTCGTGGCACCAAGCACTCCTTCCATATAATAGAGAGTTTGGGCAAAGTGACTTATCGCTATATTTATAACATATACATATAGCTAAGTTTATGTTTTAAGTTATAAATTATTCTTAAGTTATAAGCTACAAATTATAAGTTGTGAAACTGATCAGTACTGTTTCAGATCAGTTTTGAAACAGATCAGTACTGACGCATATCAGTTTTAAAACTGATCGGTACTGATCCGTATCAGTTTTGAAACTGATCATCACTAATCCCCATCAGTTTGAAAATTAATCTTGATCAGTACTGATCAGTTTTAAAACTGATGCGCCTCAGTACTGATTAGTTTCAAAGCTTATAACTTATAAAAATTTATAACTTTACGCTTTAAACTTATAACTTATAACGTAAACATATAACTTATAACTTATAGCTATGTGCACATGTTATAGCGATAAATGGCTTTGCCCAAACTCTCTAATAGCCGTATCCGCCACGCAAACCCAAAGTTGAATTTTGTCTGCAACATTACCGGTACAAATACCTACGCGCACACTTTGTGATAATGCACGAACCGACGTAACTCTTAGGATTCGTTTTTGAGAATTGTAAAAGTCATAAAGTTAAAACACTTTTCCAAAATGGTGTCTATAACTTAGCGCCGAAACATCGATTTCTTTTTCTGATGTTTGTAAAGGAAATTTACATTTTGCTACACCCCTTGGAACTTAGATCAAATGTCGACGCAAAAATCCATCACCTGGAAATAAATATTTCCGGTCTAATTGTTGATGCGCCGAGGTAGAAGACAAGAAGAGTAAATGTAGTGATAATGACACTTACACTTACACTTACACCCGAGGGCATACACTATTCGCCCTTAAGGCATTACCTCGTCTGACCCAACACAATTAAAGTCTAAATTAAAAAATGTAATGAACGATAAGTTCTTTCAACTCAATTCGTTTAATTGCCATATCATTGACACTTGTCTTACAATTTCGTGAATGAATAATCATTCCGTATCTATAAATGTTTGGACATGGACACGTAACTTGGCCCTTTGCGATTTTATTTCGGCTTTTTTTACGTTTCTGATTTGTATCTTTAAAATACTTTTTCAGTTGGAATGTAGCCAATCAAGTATTACGATATTATGATGCGATAGGGTAAATGTGCTTGGCTACGAGCACCCATCGAAATGTTAGGCATCCAGAAACACCTTCGAATTTCGTCGTTTCCATTCATAAAGGATCTAAGTACAACTCTCAACTTTTGACATCTGTTAAATTCGAAATTTGGCTCGAAGATTTAAAAGTGATTCCGGACGCTGACATGAAAATAAAAAAATTTATGGATCGAACTCATTATTAAAAACTTGATGCCGAAATTCAAATCTGACAGCTGTCAAAATTTGACAGTTGTACTTACATCCTTTACGAATGGAAACGACGATTTGTGTTTCACTTACTCGTCTCCTTTGTTTTATAGTTTATTTTGCTGCATAGGGAAACGAAGTACGCCTCCACATTAGAGGTGGGCGGGTCAACCTTTTCTTCCAAATGGGACCCGAACCGAACCCGAACCAAAATAAAAATTCTGTACCGAACCGAACCCGAAACCATGACTCCAACACGAAACCGTCACTCTTACACGAAACCCTGAATCGAACCCAAACTTTTTTTTAAATATTTTTTTTTTCAGCTCAATTTTGAGAAAATAGTTAAGTGAATTTATTTTTTCGGGCCAGTTCGGGTTTTTAGTCGAGTTTTGGGGGTTACCGCTCACCTCCACTTCATATATACAAAACTTCATAAATTCATTAAATACTGTAAACCGGTACGCGACCGCACTTTCGAACTATTCACTTATTGATAATTAGCATCAAAGCGTTCAGTTAAAGAAATAACTGGACATTAACACTTCGTCATCCGTTCGGTAATGAACAATTTACATATACAGAAAATTTACGGGCTACCAACCACTTACCAAGCGGTAGGTTTATCTTCCTTACGGCATTCCCTAAAGGCTTTCCTTAGACATTGAAGTACCATACTATCTGTTACGAGGCGATAAACCTATTGAGGTGATAGAAGCCCTCAGTGTATCCCATTTGCAGAATCCAAGTTTAAAATGAATCAATGATTGTAAAGTTGCAAACGTTATTATTTTAATGTACTCAATATTGTTGCACCTGTTTCGTTTATTTATTGAATCTTGATTTATGATTCAACTTTAACCAAATGAACATGGCATATCGCAACATTACGGTGATTAATTAACCGCAAATAAGGATTCCGTATGTCGTTCGCATGGCCTTTATTGTTTCCTGTCTTGCTTACATTTGCCTACCTGGATGCAAACACTCTGTTCTTGTTGGAATTATCTGCTTTCCTCCACTTGGTTAGCAAATAACTATTTGTATGGCGTGTGGAGCAAGCTTGCACCTTGTAGTACATACTGACAAACGTATGAGACATGCATAAAGTGCACTTAATCGTTACTTGAACAGACTGAATAAATATTTTGCATTTTAAAGTCTCGGCAAAAACAGCTGTGGCCGAAAATATTTTTAAACGTTTTCATGTCTACTTTAGAATCGTGAGATAAAAAAAAACACATCAGACGTCATACGGTAAAGGTTGTGTGAACATTAGAGATAACATAGTTATTTAAATTCCCGCAAATTTAAAAAGAATTTCTCTTTCACCTGGTCTTGCTCATCCTTCTAGTTTTCGTCTTTTTATAATTTCATAATTAATATCTAAACGCGACAGACACTTTACTTTCATTTCCATCTTTTTTTATATCAATAAATGGCAACGAATAATTTAATAAAAAAAAGTATCTTCTGGGTCAAAGACAAGGTTGTTTCATGATCGGTCATGCCAACATTTAGGCCTTTTACATTACAACGAAAGTTATTAATTTAAAAGTAAATTTTGAGACTTGGTATGGGAATGATGTGAAAATGTATTCATGGATTCTTATGGGACAATTTCATGGTCAAATTTTATTAATTTTAGATTGAATTAACAATGAGTATGAAAGAATTAAATAAGTTCACCTACATTAAAAAACAATCGAAACGCCTACGAAGTTATTTGTCTTCAATAGACACCATCAAGTTCGCTATAATTTTGCACATTATTTATAACTCATTTTGTATATTTAGCTCCCGATAAATATCAAGCAAAAAAGAATTCATACGAAAACCATACCACAATAGACATTGTAAAACTTCGGTCGTTTTATCAGTGAGTCCGAGCTGTTGAAAATGTGGAGAGCCAACGACCTTACCGACCTAACTCAATATTATTATTGTCTCTATTTACAATGCGACGTTCATATATTTGTACGAAAGCATGAAGCCCATATGCATTGCATGTGTGTTTGCGCTGCTCATCCACTCATTTGCTTTCGAAAATTTTGTATATATTTTTAATTTCTTCTCTCATTCACCGACTACGATTCTCTACGCTGAATGTTCTATGGTGAGTATAAATTGAGATGGTTGATGATCTTCGATGATGTAACGTAGTTGGGTTATTTATGAAGATTTTTGCGCGAAAGGTGAGCGAATTCTCGTTTTTTGTTTATTTATCTTTCTTTTCGTGCGTTCGTAGCATTTTGTAAAATGCATTGTACTTTTTTGTGATTGTTTCTCACTACGATTCGCTGGTACAGTTAAGCATTGTTGTTTTTTATGAGAACTTTTTTGCAATTGGAAAATATATGTACCTATTTAAACGCAATACATTTTTTCTTAATCTTTTACATTACACATTCATTCAAAGATGATTTAAAGATGAAAGAAACTTAGACTCTAAAGCGCCATTCATGAATGTTGTTCATTATTGACTTGACGTTCGTACTCTCACCCTCTAAAAAAGCTGCGGACTCCGTACGGACGAATTTGATTCATTAAATTTTTATGGATGATTTTCAATTTTTAGTTTTACATATACCCAAACGTTTGATTTTGTTACACTTTTACCTCATGCCATTGTTTTTTGAATAGAAAAAAGTCAAAGTGTAAATAAAAACGTTTGTCTGTTACATTTTTTGCCGCAGAAAAAAATGTCAATGTTCACGGGTAAATTCTTCATCGTATAACAGATGTCCTTTTGGATCATGGCCCTTGCCAATTTCCACAGGGTTAAATTATCCTTACACGCTAAATGGTCCTAGCGATGGTTATTAGTGAGCGCTAAGAAAATAGAGTTTCGAAAAGGTTGTGAGGTATATAAATAGCATATTCGCAAACGCTTCCTTCACTCTTTTCAATTATAACCTTTTCTTAATTTTTCAAAACCCGAACCAAATGTGTTAAAGTTCACTCAAGCACTCAAAATTTGAGTAGTTTCGGAGCGTTTGACGACTGAAACGAAATAGTGCAAAATTTCAGACTTTCACAACAGTTCCACATTTGGCTAATTCTATCGTTACTCTAGAGGTGAACGTCTTTTATATGCATATTTCTACAGTAAGTTTAGCAACAAACACTTTGCAATGTCTCACTACAAAAAATAAACAAATTTCCTGTTCGCTTTGAGAAATAAATGCAAAAATACCGGTAGTTGAATATTTTTTGCGATAGATAATAAAGCCAGAGGCGCTGAAATTTGTAATACGGCGCTGCCCTCGTCCAACTGTGTTTGGTTCTGAGTCGGCCATTTTCCTCTTCTCTCATTTCCTAAGATCCGTAGTGTCTGGCTCCAGGGCTGGACTGACTACCAATCGGCCCATCGGACGCTGCTCGTTATCGGGCCGGCACATTGATTTATGCGGCATAAGAGAGATGTTTTTTTCCATTGTTACGATCTGACAAGCGGTGTAACGTCGTTTTATAAGGAATTTGTTAGATACTGAATAAATTATGCTTTGACACCGCAGGCGAAATTTTTGAGTGAAATCTCCCTTCAATGAAGGACCTTCATAGCCAAGACATTCAATAAAAAATGAGATGGCTACAGCACCTTAGGCAAAATTCGTGAAAAGAATGGCCCTTTGTTTCTCTCAATTTCTTCATTTCTCTCAATTTCGTATGATGTTTCAAATGGCATATGAGAGAAACATAAAATCCACAATATACACAAAATCGTATACCTTTTAGAATTCATTTACTGTAGACAAGATATTAAAAAAAAAACTGCGGTGGTTATAGCGGGACGGGTGCTTCAGTGGTGAACGCACTGGACTTCCACCGAGAAGGCCCGGGTCCAAGCCCCGAAACGGGGAATTTTTCCCTGAGAAATTATAGACCGTACAACGTCCCTAAGTTCACCCAAACTTCATAAATTGGGTAGTTACTGTTGAGTAACGAAAAAGTATCAGGATAAGAGAAAAATCATTTGTGACATCACAAGCATTTGATGATTCTGTATACGTAACAATGGCCAACGAAGACTTGTTAATATGTCAAGCAAAGAAATCAATGGAGAAAATCGTTGGTGCTACTCCCACTAGTCAACCATAGATGGCGGTGTACTGAAAACATTGGCGGGCACATTTTAAAATGCTTCAATTTGTTTAAATCTTATCACAGTGGCAACAGTTGCAAAAAACCTATCAGATCAGCGCAGGCATGTGTCAGAAATATTTGGCACGGTATTATCGGTCGTGAGGGTATAGACGTAAGTCTCTGTTTTCCAAACTATGATTTCATCGGCGTCACTGGTTAACCGATCTAACAAATTAGAAATATTTCGATATTGTGTACTTAGTTAGCAAAGTAACGTTTACCCGAGGGGTCCCTCACTCAGAGATTTAATTGATTTAAATTTTTTAATCCCATATGATTTAAAGATTTAAATCTCATTAAATCTTTGAGTAAAGAACCCCTCGCGTTTACCCGATCGAGTGTGGGTTTTTTTCCACATTTTATGAGTTCAAGTAAATACCCCGATGATCATTGGTTAACAACCGAACCCTAGGTTGGTCAAAATAATAAAATAAATCAGGTGCAATTTCAAAAAAATAGAAAGTTTATTTGTAATTCAACTTTAACTATAATGGCAAGTAACGTTTACCCGATTGAGTGTGGCTGAGTTAGCTACCGTGCCTGCTGGTATCTTAAACTTCTAGTAGCATTCAAGGCAAAGGTTAAAAATGAATGAATACGTCGGACACGTATGTCAAATCGTGAAAACTTTCGTTCGAGAAGCAATAAAATGTTAAAAAGCAATTTTTGAGTTGAAGGAATTTTATTGCTCATAAACATTAAAAACAAAAAACAAATTTTCATTTCGACACTACTACAAACCGGCTGCACGCATTTGCATGTAAAATGCTTTAGCCTGTTTCCAAGTAAAAGGCAACAACAGATGATTGAAATCTATAGTGGTAAGAATACATTTGAAGACCCTTAATAACATTACAACATCAATGATGTTTACATAATGTAATAAAAAAGGCTTCCTTTGAAAAACGACAATTTCCGTAAATGTTACTTTCAAACAATATTATTCGTTTTACATTTTATACCAAATTGTTTAGAAATTTCTGTAATTATTCATTAGATACGCTTGATTAAAAATCTTCATACAAAGTGAATGGTTGTCTGCAAACGAGAACATTTATTTTACCTTTCTGTGCGGTGCCTCTGTAGCAACTATCCTACCTCCCCAACCTGTCAAAACTGTGTTAATATCAACCTAAATATACTTTCCCGAAGAATGAAATATTTCGCTCAATTTTAAAGTGGTATTTCATCCTTGTGTAAGGTATGTCATGTAGTATAAACTCACCTAGAACGCATAACAAACTTAGCGACGTAATCCGATGAGAGAATTTTATATATTTTCTCTCACAAATTCTCCTCTCCTCCTCGGGGAGAATAGCGAGTTCCAACTCAAGCAAAGTACGGCCCTGGCAGCGCTCTGACCGCAAACTAGAGGTGAGCGGGCGGACCTAATTTTCGTGCCCGCCCGGCCCATGCCCGATATTGTCTTTATAAAAAATGCCCGCCCGCCTGAGGCCCGCCTGAATTTTCTTATATGTCTTTGTGCTTGCCCTAATTCCCATAGGAGTATCTTTAAATTATAAAATAGAGACAACTCTGCCGTACAACACATAAAAAACTAAGCGAGGAGAATTTGTGGGAGAAAATATATGAAATTCTCTTATCTGATTACGTCGCTAAGTTTTTTATGCGTTGTAGGGCAGAACTCTGCCGATTAGTTAATATTCTCTTCATATCACCATAGTACTGTAATGCCAAACATTGTTTTTTCATTATGATAACAACACATCTACATTTGAGTGTTGGGATATATTACTCACCTCATGTGAAGAGTTGATAGTTGATTACAAACTTAACAATTGATCTTTGAAATTGAATGTTCACTACTTCTACGTTTTTAGAAGAAATTGCCAGAAGATGGAATATTTTTTAAAGAAACTGTTGAAATTTAATATTTTAACTCGTAGTGTAATTCTGCGAAATTTTATCCATGAACTGAAATGGGAATTTGTTGGTTATTTGATTTGAGTGGAAAGTGTTGACCGTCCGATGCCCGCTTGACATTTTTTAGGCCAGCCCGAAAAATCGGGCGGGCATCAGGCAGCCCGAATTTTCGGGCGACCCGCTCACCTCTACCGCAAACTTTCGCTCTTGTTGAAATTCACCATTTTCTCCCCACAAATAACGAAATATTCTTTAAGTTAATTTTACGCATGCTGAATATTTTTTACCCCGGAAAATAATCAAAAAGTATTTTTTTAAAATGAGAAAGTATGTTTATTTGTTTCTATTTTCATAAACATATTTTTTCGGAAATTTTGTGTAATGTAAATTGTCTGCATGGAAACTTTTTAACTCTTTTATGACGATGTGCATTAAAGACAAATCTAAACAGTTGGCATGAAATTGTGTAAATGTTGCCGTCCATTTTATTACATGCACAACATTGAAACATCAAATATGTATTTTTTTCTTCAAATTGCAAATAAAAATTTATTTTAAATTTTCATAACACTTTTCAAACCAATGATGGTATAAGACGTTTTTGAAGGCAATAAAGTTCCCTTTTACTTTAGTCTTAAAGTAGTAGAAACCCTTCACTGTTAGAAAAAGGTTTTATGGTGCGTTTTATCGAAACAGTAAACATAAAGGGTTGTCAAAAATTCTGTGGATTTTTATCAAATATACGAAACTAAAAGGATTGCTAAGGAACGTTTTCAAGGTAAAGTGAAATAGTGAATAAAACAATTATAAAAAAGTTATGGATAAAGAAATACCGAAAAACATAGGATGAGGGGCACGTTACAATGCTTCTTTAGAACTTTAATCTGCGTAAATATTCTTGAACTCACACTCGTTCCTGATTTCCATACCGGTTATCATATATAAGAAAATATGCACTCCGAAAACCCCTGTTTTCGCAACACCGCTACTAGGCACCTCCACGTCTTCCCCAAAAGTACGCATTAAATTTTAAAATAAAAACTCTGTCTGAATAGACTCTTTTAATCGGCTTTTATGTAAATCTGACGGCTTTAGCAATTCGTGGATGTCATTATGAAAGCATAACTTCTCGAGGCGAGTGTAGGCGTTCTTGATAGCTCACCTCAAACGAATCAAAATTAATATTTTATCGGGCGGACATCATTAACAAATGAAGAACTGGTGACCCTTCTAGCAATAAAGAACGAATCTATTTGATGTTGTACTTGTTGTACTTTGAACGCTTGATTGATTTTTTGAAAAATTGAATTGAAAACAAATCTACGCAAATTTCAATCGACCTTTTCAGTGCAGCGTCGGCTTGGGTCAAAATCTATAAAATTTCACATCGAAAATCAAGGTGTGCTTGTCAGCTTGTACACCTCGTCTTGAAATTCATTTAAAATGACATATGCTGACGTCTGATTTAATGCAGAATTTCAAGGAATTGTGAATCCAAGCTTTCAGTACGGCGTCGGCTTATGTTATTGGAGAACGTCAGCAGTTGTAAACAAAAACAGTAAATCCAACGAAAACGGATACGGAAACGATAATTGACATATATGACAGCGTTGAAATGCAGAGAAATGAAAGTTCTAAGAGTTGTTTTGATATTGTTCGAACATTTAATTTTTATTTCAATTTTAAATTATGTCTATTTAAATAAATTAAATTAATGCAAATATTCATCTAACTGTAGTGGGTCACAACCAAAAAAGTGCGAAGTCTGACTTCCATATAAACAAGTGTGGCAATTTGTTAAAATTGTTGCAACTTCGAACAAATTAGCCACACGTTGCCTTTGAATTTTTAGATTTGTTTTGTAGTCTATGAATGGAAATAACTGTATAATTTTGGCGTTCCCCTTAAAAGGTGTTATTATATATTTTGAAAGGGGAAGCCTGAGTCACCGTAGAGGTAACGGCGGACATTCCCATGTACCGAACTGGGATTCCAATTTTCCAAGCAAGTCACTTCTCCCTAAAATGTATCCGTCGTGACGCCGCCCTTTCACTGAACCAAACATATTCATATTTATTCCATTTGGTAACACCATTGATTGATATTTAAGCGAATGGACCCGTTCATGACCGTTGTAGTACTGATAATCGTAGAGAAAATTAAACTTCCTGTACAAGTTATGGTGCCCGCGTAGTCGTCCGTTTAGCTCTATTTTGTTTCCGTGTCCCCTCCGTTTGACATTTTTCAATTGTTTCAACGGAGGGGAAACGAAGACAATCCGAAGGGCTAAGCGAACGACTGAGCGGGGACCTTTAAAGTACCTCTCTCTGATGATGGGTTGGGCGACAAATAGGTTTCACCGTGCCATCAATGAATCCGAAGCATCGTTCATAATGCGATTCTTTCTGAGAAATACTTTCGCATAATGTATCAACAAGCTGACGTGACAGGTATTGTTGGTTAAAATTTTTCAGGACGTGGCCTTTTTCATGTAAGATATGATTTATCATCAAATTTATTATTTCGCTCAACGCACTGCGACTTTTCGGAAAGCTCTTCATGAGATCTACGTATCTTTTAAGTCCAACATTTTAGAAAATAAAGAATTAAAACATCAAATGACTTGGATTACCTATTCGGATAAGATAGCCGTTGCAGTAATATGCATAGGCCCTCTCCGGCGGGTATTATAACTCTTGATTCGAAATTCGAATACGTGAAAAGGAGGTAAAAAATAAAGGAAAAGAGTTGGAGATCCTCCATTTAAAAACTGTAGCTGAAATTGAGGGAAGAAAAAGAATGTGTGATTCGATATCCTCATTAGTTACTAAAAATCAGAAAGAATAAATGGAGAAATGAGTTTTAAGTTAAAATATAATATGTAGTTGATTAGAGCGTCATGTATTTCGTTTTACATTTTTTTTTTTTTTGTAAAGTTTTGCTATTTTCAGTTGCTATTAGATTTTTCACATCTCTCTGTTTGCTGTCATATATGTCATTTACCGTGTCCGTTTCCGTTTTCGTTGGATTAACTGTTTTTGTTTACAACTGCTGACGTTCTCCATTATCATTTCGTGATGAATAATATATCAAGCAACGAAAAATAGTATGTTTGTCAGCTTATGCATTACATCATAAAATCCACGCTATTAGTACGACGTCGGCTTGTGTCAAAGTATGCAAAATTTCATAAGGAATTACTTAATCTTTCAAGCGATGAAAAATGGTATGCTTGTCATATCATGCACTTCGTCATGAAATTTGGTATACTTTGGCATAAGCCGACGTCGCACAAATCGCGTGGATTTCGTACACCTTGACATGTGCCGACGTCGCATTAAACTCGTTAATTAACTCGTATTTAACATTCATACTTTGCCAAGCGATGGAACAGCAAAAGAATAATGATCTTTCAACCTTGGCTACACACACAGAACAATATAGTTTCTTTGTTTTTTCTCAAATTCTATTTTCTTTATTCGATTTTCATTAATGCGAAAATTCATATTTATTTATTAGGCGTTTTTATTCATCTTCAATTAACCATGAACATTACCTTTAGCTGAAAGACCTTTGAATTTATAACAGCCTTGAAGCTGAAACTACCGTTTATGGTCTAAGACTTCTTTTTAATTTGATTTTATAATAATATTTGTGGCTTATGAGTTTTATTGTAAGGTATGCGTATATCTGCGAATCTATTAAAGTTTTCTAACGTTTATTAAATTAACACTCTTCAAATTTTAAAAGTGAAAACGTAAAATCAATTGTATTTATGATTGTTCATGAACAAAAGCATTTTTTGAATTTAGACAAAGCCCATCAGCGCTAAAATGTGATTAATTTTTTATTAGTGCAATTTAAGAATTAAGTAAAAAAGTGATCTTGAAAATAGATTATCGAAATAGGAAGTAGGTTTTGTAGGTTATGCCAATAACCACCAAGATATTTTAATTTAAAATTACGTTTGTGGAGGTCAAACCAACGAAGTCATAAATTACAAAATTATCGAAATTTCTTATTTTAAAATTTATGGTCTACTTCCGAGCTCTTCCATTAAAACATGCAGATCAGAAAGGTCGCAAAATTTAAATATTGCTGCATAGTAGAGGCAATAAGGACCAAAATCCGATTTAACGAAATCAATGCAATCCTCACTCCACTAAATCTAAAGTAAATTCTATTAAATCACAGTAAATCCCTTCAATCTTAATAAATCCCAGCAAGATCCAAAAAATCATCGTAAATCTAAACAATTTTCAGAGGAATAAGTGAATGCTGAATCACCTAATCGAATAATCTAAACATCTTAACCTTCAATAAGCAAATCAAGAATCAGCATATTGAGCTCAAACGTTCACATATTCTTTTAATTTTTTTCTGTTCTATTGTTCAAAAGCGCCATTTATTCCTTCAATTCAGTTCAATCCATGCATTCAATTCATACAAACGGAGGTTTCAGAGAGGTGAGTTAAAAAAAACTTATACGGATTTTGGACTAATTGCAGAAAGAATCCCCTTCAGTAAAGTCGCTAATCGTTGTCATTAATGAAAAATATCTTATCGCGCTATCAGTAGTTATTAGCGATCACTAAACTTCCCTAATGAACTGAAATTCAAAAAAGATGAAAGATATTTTTAAGCAACTCCTGGTTATAAATCTAAAATATAGCTACAATTCGATTTAGATCATCAAGGTGCAGACGACGCAACAAAAAGTAGATGAACCTATTCCGAAACTTCAGAAAATTTGCATGGAATGATGTAAAACTTAAAGGTGTTTTATATCTTAGCGGTGCTGGTAGCGTCGCTAACCTAACTATGCTCTTCAGCAGGCTGCTCAAGAGCTATGATATAGTCGAAAGACACCCACTCTTCAACTGTCAAAATATGTAGCGTCAAATATTTATACAAATAAATGTATTCTTAGATTCTCTTTTAAATGGACAATAACGACCTTTTCCATAACTGTGAGTTTGTTGTGCAGCTTTGACGTTTAAAACGTCATTTTGATTCTTTGAATAGACCGACTTTTGATCCCAACAAACTCATTGCAACACATTGCAAAGTCCAATTAACTATTTCTTTGGTTTGTCCTGAATTGACCATAACAGTTGTACTTACCGATGAGAGTGGCCTCATATATCTACGACCTTATGCAGCAGTCACCTTTTTCCATTGAAGAACAATGGTAAAAGTTGGTTAGTGCATAAAGGTGTTGATATAATAGTCTGTTGCCAAAAGAAGCGCGATATTCGAAGGCAATTTGTCGGAATTTCAATATTTCTTCGCAAGAGTGCGTAAAAACATCTTTTACGTACTAGTGCGATAAAATTTTTACTTGCAGCACTCCGCGAAAATGAGTCATTACCTGATGACTTACTTAGTTGGGCCCTACAACCTGTTATTGGTTTTGGCCTCCTCCAACCGGACCTATTCCGCGCCAACGTCCTCCAATCGCTTACTCCTAGTGCTTTCAAATTCGACTCAACTGCATCTTTCCATCTCGTTTTTGGTCTTCCTTGTTTGCGGTTACCACCGAGATTAGTGTTTAGCAGCTTCAGGGGTATACGTTTTTCCTCCATTCTTTGTACATGACCGAGCCACCACAGCTGATTGATTTTGATATATTTGACTATATCGGGCTCGTTGTAAAGCTGATACAGCTCGTGGTTCATTCTTCCTTGATCACTCCTCCAAATATTGAGCGAAGAATCCTTCTTTCAAACACCAAAAGTGTGTTTTCATCTCGCTGTGTCATACACCAAGCTTCCGACCCATATGCTACAACTGGTCGTACCACCGATCTATACAATTCACACTTAAGGTTGCGGTTGAGTGCTTTAGACCGGAAGAGTTTTTGTAGACTGTAGTAACTTCGGTTACCTGATGACAGTTGCGGTAATTTTCATTTTCGCGGGGCTTAGCAAGTAAAAAACTTACAATATGGTATGGTTTATTGAATGGCACTGGTGGAATAAACTGCGTGTCTCTTGTAACAAGGTTAACAAACGAATGAATATATTTCCCCAAACTTTAATTTACATTAATTGCTCGCGCGGGAAAACCGAGTACTAAACATGCTAGGACTGTATTGGTGAATCGGTAAACTATGTGCGTCGATGTCTTTTCCTATTTCTGGCAATCTATATTTTATATTTAATTACGACGATCTGATATTGACGCTACATCGCTCCCCTTCCAGCGAGAGTTTACCCAAAAAAACGTAAAATATTCACTAGAGTCCTAACTACATTACTCTAAGCAAATCGTACTTTCAGAAGGTTGCGTGTTCAGATCACGTCGGGGTCACCAATATGGTTTATTGTATGGCGCTGGTGGAATAAACTGCGTGTCTCTTGTAACAAGGTTAACAAACGAATGAATATATTTAGTAGCTCCCTCAAACTGCTAGTATAGCACACTGGAGTTACGCTATACAATTAATTTCTAATGTAAACAAATTTTGTCAGAAATAAATAAATGAAATGAAATGAAATGAAAGATATTTCTCTAAACTTAAATCTAATGAACTATTGAACTAATGAACTCCTTAAAGGTCGTCTGAAACTCATTCACAAAAGCGGCAGTAACGATATAGAGAATTTCAGAGGGCTTACTCTCCTCCCATCCCTATCAAAAATTTTCGAATATGTCTTGTTTCAACAGCTCACTGCGTATTTGGATGGCCGGAATTTCTTCAAAGGCAACCAATTCGGATTTATTCGGCACTCTTCATGCGTAAATGCTGTGTATCAATTGGTCGATTTCATCCAGACGAATTACAGGAAGAGATATGTTGCAGTTGTTTTCATTGACATAAAACGGGCCTTCGATACGGTTGACCCACGACGACTTTCGCTGAAACTCAGGAGAATTGGTCTATCAGAGCGATCTACTGATCTCATGATGAGCTACCTGTGTAACCGAAGTACAATCACAACTTTGAATGGAAAGTGCAGCAGATTCAGGAGCATTTCAGTCGGTGTTGCACAGGGATCGAAAATGGGACCACTGCATTTTATTACATATATTGCGGATATGCTAACGCTTGGTTTGGTGGGCAGAATGCTCTTATACGCTGATGATACGGCATTGTACTAAACTAGTTATATGACGTTCGGAAAGGCGAAACACCTACCGGACTTTGATATCAGAATTAATGACGAGAAACTGGTACGGGTCACCACATTTAAATATCTCGGGCTGGTTCTCGATGAGCAGTTGTTGTTCAAGAAGCATATCGAACATGTAAAGAAGTTAATTCGCCCATTCATCCTCCTGATGTGGAGGCGCGGAAAGTACATACCGATGGATAAACGGAAGCAAATCTACTACGCCTACATACAAAGTCACATCGTTTACATGCTCTCGATATATGGTGTTGGGTCCAAAGCCAACTGCAAACGATCCAGAATCGGTGTATTAAAGCAATGTTCAGGTTACCTCATTTGACTCGTACCACTTACTTATACAGTACCAGTGTACTTCCGGTCCATAAATTGGCTATTGTCGAACGAGTCACACATTTACACAAAATAGTCAAATCTCTGACAAAGCACAATTTCGATATCAAAACTAACCGAGAAATACATTCGTACAACACACGTAAATTGAACGATCTTCACTGTCTCGACAAGCACCCTGTATTGAAGCAGTCCACGCACGAATACAACCTACTCTGTAGGGACATTCGCCATCTTACTTGTATTGACATTTTTAAAGCTAAACTAAAGATTAAAGTGATGATGAACTGTGTTGAATACAATGTGATATCGCCATACTACTATTTGAACTGAAAACTTAGAATTGGCTGTTACCACCATTTTTTATTAATTATTTAGACAAAACTATTTTTTGCTTTAGTTAGTGTAGTCCATGCTTATTTGTTTTTTAATTTTTAATTTAATTTTTACTTTATTGAGACAACTTTTCTAGTCAAAATGCTAACTTATTTATATAATTGTCCTAATTGTTAATTGTCTATTTTCACCACGAACTTGTATTCCACACATAAAAAAGCAATGATAATAAAAGAACTATTAAAAAAGAAAAAAAAAAACATTAATTGCTCGCGCGGGAAAACCGGGTGCTAAACATGCTAGGACTGTATTGGTAAATCTGTAAACTATGTGCGTCGATGTCTTTTCCTATTTCTGGCAATGGTTTGGAAATTTTTATTTTGACTCGTGAGATTGCATCCCACGCCTTCGGCTTAGAATGCAAACTCCCTACTCGTCAAAACCATATTATAATATACTATTACACGATGAATTGAAATAATTGGAATTAGTGGTTTTTGTTTTGATTTTTTAGTTTTATTTGCTGAGCTTTCGACAACTAGTTGTTGTCATCATCAGAGCTTACTAAAGAATGATTTATAATTTTGACTTTTGATAATTTTGGAATGATTGGTTGCCATGAGTTACTTAATTGGAATCCTTTATCTGTGTTCATTGTAGGATGGTTGGCTTGTTGTATGAAAACACCTTCTTTTATTTTACGGAGTTTGTAGTTTGGTACGACATGATTAGTTCGTTAAAAACGTTTTGTAGTTTGGTACGACATGACTAGTGCGTTAAAAACGTTTTGTCCCACTAGTACGAAAAGTGAACTCATGCGACACCAAAATGACGCACGAAAAAGTTCGTTTTTTGTCGGTGATTTGCAAAAAATATTATTTTCATTGTCACGATGGAATACTGACACACGCAAGCAGTTGCTTTTTTTCAGTGTAGAAAATTATTTTTACTACGAACGAAATCTGCAATTTCCGATATCGTTTATAGAAAATTAACTGCTGCGTTTAGCAAAAATTGCACTGAATGAAATTGAACAAATTACAAAAAATTGATCCGAAACGACTTGCAATTTTTCAATGATTTAATTTTGATGAAAACATACCTTTCGGTTTTACTTAATTTCAATGAAAACTCTATGATATAATTAGCAAAAATAACTCTACATTGTGTTGTGTTTCTGTTGCAGTCATGCACATGGATAGAAAACAATTTCCGATATGAAATGCTTAGTGTTATTAAATAGCTAATAAGGCGCTAAAATAATCGCCAGTGAACAGCGTTTGAAATGAAATGCGGAAGAAAATTAAATGCGATTTTTAACGAAGTGCAATTATTGTGTGAAATGAATAACTGACTGTAAAATTGGCGTTTTCTTGATGCAATGAATTCGTCAAGAGTATCTGGACTAAGATGTTCATTCTCTCTTTTCGAAATAAAATCACAGCCAGCGTTAGAATTACGACAATCGGTCTATACTCACACATACAGACAGGCTTTACACAAACACCACCCCTGGTATAACAAACGATCCGCGTAGGAATAGAATACGTCACAGCGATAAATTTTAATTTGACAGTACTAATGAATGTTCACGCTCTAAGTAGTTTCGCTGTAACTTCAGTAACAACTTCATTATAGGTAGATTCGCGTTGAGGCAAAAAAAAGAGCTATCGATGCAAGGGTGAATATTTCAATAATTTTTATATAAATTCATCGACTTTCAACACATATATCAACAACAACAACTTATTCAATTTACTTCTGAAAGCAAGATAAATTATATATGGAGATTTTTTCGAAAGCTGTGATAAGTTTATCTAAATTCGCCATCGTATCGTCATAACAAAGTTCACCAGTTCAAAGAATTGAAAACGATAAACGAGCCACAAAAATAAATAACAAAAGATTCCAACGGGTTCAAGTATGACTGCAGCCAATAAGCAATGAATTGTTATTTTGCAACATTGAAATTAGCATCAGTGACAGACACTGCATCCGAAATACTTGTGTGATGAGTGAAGTCAACAAATGCAACTCTTTTAATGTTTATGAATATTAACTTTATATATTACAATAGATAACCCGTTACAACTTTAGCGAACAAAATAGTCTCAACTCAACAATCGTCACGGGTAGAGCATTTTTATTTTGTTTAATTAAAAATTTCGTATGCATTTTTGTTTGTATGTGAGTTCAATGAGTCAGGCCCTATTACGTCCAGTCGCAAAAAATTTATTAACAAATATTTATAAAAAAAAAATGGTTTTCGCTGTAACGTTTCGGCTGTTCAGCTGATGCCTGGTGAAATGTTAACGAACTCATAAACACGCGCATATAAAATATATATATGTGAAAGATGAATGCACCATACAATGATATACTTCGTGCACCAGACGTAAAACTCTTCTTAAGGTTCAGATTCTCATTTCAATCGAGCTAATAATAGCCTCAGATATAATAAAGTATCATTGTAATTGAAACACATTCTCGTAATTAGGAACAATTTTAATCGGATTATGACATCAGTTTGACATGCGATTAGTGAGAACTGAAAACCTGGTGCATTTTTATGGAAACAATTACGTTTTACGGATGCACTTTCGAAAGAGTTCGTTTTAATTGCACATTTTTATTGTAAACCTGTACGAAAATCGATAAAAAATCTCAGCTTCATTATGACTCTTGATTTTGCTAACATTGACAGTTTCATTGTTAGCAAAAACGAAAAACTGAGACATAGGGAGATGGAAGGGAATGTATTTAGATGGAATGATAAAGGAATGGATTGTTCGTACGATCCGAGGTTGTCTGGTAACTTTTGTGATGTAACAGATCGCCTTCATCTTAAATTAGTCGAATGGTGAGATAGAAAGTCACAAGTCAAGTGTTGAGGACATTTGGTATCAAATATTATACGTCTCCATCGTTAGTATTTTTTTTTTTTAATTTTTCTCTCCAATCTAGTAACTCTGTTCATCCTTTAATCTTTCGTACTTTCAAGATGTCAAATGTCAGAGACCTTCACATATCATTCGGCAAAAGTCATGCAATAAGCGCATGGATTGACTTTCTTGTGACTTTGCGATTAGCTTGAGCTTTCTAGAATTTTTGTTAATCAAAATGTTTTCAACATTCCTCACGCAAAGACATTTGAAAAATCTTTTTTCGTTATCAAGTTTTTGAAGAAACCGACAAAGAATCATTTAATTACCTTGCCTTCAAAGGTAATTCTTCGTTGCAATAAGCACAACCTGTTCTAATAGAAGCAATTCTAAGGATTGTGTAGTGACACTGTACCGTCTTATCTCAACTGGGAGAGAATTGTGCAGATATTTATCGTTGGGAAAGAATTTTTGTGAGGAAAGTTTTTTAAGAATTCTCAGATTTTTATCGATTTTTGCGAAGATTTTCCTTTCGAAGATAGTACCTTTCGGTGTGAGGTCTTTATTCCACAACCCTAGAATGGTAAACTATCGTCCTACATGTCCTTCTATCGCCCGCCAAGGAGATGGTTTGTTCGCCCAGAGAAAGTCCCCAACCTTTCGAAGATAGTACCTTTCGGTCTTTCGGTGTGAGGTCTTTATTCTACAACCCTAGAATGGTAAACCATCGTCCTCCATGTCCTTCTATCGCCCGCCAAGGAGATGGTTTGTTCGCCCAGAGAAAGTCCCCAAACTTCTAAATCTGACTACTTCTCCTTGGTCTACCACTTGGTCTAACACCCGCGACCTGTGCATCCAAGATCCTTTTCGGTAGCCTGTTATTACACATCCTTTGAACGTTTCCGAACCAGCGCAGACGACTGGCCCTTGTCGCCTCTTCCACGACGAAATCGTAATAATTTTCAAAGATTTAGAAATGTTTCCCGGACTAGGTAACTTTTTCCGAGAAAATTTGCAGGGAAAGTAATCATGAGTATTTTTGGAAAATCGTATTTTCAAATTTTCCAAATAATTTCGAAATATTTGGTCTGTGAATGAGTTCTCGCTTTTTTTTGCTGTTTTTAAGCGTGTATTTCAATAACAAAATGAATGAATACATTAATGACAATATTCTCCATCGCTAGCCACTACTTTTTCCCATATTTCAAGTAATTCACAGATTCCATGTAGAAAGAATTCCTCATTTTTTGAGGCAAGCCAATCAGAGAGCCATTTTTCGATACCATCGAAAGAAGAGAACCGATGTCCAATCAAATCGTTATTCATGCAATCGAATAAATAGTAATCAGAAGGGGCAATGTGTGGCGAATACGGCGGGTGGGGTAGAACTTCCCAGTTCGTTCCAATTAAATAGTTCTGCACAACTTTTGCGACATGTGGACGAGCGTTGTCATGTAGAAAAATTAACTTGTCATGTCTATCGGTCCATTCTGGTCGTTTTTCGGCCAGAGCTCGCTTCAAACGCATTAATTGTTGTCGATAGCGTTCCCCATTAATTGTTTCACCAGGTTTCAGTAGCTCATAATACACAACACCTTTCACACAGCATTTTCTTTGCACAGTGAATATTTCGTTTTGGTTGCGATGGACCTGGCTCACCTGGCCTTACCCCGGCTTTTAAGCGTTTGGGATTCTTGTAATAGATCCACTTTTCATCACCAGTCACAATTCGGGGCAAAAATCCTTTTCTGTTATGTCTTTGAAGCAATAATTCACAAGTGGTTTTTCTTCTTTCAACGTGTCTTTCTTTCAATTCATATGGCACCCAATGTGACATCTTTTGAATCATTCCAATGGCTTTTGAACGTTTGGAAACTGTTGTTCGATCAACTCCTAATGATTCTTGCATTTGACATGAGTCTTCATCGAGTAACGTCGTCGATTGTTCATGTTCATCTTCAAATTTTTTTGATTCACCTGAACGCTCTTCGTCTTCAACATCAAAATCAGCACTTTTAAAGCGTCGAAACCAGTTTCTGCATGTTGTTTGTGATAGAGCATGTTCACCATAAGTTTCTACAAGTAATTGATGAGCTTTAGCCGCAGTCTTCTTTATTTTAAAGAAGTACAATAAATCCTCCCGCAAATGAACCCTTCTTGGAAGAAAATTAGACATTTCTAAAGAAGGAAAAATTTATGTTCTGCTAAGAATCGTGTTACATTGTTTACTGAATTTTATTGACAGTAATCATAGTTGTCAAAAAAATATAGTTTGACTGACAGTAGTTAGCTATATTTTTATCTGACGCCATCTAACAATAAACAGCGGGAACTCATTCACAGACCAAATAATTTCCAAATTATTATTTGGAAAACTTGGAAAATTTTTGGAAATTTTGGAAATAACTTTTCAAACTTTTCAAATAATTTCCAAATTATTATTTGGAAAATTTGGTAATTATTTGAAAAATTTGGAAACTTTGGAAATTGTTGGAAATTCGATTTTCTAAAAATAGTACCAGGGCCTATTTTTAGAAAATCGAATTTGGACTATGAGGATGGAAATTTGAAGAAAGGAGGAAAATGGGAAACACGGCAGGGCCTATTTTTGAGAATTTAATTCCTAAATTTTTTTAAAAAATTCCTAAAAATTATTTAAAATTCTTTAAATCTTAAACTGAGAATTTTATGGAATTTTTAGGAATTAACTTTCCAAAAATAGCGCATTGGTGGCCAGCCAGTTGAGGTAGCATGTGTTCAATAAAAGGGAATTAAGTAGCACAAAGTTGGCTACTCACAGCACAATCTTTGGGCCAACGATTTTATATGGTAGTGAAAGTTGGGTGGACTGCGGTTACCTTGTGCATGACCTGGAGGTTTCTGATGGTGAATCGGAGGGAATAGTGACAAAATCATATCAGGAATTACGACATCAGGGAAAATTTAGGGTTTATTGAATGATCAGGTCCCGGGTGTGCGCCCTAGGAGAAGGCAAACTACAAGGTTGAGAGACTCAATTAATCAGATTTAGAAGTTAGAGGACTTTCTCTGGGTGAACAAAACATCTCCTTGGCACAGAATAGGAGGGTGGTCTTCGATCACCGGGTATGAAGACTTCACACCGAAAGGTACAAACAGTCTATAAAGTTTGATGATGATGATGATGAAAAGTTACATCCCTAGGGGTGATATGTAAAAAAATCAATGTTTGCAGCTTAGTTGTTAGAGATTTGATTTATAACTTGTAGAGAAAAAAAATGTAAAGAGAGTGAAGGTTGTGGCACTCGCCTCAAGTGAATTACATTCCGCGCAAGAC
The DNA here is from genome assembly GCA_029228625.1 of Pseudolycoriella hygida. Lineage (NCBI taxonomy): Eukaryota > Metazoa > Arthropoda > Insecta > Diptera > Sciaridae > Pseudolycoriella > Pseudolycoriella hygida. The sequence goes on along the minus strand of CM055404.1, from coordinate 41,265,873 downwards.
AAACTTCACACTTCCAAAGGAATTTGGCATTTTCCATCTTGGTTATAAAAATAACTATTGAAGAACCAGATGGTTTAGTTCAACGTACGAAATACCTACGAACGAAACTGTCAATACCACCTAAGGTATGAGACTAAATTAACAAAATTTGAATATGGAATGCCCTTGTAAGCATTTTGAAAATTTGCGAGCAGCGTATGACATAAGCAGACGATTATTGGACAAATAAAACGGTTGATGGCACGAACAAAAAAAAATTATTTTGAAGGTAAATTAGTTTAAGTTTACAAACTTGATTAACCTGCGCTTTTGTGCGTTCTGCTAATTCAATATCGAGATTCAAGTGCTTTACAAAAACTTTTATTCGTAATAAACTAAACGACCTGAAGGCTTTCATATACAAACATAATTTTTTTTTTCGCTCGTCAAATATTCAGCATAAGCAACTTCAGATAATATTTGAATTCCAGTTCGTTTTTGTCGATAAACCACTAATTACATAAGACATGAATTGAATTTAAAGAGTCATAAAAATCGCTTTTTGAAATGAGAAAAATGTTCATACAGAGCTGAGAGTAACAAGAAAGTCAAGGGAGCGCTGAAGGTCGCTTTTCGTATCACTTATGCTGTCGTTCATCGTCTTTAGATTCAGCAACACACAATTTTCATATCGATAATATAGTTAGCAATTACAGTCGAACATACAACGCACCACTTTTTTTTTAGATACGACGACCAGAAAGTGTGTTAAGGTCAATCGAACACATTGACGAAATTCGCGAATTTATCATTTCGCATGAATGCTGCATATTAAATACGAAAATTTTTGGTTCGCATCTTTGTGTTTGTCGCGACATTCATTGTTGTGAAATTCAATTTATTGACTGTGCTGTGAATATATTCGTTTTACACTGCACAAAACCGGGTCCTTGCGAAGCGAACGTATTGCGTCTAAAATTCTATGAACGAATATGCTTGCGATTATGTGATGCATAAGTATGACTCTCAAGAAAAAATACCCAAGGCTAAGTGAACCCAAAAAAAGTATATCAATCTAATACTTCCGGTAAGCCTATCTAAACGAGAATAAACAACTGAACCTTGAACAATTTTCATATCAAACGTTAAAACGTAACTACTAAAACACTATTCTTACACAATTGTGCGTTACATCAACCTATACAATTAAGATAGAAGTTGTAGTCAAACATTGACATTGACAATAAATTAATAGAAAATGTTTTACAAAGTAGAAGGTATAACATGCAAAAGGTTTTTTTAATTAAACTGAAGATTTTTACAAAAAGATTATAAATAACATTTTTAGAAGTTTAAAATAAAAAAATGTTTGTTTTCAGACATAGTCACAAGCTCAAACAAAAAAACGAGATTAAAAGAATTTTTCAATAAAAGTTCTGATAATCGAAACTTTAATAATTAAATAAAATATCATTTTTCAGAGGTTCATTTGACCTCTAGATGGTTATCTTTGTAAGTGTTAGGTATGAAAATATGTAATTGCTGATATCGCATATTTTTCAATAGCCAAGGACGATTTAGTTCTGATAAGACGCTTTTTTTATATTCGTATGAAGCGCTACAGTTACATTAATCGCATTACAATATTTCGTTACTACGCCCCACAACAATCTCAAAGTTCTATCGAGTAATAAAAAGTAATGCGAACAACTTAAATTTGTACGTTTCGCCGAAACACGAGATAACATGTTGACGTGTCTTCCCCTTATGTGATGTTAAAAGTGACCTCCATGACATATGATTCCATCTCTTTCGTGCATACATGTAACAAAGGAAAGACAAAGATCGAAATTGTTTGTTTAATGTTGACATAACCTCACAATCGAATTTAATCGAATGGAAACGCAATTTAAGATTGTTTTTCAGTTTCAACTTCCTGGAAAGTTGTATTTATCAGATGTATGGCGAGCTTTATCTTGATAGAAAACATCAAAGCATTTCAAGCAAATAGCTGATGCGAGTAAGTCACATTAATTGGGGGAAGTTTAGAATCTTTGTGTTAGTCTTAACTAGATACACAATGTCACAGGAAACATACTTGAAAGAAGAAGGACAGAGGAACGAAGATCCTTCTAGTCTACAGGCTAAAGGGTCAAGGGGGACACGTCTCTTATGTGAAACTCCGAACAAACCCCGTTAATATCGACCAAGCAATACAAAATATTCGGTAAATTTAAATTGGTGTTATTGGAATCAAACACCTCCACTAATACTTCAAATATTAGTGGACAATTTACTCAGTGTAGTATAACTTCTTGCTTCAAAACTGTTAGATGGGAGAGATCTGACAAACTGGTAGACGTGAGAGGTCTAACAACAAAAATCTATCTGGTAGATGTGAAAAATCTGTCAACCAAACGAAATCGATCTCAAGAATTACGTATAAAAGCTAGGCGCTGATGTTTGTTCATTCCATTATCTGTTCTTGCCAACAACAGATGTTTGTTTACTCCGTTCTCTGTTATTGCTGATATACACATGGTCTCGCGACGAAGAGGCGTTAGCGTCCCAATCAGCTTACTTTGTTCGGTGAAATAGATAATTACTTACGTAATTTCTTCCCCCTGTTGCATAGACAAATCTGGTCGTTTTCAAGCTATACAAACTTTTAGCAAAATTCAGTTAATACCGACCAAGCAACACAAAATATTCAGTAAAAAAACCCCGGTTTGGATTTCAGCTCATTTAATGGACGCTCAATTTTGAATTTTTCATTGCGTTACATTCGAATTTCGTACGATGTATGCGTAATTACGCACGGTTTATGCGTAATTACGTACGCTATATGCGTATTTACGTACGGTATATGCGTAAAATCAGCACACAAACAATAGATTTTTATAGCGCCATCTTGTGGCAAATTATTCAAGTTTCAATTAAAATTCAAATGTCGAGCGGACTAAAAGTTTCTTTTTTTAAGATTTCATGGAATTCGTACTCACATAATTCAAAATCATGTAATTCATATAGGGATTCAGTTGCTACCCGACCTCTTATATTTTTATTTATTTTATTTATTTCGTCAAATAATCCTTACTACTAACATTTTACAAAATATTTACATACAAAAAAACAAACAAATTTTATTCTGAAAAGCGATGGTTAGAATGACAGTACAAATGGCAGTGAAGTTGGTTGACATTTAATTAACTCTAAGTATATCGTTTTCTGTACAGTCTAGAGCCTATTGGCCATTCTCAATGAAAAGTGAAACATCTATTATTCTCCTAACGTCGGTATTATGCACTAAAGATGATCTGCTCCAAATGTCAGAATTCTTAAATAAGTTAGTGTGATTTAAATGTTAAGAGCGTGTTCGAAAAGTAAAATGTTTCACAGAGTTGCTCAGTTAATGCTGTCATTGTTAACTTTAAGGTTAGATTGTTCATGGCCAAAATCGGTCGTGAAGAATGTGAGAAATGTCATGAAGAATGTTTGTTGTTGTCATCGTTAGTAAACACAGTTCGTCAATTGAATTAAAATTGTCAGTATAGTGGCTAGGAGTGCGAGGGACGATTATGGAAGGTAATGAATTAATTTTTAAAGCATGGAAGACAATTTGATGGTAAAAATTTTGAAATATTGTCAAATATTTTTATTCAGGGAAACCCAGCGAAACATTTTAGTTACTGAACGCTTTATGGGGTTTATGTCAGAAACTTGTCTAATATTCAATTTTGCTCAGGCGCTCTAAGTGTACAGAATGTGTTGCCATCTATTTTCGTTAAGAGTTGCCTATAGTGTTAGTAATAGTAAAAGTTGTCGGAAAAATATTTTTTCATGCTTTCGGATGGAAAATGTGTCATTACCGTCTCGCTCAAAATCGATTTCGAAATAGAAAACTCCCAAACGTCTCAACAACAAATCTCCCAGGAAGACAGTAAATAACTATTTCTTTGCTGCTTAGGACAACAGATGATTTTCTCAGGTTTTTCATATGAAACATTTTACATCCGTCCTTCTGTCTCTTTGACACGTACCACCGAGGAATGGGAGCGTCAGTACACTTTCAGATGAATCAGTTTGTCGGCTATATGCTTAGGTAACTTCAGCAAGTTTCATCAACCAGATAGAGAACAAAATGGTCTTCGCTCTATAGAACATCATCTTTCCGTTTAAGTTTACGTTACAATAGAATATTTAAAAAAAATTCAAGAAAAAAAATCCCAAAGGAATCAAACAAATCGTTCAAACGCTACACCCTGTACACCATGAACGTGTATCAAAATCATTATCGCTTAAATGAAAGAAACATGAAAACTTTTGAATCATAATGTAGGGCCTAGGTCATCGTCAATGAAACAAACTAAACAACTACAAGAACATTTGAAACTTAATGGCATACAATCGAATAGTAGAGAGTATAGGCATATGCAATACACATAAAGCTGAAGCGTCGTCATAACGCAGTTTTATAAAATTGCTGTTTATTAAAAGCTTGTGCCAGTCGGTGTTTCAATGTTTTGTAACCCTGGCCTGCTATTGAAGATCTCTATCATTTTTTTTAAATAATATAAATATATACGAATGTCTACACATTATTGTATGGATACATGTTAGTGTAGTATGCACGGCACATGCTTCATTGCTGAATCTTTTGCGAATTATTTTAAATACTCGAATGAGTTTTATAAGTTAAGTAATACGTAAAAATATCACATTTAATTGTTATGCATGTTCATGGGTGGTGAAATGATTCAAAAGCGTGAAAAATATTAAATCTGTTGACTAGATGGAACTGATGTAATTGTATAATTCGACAACGAAACAAAAAATTCACGCAAAAAAAGTGTTAATAATTGGAATTGATTGGATCTATAGTTTGCATTCCATATTTACATTTGTATTTATATCTGACGATTAATTGTTTATCTTGTCCTTGAATAAATTATTTACTAATTTTCTTATCTTCCACAAATATAGCAATCAATATAAAGCGAAAATCAGAAATATATTTGGAGCAAATTAAAAATAGTATGGAGCAATGTTGTTATCAATGACCAAAAAAAGCATTTTTCGTGCGTTTGCGCCGTATTCTTCTTATGAGAATTTCATTTCTTTCGATTCCAATTTCGTTTCAGTTTCCAAATACTTTAGGTTTTCCTTTATTAAGTAGCGACAGCTAGCTTATGTTTTCACCCTTTATGTCCGTTCGTTCGTCTGGGCGCTCACCGGGAGCTCGTCGATGATTCAACGGGGAATCGCCGATGATTCACTGGGAATTCACCGATGATTCGTAGGAGAATCACCGATGATTCATCGGGATATCACCGATGATTCATCGGGAAATCACCGATGATTCATCGGGAAATCACCGATGATTCATCGGGAAATCACCGATGATTCATCGGGGAATCACCTATGATTCATCGGGGAATCACCGATGATTCATCGGGGAATCACCGATAATTAATCGGGAAATCACCGATGATTCATCTGGGAATCACCGATGATTCGTCGGGGAATCAACGATGATTCGTCGGGGAATCGCCGTTGATTCGTCGGGGAATCACCGATGATTCATCGAGGACTCATCCACGATTCGCTCCTTTTTTTAGGGAACGGATTAGCTAAGTGGTAATGTACTGGCTTTCCACCCAAATCCGGGTCCAATCCTGGTAGGGGACAAATTCTGTATAGGGTGTATGACGTCATAATTGTCATTCTTCTATGTACGATTCGTTGCGGCACCAAATTCACAACCATTATTAACCCAATTCACCAAATTATGAAGCCTGTATGTGACTAGGAACGTTACTTTCATGCTATACATTGAAGAAAAATCCTATACAGAATTTGTCCCCAACCAGTATTGAACCCGGATATTCTTGGTGGAAAGCCAGTACGTTGCCACTGAGCTAACACGTTCCCTAAGAAAGTAGCGATATATCGATGACCGAATCGTGGGTGAGTCCACGTAGACGGAGACATGAATGAATTAACGTTTTCAAGATTTTCAAGAAAATCAATCTTTCGAGGAAAAAGAGCATTTTAAGGAAAAGTAAAAGTTTACAAAAATTTCAATAAAATAGCACGAAATTCAAATTGATAAAGAACTACGCTAAGGCCAAAACTTAACGAATCAAATTAAACTGAATTTCGACCTATCCCAGAGATCCCGCTGTAGAAACTTCCCAATAATATCGCTGAGGAGACCTCTCAGACGTTGCCCTGGGGAGATCTTCCAGAGGTCTCGCTGGGGAGACCTTCCAGAGCTCTCGCTGGGGAGACCTTCCAGAGCTCTCGCTGGGGAGACCTTCTGAGGTTTGCGCCAAGGAGTTACCGAGGAGGGGTGCACAGACATACGGACAGGAAGGGTGAAAACATAAAGTAGCTATCGCTACTTAACAAAGAACTCACGACTATCATAATTCGGTAACATTCTCATTTGGAATAACTATAATAATGAGTATTATAGTCGAGTCGGCTTTAATGTCGCAAGACCTTCGCATTTACACCATTTGTGTTGAATTTGGCCGATTCCATCATGAGTAATACGTTACATGCACCTCTTCCCTAACTCTGGTAAAACAAGAAAAAGTAGCGGAAAATTCAAAATATTTAAAAATTTTTACTATGAATGTTACACGGAAATAGAGAAAAACGAATTCTATAATTATAACTAAATTCAAAATTGAACTTTATTCCCAAACAAAAAAGTTATTCAAAAACTTTTACTGCAGAAAAAATAAAAAGTTTCGAAAGCAAATACGGTCAAGAGGTTGTTCATAAAAGACGTCACGCTCTGGGAGGACGTGAGGGGGTTCAGAAAAACGTGACGGTGCATGGAAATATAGGTCAATAGTATATTACAGTGCACCTTGCGAAAGTAATTCATTACATGAGGACACAATTTTGTTATAAGAGTTTGGAGTGTTTTTTTGACCAACAGGCTTCGAAAACGTTATTTTGACGAGTCAAACACCCTACATGCATGGTTTCTATAGGGGTAAACATACATGTAATGCTCAACTTTCGGATGGGATAACCAATAAATTCCATTTTGCGTGATATGGAGGGGGAGGGTCAAAAATTCTGAAAAATAGCGTGACGAATTTTTGAACAGCCTCTGATCGGCGCCATGCTTGTTTGAAAACAGTTTACTTACTCACCGCATTCATTTCCTCTTTTGGATATTTTCTATTAATAAACTTGTATGTTTGCACAAACACATCAATGTTGACGAAATGAAAGAATACAATTTGAAAATGTTGCCGTAATGACAATGTATCCTTTGCAAAGTATTTGTGTGCAAATGCTATAGTTATTTTCGTTACAACGAGGAAAAAATGTTTTCTCATTGGGTAACTAACTACATTCCTTCGATCCGAATATGACATGCTCAATTAAGAACATCATTTGACAGCATTTGACAGTAATTTAATGAAATTGCCAGTTTTTCCCGTAAGAAGCGTAGAGTTGCGCAATCAAAAAAAAGGATTTCATATTCTAAAAAGCCTTTCAGTGTCCCTAAAAAATTGACAAATTTTAATTTTCCCAACATTTCCATTTATTATCGGGAATTTCGTAGAGGAAAATGTAAAAACCCGACTTTTCAGTTTTCCCCAGATTCACTTTGAATACACGCTAAGGACGTTGCGTCGTAGGTTCGTTCGATTTTCTGTCCGCAAGTATGTGAATAATATCATGAAGTGACGTCGCTTCAAAACTCTTTGAAAATTCAATGTGAAACAAATGAAAAATTTTGATATTTATTGGTCGGCCCCTTGCCAGGCGTATATTTACAAAATGAATACATTAAACTTGTCAATCAACGGATCAGAGTTGAGACTGTGTTAATAATATGGAAATCAGCTGGTTAGGAGAAATTGTTCTAGTAAATTAAAATAAATTTCTAATACAATAACAAAGTTGTAAATCGTAAAGGACAATGAATATGAGAAGAAACTAGTTGGTATTTTCCAAGTAAAAAATACTTTCCACATCATGATTACCGGTTTTCTAGTAAAAACTTTCCTCGCTTCTCGTCACGTTATGTATTTGGATTCTGTTTACCGTTCCGAATGATATAAATCAACAAACATATTGCGCTAGTGTCCTCTAGGTTGTAACGTAATGTTACGTTTTGCACATTACATACATTTTGATATATAATTAAAAAGGTAATTCAAATGGTAATGATCAATGCCAATGTCACGACATTTAAATTTAATAATAGTTTAAAAGTTGTTCACTGTTCACGCTCATTCATTTCAACAACACAAACATTGATCAATATAAAAAAAGCCGATGATTTACAAACGAAGTTAAAATCGTCATAAAAATGTTTCTATAGGTAGATGTCTGTCTACAGTCTACACATTCAGCAAAATGTAAATCCATCATATGTTGCCTTCTTATTTCAAAAATATACGAACAGAAATTATAGAGCAATTCAATTATTTTTATCATCATTGATCGGTGGGATCGAAACATTTCATGTGTTTTAGGCCTATACGAAGTACTTTAAGGTATAGCAACAAAAAAACTCTACAACACTCCGAATTTAACATCGGCATTCCAATAGTGATACGCAAGTATATTAGTGAATTATAACCAAAATGTAATTGTTAAGTAATTGAAGAGTCGTCACAACCACAACATACATTTAGTGCGGCAAAAGCTTATGTCAAAGGGTGGAGGAAAATAGAAAATTTTTCCAAGGACTTATAGGTTAGCCCATATTACTGTTGAAAATATCTATGATATGAAGAATTTCATGTATAAACGGAAAACTGAACGTTGGAACGAACGGCCTCGACTGACTCAACGATGAAAAAGAAAGATTTTCTTCAGGGCCGTTTCCAGCCATATTTTTTTTCCTCCTCTCAGCTCGCACTGGAAATCCTCTCTGAGTACAGCCCTGATTTTCTTCCTCAGAAAACGCCTCTGGGGCTTTGTATCATATAACACAATTAAAATATTTTTTGGATTATGTGTTTGAAGCCGTTCCAACATAACATACTTACAGAATGGCTAGAAGACTACAAGTGACCTTTTAAGAGCCGAATCCTGCGTAAATAACAAATTATTCAAAATTATAGCTCATGTACAGTGAGAGGATGACTCTTACACGAATGATAGATGAATCAGAATTCAAAAAGTTTGAGTATGGTCGAAAGTTGCCCTGAAAAATTATCGCATTCCAAGTTCATTTGTGATGTTATTTATTATGTATGTATTATGTATTATGTTATGTATTAGAGAGTTTGGGCAAAGCGACTTATAGCCAAATTTATAACATGTACAAGCTATAAGTAATAAGTTATATTTACAAGTTTACGGTACAAGTTATAAGTTTATAGACCAGATCAGTATTTTAACTGATCCAAATCAGTACTGATCAGTTTTAAAACTGATACTGATCAGTACTGATCAGTTTCAAAACTACTAATCCAAAACAGTTTTGAAGTTACTTTGAAAAAACATCGCATTCCAAGTTCGTATGCGATATTGCCTCAGATCAATTTTGGATCTTCATTGTGAATTAGCTTTTTTTTGCTTAAATATCATCCTGACAGAGTACAGTATTATTTCAAATATTATGTTATTATGGACGATTTTGACGTAGCAAAACATTGCAACTTAAACAGTTCACTTTTTTTAGATATGTTTTGTAAGAAATGAAGTCTTGCGATGATTTAAAAGATTTACGATGATTTAAATTGATTCTAATCGTACGGGTCTGGCGTGAGTTCTATGATTTTTCATCTATTTCTTTTCACTTTATTGAGCTTAGCTAATCCGAGTTGATCTTGAATATAAGTATACAAAATATTTTACATTCTTGTAGCGAAAACAAATTGCTTAGTGAGCGTTTGTTGTAACTTTAATGAGTCGTCAAAATGTGTGGAAGACATGTATTACATTAAATTGATTGTAATTTATGCATGAAAAAAATATATCGTTTAAAATTGAAAGTAAACTTTGTTTGGTGTAACATTATTTTGTGTGAAACACTGAAAGAACGATTTTCTTTAAAATATGCATATAAACAAAAAAATAAAAGTAAAGTAGTTCATAGCCGAATTAGTTTATATTTAAAATTTAAACAATTCCAATCGACCTGAATTAAATGTGTCGAATAATAAATCCATAGTGCAAACGTAAATAAAAATTGCAAACTTTTATTGTTTCAAAATGCAAATGCATGAAAACTAATCAAAGAGAAATAGCTCCTATCAATGTCTAGTGTGCGCTTCGTGCACATAATATTGCGCATTACAGAAAACAATGTGTCTCCTAAAACGACGTAACAAATAATCGGTTTTTTCTTGTCTCACTCTTGATTACGAAGTGGTTTGAAGTGTTACAAAATCAACTCATGTCGTGGGAAAACTGCCAAAAAGATAACATCAGAACGAATTTATTGTCCAAATGTTTTTCCATTTTCATATACCGGGTTTTATAAAATAGTGCTCTGTTTGCCCTCAATGAAAACTTCACCACTACGTACACTAACCGCAACTGAACACGACATATTAATTTTTAAGGTTGAAGGGCATGGGTTCAATTGAATTGCGTAATGTGGTGGAATTGGAACTGTTTTTTACTAAAATTATTTTGAAACAATTTCCTTGAGTTTTAAACAACCAAAAATTTGATTCGCTTACTAGACTTCATCACAATGAGTGATTTTCAATCAATTAAATTATACACAGTACAAGGACTTTCTATTGATTGGAAACGGCTCTAGAAGACAGTCTGATAATTTGTGAATGTACGCATGACAGGGCCTATTTTTGGGAATTTTTATTCCTCAAAATTCCCGAAAATTCCGTAAAATTTTCGAAATTAATTTTTTTGAATTTTCAAGTATTTTAAGGATTTTTCGGGATTTAATATTACAGAAAAT
>CM055404.1:41216813-41254479 GCA_029228625.1 Pseudolycoriella hygida | reverse complement strand
TCTGGAATTTTTAGGAATTTTCGGGAATTTTTAGGAATTTTTCGCGAATAAAATTCTCAAAAATAGGCCCTGGTATATGAAGTTCCATTGGTTCGCAACGTCACATGCGGACAGTAAGTCAAGTAGATAAAGTAGATAGAAGAGAGTCAATAAATGAGTCAATGTTTAAAATAATCTCTCTATCTCTCTCTATCCAAGCACAGAATTCAATTACTTTCAATTCCTAGGACGGAAAACTGCTCTTTCCCGTCCTATTTTAAAACAGAAAAGCAGTTTTCTGAACCCTCAGAATGAAAAATATTGTACGAAACTCGGAAAAAAATATGTTTTTGATTAGTGTGATTGCAGCCCTTGGCTTTGCCGCGGGCTGTAAACTTCACACTTGTCAAAAACATTATAATTTTCCTAGTTACGTAATAGTTATTTGTGTGTCTGTTTTTGACGACTCATTTTAGGCAATTTCGCGTGTTGTAGACCGAACAGAGCGAGGTCTACATGCGAAAGTGCCTAAAATGAGTCGTCCAAAACAGATACACAAAAAATTTTTCATGCAGAGGTCCAAAATCGAGAGAAATTTATAAAATTTCCTTCGATTTTGGCCCCGAGGCATGAAAATAACTATTTCATTACGAGGATTCGGAAAATAGTTTTTTTTGGTTTTTCCAAGGACGGAAAACAGCGGTTTCCCGTCCAAGGCATGAAAAATTTAATACGTCATGTCACTTGTTAGCCCTGCTAACGGTCACGTAAATAACTACTCTTCATACATTTTGTTACGAACAGCCTCAAAACGTGAACTAAAAAGTGAATGGCGTACGTATACTTTAAAATAGTGGGCAAGTTCTTAGCTTATCTTTAATAGGGCTCAAAAAAAAGCATGACAGGCCAAATAGACCATAAACTAATGGGAAAGAATATTCTTTGTATATAATGTGGTGATGATGACCAAATGATTGCAAAATTTTCCCACATTTTTACGATCTATCTGAGAAACCTGGCTACCTCATCAAGTCACTTTGCGTCTTTGCTCAAGTTTATTTTATAGTTTTCACCTTAGAAAATGTAAGCAGAACTAAGTTATTTATGGTTGTTTGTTTATTCAGAAAAGCAAACGCCATTCACGGTTTCTTTTAGGGAGAAAGAAAACGTTACTAAAACTTCCGGCAACTTATTAGACCCGTACGAAGTTCTTCGAAAAGGGGTCTTATGAGTTTACCACGACGTTTGTAACCACACCAATTTTGACCCAAGAGTAATAGGGGAGCTTCGATCATGGTCCTTAGATGACGAATCAACAATAAAAAAAATGTCCGTCCGTCCTTCACCGCGATAACTCGAACAAAACTGAACCGATTTTCAAAAAATTTTTCTTCACTGAAAGGTGGGATTGAATCTGGTCACTGTCGGCCCAAGGATCGCCGAGCTAGTTCCGTTTAAGTGGTATTTCGTACATAAATCGAGTAAATCTTTTCCGATTTTCATAATTCTTTTTGTTTGAAAGGCGTGGGCAGTTTCGCGGGTGGAATCACCTATGAATAACATTCTGTAAAATACTGCATCAGGTAACTAAAAGGACTCAATCCGCATGACAGAAAAGACTAACAACAAAGCCACCTCATATTCTAGGGAAAAAAATTGTAACTCAACTGTATACAAGATGGCGCTGAGAGCATTTCAAATACGTAGGGAGAAAAACTGCAGTCCTCTTCTACTAATTAACGGGGTAAATGCTTCTTGAAACCCCTAGCATATCTGATAAGTAATGGCTGATTTCATCGGTAACCCATACATTGTCGCTACCACATCACCTGGGGAACGAATGTGTTTTGTCTCATGTTAATATGAATAGCATTGAAAGAGTGATAGAGACGAAATTCGTTACCCAGGTGACGGTATCGATGGAATTAGCCAAAAATCATTGACTACCTAGTTCATATTAGTAACTTTTCTACCAAGGTAGTTATGATGGTATATCAGTGACAACAGCGTTTTTTGCAATTGTGTCTGTTTTCTTACATCAAAACGTGCGGGCATGGAGAAATCTTCTATTACTATTCAGCAAGAGTCTCAAACCTTGCACTTACCAACCATGTAAAGTTAATATTCGCAAGTAGTTGCGTAACACATATTTAACCTTTGACCACATTTGGATCGATGGATTATGTTTGAAAAATTGAATTTTAACCATTGTTGATTGTTCCATCAAATCGAGGTTGTTTAGCTTATGTAAAAACTAATCGATTTTCGGAAGATCTCTTGTTTCGTTTGTGTTTTCTAACAAATCGTGAGGACCTTGAATTCAGGCAGCTTATCAAATATATGCTAACAATTCTAAGTGGATACGTTTAGAACCACTGGCTTCTACACATTATATTCAAAAGCAACAACTAAGGTCGAAGACATAAATTAATCAACCACGATAACCTGATGAAAGCTTGCAATAACCTTCTTTCCAAATGATGTTCTTAACGAATTAATTAACGTCTGGTCATCAAAACATAAGCATTAATTTGGCAAGGACACTCATAATTTTCGACGCTCAGTTATTAGATTTCAATTAAGACAATCTAAGAAAACTATAATTCTAAACCAGATGCAATAAAGTCAATCGATCAGCAGATTCGATAAAAATTGTAGTTTTTGTTTCAGCCATTTATAAAAACAACAACAAAACTTGTTTGACACGATTTAAATAAATTATTGATAGTTAGCTGTGTATTTGATTGCATTTGCATATTATCAAAGTGAATAAGCTATTTCACAATATGTAGATAAAAATTCGTTTCCGGAAGTATCGGTTGTATCTTGCGTCCGGAAGAAATGATGGTCACCATTAAAAATCGATGTTATGTTCATTTTCAAGGCATTAAGAATATTAAACCGTTGACATCTTATGACGAATCAACCAAATCGTCGGAAAACTTAAGGTCCATTCGTGTTAAATATTCGTTTGTAAGAATGTAACGCTAGTTGGAAAAACCATTATCTTTGCTATCTCAACGATTACATACACGATCGTCAAAGATCGATTCAGTTCTTTAAAGAAGTGCTATGATCTCTCCAAAGAAAAATAAAAGGATACGAAAGTAACTTCTCCCACCTGAATAAATCCAATCCAAATTAATAGAGCAAGGGAATGCCATCACGAGAAATAAGCAAATGTGGTGTAGGTTTACTGTTTAATGTAGTGTAGGTGAAAAGTAGTGTAGCGAAGGTGAATAGAAGTGTAGCAAAGGTGAAGAGTAGTGTAGATCAGTGTAGATGTGGTGTAAGTGCACTGTGTAATGTAGTGTAGGTGAAAAGTAGTGTAGCGAAAGTAAAGAGAAGTGTAGCGAAAGTAAAGAGAAGTGTAGCGAAGGTGAAGAGAAGTGTAGCGAAGGTGAAGAGAAGTGTAGCGAATGTGAAGAGTAGTGTAGATCAGTGTATATGTGGTGTAGCTGCACTGTGTAATGTAGTGTAGGTGAAAAGTAGTGTAGCGAAGGTGAATAGAAGTGTGGCAAGGGTAAAGAGTAGTGTAGATCAGTGTATATGTGGTGTAACTGCGCTGTGTAATGTAGTGTAGGTGAAAAGTGGTGTAGCGAAGTGTAGAGAATGTGAATAGTAGTGTAGCGTAGGTGAAGGGTATGCGTGATGCAGGTGTTGGTGTAGTACGCGTAATGTTATTGTAATGTAGAGTAGTGTAGATTAGTGTAGTATAGCATTGGGTTAGCATTTTGGATGTAGGATTTTACTTCTAATTAATATTACACTCCAATTCTTAATTAATTCTTTACTACCAACCCCGTGCGAAAGTTGATCATTACATGTCAATATGCCCCCTGCGAAATTTATCCATTATATGATGGCACATTTTCGGTACATTTTTTGTAATAACTAAATCTTTTGTATTGCTTCGACACGATCAAATTTGTAGATAAATAAACTGAAAAGTACAAATAGACTTTCTAAGCAAGGGACGAATAACAAGGACAAAAGCTGATTTCGGCGTATCACTATGTGTAAATCAGCACAACACATATTAGAATGAGCAATCATTCCAAATGTATGGACTTTAAAATACACTGCTTCGTAAAATTCAACTTTCGCATGGGCGGGCAATAAAACATTATACATTGGACTCTGCTACATAATTCATTACTTCGGAAACAATTGTGTGAACTCGTAAACTCAAAGTATATAAACACGGAAGGTAGCGCAGATCCAGAATTAGCCGAGGAGTCCAAGTTTGCGGTGAATATTGTTTTTGTCATGTTGTACACATATGGAATTCGGTTGCGTCAAGTTGCAGCTAGTGATGAGGTGAAGAAGATTATATAGAAACGAAGCAATTACAGCAACTTGACGAAGCCAATTTCATATGAGTGCAACATGGCAAAAACAGTATTCACCGCAAACTTGGAGTCCGTATTTCTTGTGATTCCCTAAGGATCTGCGTTACCTTCTCTGTTTATATACTTTGCGCAAACTCACTTGTTTATTTTGAGCAACAAGCTTTGGAAACTGTTGTTTTAACGAGTGTAGAGTTTGCATATCCGAGCCGAAACACTCGTGAGCTTGGCTCATATCACAAAATTGTGTCCTCATGTAATGAATTCCTTCCGCAGGGTCCAATGTAATGTACTATTAACGCGAAACAGTGTAAGTGAGTAAAAGATATCAAAGTTTCTATCCACTAAATTAAAAGAAAATTGCAAATGGTAATGAGAATTAAAAAAATTTCGGTAGGTACTTTTACCGATTTACCGTTTCGTCGAATAATATTTATCGCCTCGATGGTAAATTGCAGATTCTTCTCAACATATGTTTAAGATGAGTGCGTTGTGTTTTGTTTACCACAAGAGTCAGATGACCTAGAGCCCAAATACTGTAAGAAGCCCAGAGTAAAAAAAAGTTAAAAACTCTCTTATTGACGACTTTTTTTTGTTAGTCGATAATATATTCTTTTCCTGCACTGAAAAATCATTGATTGATAGTCGTTTCCACTGTCAACCAACATCCTAGAATTCGATTAAATTGATTCAATGTCATTACAAAAAAAATCTACAAAACAAATGACGGTTTTTAGATATGTAAACTGATGAACATCAAAGTTGTTAGATAATCAATTAAGCAGATGTGCATAAATTTATAATAAAAAATTGATTACATTAACTGGTAGATGAGGTATTTTAATGTGATTTAATGCATTCATGTTATTACATATTATTGAACACAAATGACTTACACTTTTCATTTCGTTTATCCGGCGCATTAACTACGTATAAACGCGCGAACGCATTCATTTTCATTCATTCCGTTAAATAAAATAAAAAAACGAAATATTTAATGCAAGAAAAAAAATTAATTAATTAATTAATATTGAAAACAGTTTCTCTTTTAAAACTTTGTATTATAAAAATTCAACAGCAAATTCATGGTGAGAAGAAAGTTGTTTAGCTTTTCATTAATTCACCATTTTATTTAATTTTTTTCGGTTTTACTATTAAAATCATTCAAACGCAACATTCATACTGTTCCGTTTTAGAGTTCGTCTAAAATATTCGCTTTATTTTCGAATATTTACGAACAAATAATTTACTAAATAAATTTTATGCATAAAATAAGTTAAATAATATATCATTGAGTAACACAGTGTTCTGTAAAAGAAATTATTGCTCAGTGATGCTCGTAAATGAAATGATACTCTCAGAAAACGATTTACACAGTAAAACAAAAAATATTAGTTTTTTGTGATAAATTCTTCCGTTTTAAATTAATCGTTTGACTGATTTTAAGCTACAACTTTCTACAGACAATGTTTACAAAACCACTGAGGAAATGCATTTTTCCAGATTTGTTCTTGAACTTTTTCAGCTGACGTCCGTCCATCCAATGGGATTTAATGCGATTTAAATTTTTATCACATCGGGGCCTATAACATGTCCATTATAGCCCTGAAAGCAGGACTATAATCGGCATATTATAGTCGAGTTTCATATGTTGAATAAGGACCATAACGTAATCATTACATGCAAATCAAATGTTTCTTATGTCGATGGAAAATAGCAAAACAAACTCACATCGCCTTTTTTCAAAGCATGCTCAACTTCACAAACGTTTATTTGTTGTTTAAAACATTTTATTGTGTTGAATTAGGATTTGAAGACGAATTAAAACAAAATTTTAATCAAAACGAGTTTTGTTTACTTTTTTTTGGAGGAATCGATTGACCGTACGATTTGATGACAACTGTTTACTAGATTGAAACGATTGCCTTTGCAACGATTTCAATGTACAGTGTATTTTCATGTTCTGTGCAAAATTGTCAGTTATAGGCCCCGATGTGATAAAATATCGTATAGCACAAGGGGTATATCTTGCAATTATAGTCTCGGTGGGTAAAATTTCTCGGGGCTGACGCCCCTCGAACTTTTACCAACCTCGACTATAATTACGCGATTATACCCCTTGTGTTATAATATACTATTATATCATTCGGGCATATAATTAGCCATTTATATACCTGAAAGTAGGGGACAATATTATAGTCGATTTTCATACAAACTGGGAGGTATATAATAGGCATATTATGGTCGACTCGACTATAATTTTCATTATTATCAGACCATAATTTTCGATTCGACCATAATTTTTATCATAGTCCGACTGTAATGTCATGACGTCAAATCACAAAGGAAATAAAAAAAAGCCACGAGTCAAATGATGCCCAAATGATATAAACTATCGTATTAACCAAGGGATAAGTAGCTTGATTATAGTCTCGGTACGTGAATATTCCTCGGGGCATAGCCCCTCGACATTCACTTCACCTCGACTATAATCGCGCCATTATATCCCTTGGTTAATAATATACTATTATTGCAATGATGCCTATAATAGTCCAATTATAGCACTCAAAGCCACTGAAAATAGGACTATAATATGCCGGTTATAGTCGAGTTGCATATATCGACATATTACCATAATAGCGTTATTATGGTAGACTCGACTATAATCACTGTTATTATGGTGGAGTTGAATAAATTATAGTCGAGTTAAATAAATTTTGTCGCTGATTTTTGTGAAGTATTTGCTCCTCGGAAAAAATTCTTGAAAAATCTATTGGAAACTGTCTAGGATTCAATAAGTTTCATATTTTACTTTATTATTATAAAGATTGTTTTTTACATAATAAAATAAAAAATCATTCTCTTCTACACCCTTCGGGTTTCATTACGAACGTGTTAGATCATTTTAAGATCTTTATAGTGATTTTCTACTGTAAAGCAAGTAGGTTCTTCCGTTCAACAGCTTATTCATAGGGTTATGAAATCCACCATACTTTGACATAAGCCGCTGACGCACTAAAACGGAGGATTCTCGATTAGACGTAGCCTTGAAAGTCTTAATAAGTTTAGGAAATAGTTTAAATTTGTAATTGTAGCCGCTGATTCGAATTGAGTCCCGAAAATTTCTGGTAATTACTATTGAAACTTTGAGCAAAACCCAAAAGCTGATTTTAGCATCATCCGCATAGTTCGAATCAATGTAAGATAGCAACCGGGTATTTTCAGCACTTTCACTCTAGTTTTGTGTTCGTTATTAAACTTCTTGAGTTTAAGTACCATGTTTATTACACCATGTAGTCACTTCTTACCTTTGATATATTCATGAGCTCAGAGATTACTGGCGCTGGCGGTGGTCCTTTATGAAAAAGGATTTATTTGCTAGAATTACTTCCAAAAACACTGAATTTCGAAAAATTTCCCTAAAATTACTTTGAGGATTTTAAGAAGTTCGGGAAATTTTACATTGCAAAAGGGGAAATTTTACTCTGATAGATTTAGGTATGTAATGAGATAAGTTAAGAATCAAACAACGAGATCGTTAGCTTTTGACTCCATTTGAAGGATAGAGATGAACTTCACTTCACGTCCCGATAAATTAACATGAAGTCAAAAAGACTAAAAACATTAAACAATCGTAATTTTATTCCAATCTTATCACATATCGACTAAAATGTAAATGACTACTTTCAAGTATGTCAAATTATCCACAGTGTATACAGCAGACATACTAAAAGTAAAGAAACGCAATTTAGTGAAAAAAAAATTGGCAAATTGTGACCGTGACATAAAAACTTTTTCGTCCGTCATAGTTCATATTATAGAAGCACTCGATGTACATATTCATTTCATTACGCTGGAGGTCATGAATTGAACTTTGCTGATATTTTCGGGCATAATTTTTGAATTAAAATTAACTGAATTGGGTTACATACGAAGTAAATGTGTTAAACTAATTTGATATTGCTTCTTTGAACACAAATTCACTTATAAATACAAATAATGTACTTTCAGCTTAGATAAATAATAAATATGCTGCTAAGTAAACACAAGATAATACGATAAATATATTAAGTGTATTGTTTGCTTGGAATGAAGAAATTGAAATTAGCGAAGTTTCAATGAGAGGTCCATAATGAGGATGATGGATTCGAAAGCTTTCACGTGCTTTGAAAGACTCATTTTGAAAAATCACATATCCCGAATTTCTTAAAAGGGTAGGGTAAATGCACCACTTACCGGCCATGTAGTAGTCTCTGGCCAGCACCTGTAACCGGCCATATTTCAATGCGAAATGTGGCCGGTCAAGCCGGTCACTAGTGAAACTATGGTTTAGCCGGAGACTACTACACGGCCGATAACTAGTGCATTTACCCTATGTTTCAAAATTGTAAATATTCTGCAAAATTATATTTTTGGTGTAAGAATTATGTAAATTTTGTATATGTTTCATGGAAAATTCATGGATAATTTATGTAGATCATGTAAAAAAGATGTATAATTAATGTGATAACGATGGGTTTTTTGCTACATTATTTTTCCATTATTTCTACATCAACATGATTTGCATTATTTTTTTATTATTTACATAAATTTTACATTATTTTTACATTATAGATAAATAATGTGTCTATGTAAATCATTTTAAAATGATGTACAAAAGATGGACGATTAATGTAGCAGTTATAGCTTTATAGCTAGACAAATATTCATTTTTCACTAAAATATTTTCTCGACCGATATCATTTCGAAAACGAAAATTCAGATTATTGAAATATTTTCTTAATTTGGAATGTAAAAAAAATAGTCGAATAATGTAGCAAAAGTCATAACTGTTAAATTTATCATCCATCTTTTGTACATCTTTCTAACACGATTTACATAAATTTTACATCACTTATCCATAAATTTGCCATTGATGTAAAAATAATGTAAAATTTATATGAGTGATGTAAACGTGGAATGTAAAAATGATGGAAAAATAATGTAGCAAAATCCATCGTTGTTACATTAATTATCCATCTTTTGTACATCTTTTTCACATGATCTACATAAATTGTAATTAGGCTTTACATATCTATGAATTTTCCATGAAACATAAACAAAATTACCAGCGCAGCGTTACAATAGTACCTACCACTCTTTTCGTTCCACTTTCCTTCCACTAGTGACGTTGCATACAGGTTTAATTCTAGGTTCATCATTAATTGCGGTGGTCATAAATATTTGTCCCCTCTTATACATTTTAAGATATCTCAGGAAGTATAATAATAATAATCTGCCTTACAACCCATGAAGGGTTAGAGGCTAGATCATTATTTACTAGTTTCGCTGTTTGTGGTTCTATTTTTTTGAGATCCTTTCATTACCGGAAAGTTTTACTGTGCCAGTGGTAAGCTGTGCGACAAACCCAGTGCCATCTATGAGATGAAACGAGAAGCGAAACTAGTAGGAGTAGAATACCGGTTCTCCCAACAATGCCTTTTTCCGGTCAGCCGTACGATGGCACTACACTCAACTTCACTTGACTTGAACGATTCAATCAGTTTTGTTTTGTTTACAAATCTAACAATCGGTACAAATCCGTCTGCGGTTGAGTTTCGAACCAACGCACTGGCAACTCAATCTCGTAGTAGCAAGCAGACGTGTTAACCACTACGCTATCGAGGAAGTATAGCACCTAGAAAAATAGGAAATACACCGATTCCTTATAACGAAGAAATTGTAGACACTTTCCCAGAAGACAAAAAAAACTGTATTTTCAACGAGAAACGAGAAAAAGCTACTGTCCACGTTACAATTGTTCTAAAAACCCATGGAAATATATGAATGAAAAATCAAGCATGTCAGGTAAATAAATTATATGACAATCGACATGAATTCGCAAGTGGTACAGATGGTAAATATTACTAAGTTTAGATAAAGTGTTTGCGTATTATTTATTAAAATGAATTGTGAGGATGCGTCCCTGAGATATGTACCAAATATTGGAAGCATGTTTTTCATTAATATTGTGCTTCACTTTCACGTTAATGGAATCGACAAGTAGGCATCGGTCTGAAATACGCGAATCTGCCTTAAATAAACAAAACTAATAATTGTAACGAAATGAATCAGACACTCACTAAAATATTATAATAAAGTTCGTATAACCGTCGAAAACGCTTGTATATATCGTGTACTTGAGAAACATTTTGTATGTGTGTTATTGAATATGAAGGCTGGCAAATAATCTAACAATAGTTTTTTGAATAAGCTAGAAATAGTAAATTATTTTCGTATGAATTTTTTTTAACTAATATGGATTTTTCGTACAGTTGTATCTACAACATATTTCTAATATCGGCTTACTCATAAGTTCAAAG
Source organism: Pseudolycoriella hygida (assembly GCA_029228625.1). Lineage (NCBI taxonomy): Eukaryota > Metazoa > Arthropoda > Insecta > Diptera > Sciaridae > Pseudolycoriella > Pseudolycoriella hygida. Next base: position 41,243,789 of record CM055404.1, on the reverse strand, counting down.
ATGAATGAGTAAGAAACATGTTTCTTAAAATGAAAAGTTAGGTACCAAAGGGGACTGACATTTTTTGTTACTAGCGAATTATAAAGGAAAAATCACTCGAAAGATTTTGAAAAGGATGGTTTTTGTAACCTGTTTGTTTCCTAGGGGAATTATTACATGTTTATAATAACTAATATGATAATTTGTTGTTGATGTTTGCCACAATCATATAACGTTTAGTCATATGATAGTCATAAAAATCTCATGTTTACCTTAACCATATCGGGTCAACTGAGTAAAATTTCACATTGATAGAGGGGGTAATCATAATATGTTTGCAGTAGATTTAGTCATAACATGAACTATGTTATTGCAAGCATATTATGTTTACTCCAAACATGAACTGAAAATTGTACATAGTTTTCCTCGATATGATTGGAGTGTCACGGTGATCGTATTTCGTCTGCAGAAATATCAGTTGCAATTGTCATTTTATATTTTCCACAAACATAAAACTGTTGCTGCAAGCAAAAAGAATTCAATCTGTTCGTTCAGCGAGTGAAAAGAGAGAGAAACTATTAGATGTTATTTTGGCATATACACTAGCATCGTTATCTGTGCTTCACCCAGGATATAAGTACACTCACGGAAATGTGAAAACCAACACATTTTTGTGTTTTGTGGTTTACTGACTTTATTGATTTCTCCATATAAAAATACATGCAAAAATTCACAAACTCAAGTAAAATACAAAAGCAAAAATGTGTCGGTTTTCACTTTTCCGTGAGTGTAGTTAATGATTAATAAAAATTGTTCGGTTACTTACTCCATGTTTTAAATTTCAATCCGTTACCTCCATAATCGGATTCGTTTATTTTTGAACAAATTTCAAGAATTGTTCAGAAGCTAATCTGTGAAATTTAAACTTGCTGGAAATTTGTCAAAACTATGTTTTATACCTTAAAAGTATCCTATTTTGAGCTCTGACCCATATTCACATTCACAAAATAGTTTAAAATTTGTATTTACATCACGTCCTTAACGAAGTATCAAATGCATGTACAATGTACACCGCTAGAGCAACGTCCGCACCAGTCAAACCATTTCCGAAAATTGACACCTTGCGCCGGCGCTTCGTTGGCTGCGTCTTCAAGACAGTTTCTAGCCTTTGGACTATATCCTAGACTTGTCCAATGTTTAGCAAAAATGTAGAGGAGAGTTGTACCTAATCGGCTCTCAAAGACAATTTTGCTCATAAATGTCACTGGAACAGCCGAATGTGGCAGAATTTTCGATTTTAAGTCAGCGCAACATGAATAATTTGTTCCCGATTAGATACACCTCTCCTCTACAATTTTGCTTAACATTGGACAAGTGTAGGATGTCTTGAAGACTTAGCCGACGAAACGCCGGGGCACGGCTCTAACGAAGCATTCCAGATACTCTCGGGCCGATCTTCGACATGTTACTTAAGGAATGGCAACTTTCTCTAAAATTTTCCATAAATAGCTGGGTGAAACCATTGAGAGTTCTCACTAGGAAAATATCTTCTTGCACAATAAAACTTATTATTAATCGTATGGTTACAATTCCCGTTGCAGATCTAATACAAATCACTTAATTCTTTCGAAAATTAAAACACACTGAGTGCAATATTGATATCAGGCACAGAATAATTCGTCATCCACATTCGAATATTTGAACCATTCAAACACGCTGCTGTCCGGATGTTTGTGAACTAGGCAGTGAAATTTTTTGATCGAGAAAAATCCATCTATTTGACTGATTTGCAGGTACTCGGAAATCGTTGTCGCTGTGAAGTTCGGAGAGAACAGGTACAGCGCCAAAGTGATGATATTTTGTGGTCCAAATAGGTAAATCAGGTACACTGAAGTAACAGTTTGATACGTTATCAGACCGGGCCAGAGGCGGCTATCATCATCCGGTCGGGCAGCTAATGCACTGACTTTTTCATTTGAAAACATCTTCCGCGATGATTGCTTCGTTGTGTGTTGATACAGCTGCGTTTGTGTTGCTTTTGCGAGTGCCAACCATACACTCGTAAGTGGGGTTATGTTGCGAATGATGAATTCTGTTTTAACACAGCTGATGAAACGACAGCATCGATTTGTTTAGCTTCACAAAATCCAATCAGAAGGTATCCAAAATACCTCTTAAATTCACTTTTTAATCGAAACAATGGAATGAATCTCGTCAAAATTTAAAAAAATATTGAGACGAAAACATTAACAACACTTTTTGCAACGACAGTTGACTGCTGGATGGCCTCACTATAACAATTAAATCACCTCATTGCATTAACATGATTTTGCGCAGAATAGTGTCCTTATTTTTTGAATGAAATGTTTTTGAAAGCAAATTGGATCTGAAAAATAAATTTTGGTGTCGGAGACGGGAATCGAACCACGTCACATCTTCGCTCAAAGGAGATGTGAAATGCTATTGAAAGCATCGAACAGTGGGGACACCTATTAATGCAAAAAAGTAGTATCAGTGGTTTTAGTTTGGACATAAAATTACCATACTATGGCAACTGCCTTGTTAATATAGGTGTTCTACATATAATTCAAAATGAACGGTCTAAAAATTGTATCTGAAAAATGAAATGTGCCGGATTAGCTCAAGAGCCCGGAGAGCGAAGATGTGACGTGGTTCGATTCCTGTCTCCGACACCAAAATTTATTTTTCAGATCCAATTTGCTTTCAAAAACATTTCATTCAAAAAATTGTCTACAAGAAATTGTCGTTAATTCGGCAGCAATACAACGATAACATCAAAGTGTCCTTATCTTTTTGGAAGTACCTTGTTGTTTCCTTAGTACAATTTACCGTACAAGGCTAGACCGTTAGACGACTTCAATAAATCGAAAGAATTTTTGGGTGGGTCGGAAAGTTTGTGCCGATTTTTCCAATGGATGGAATCAGCAACCATCATAAATGTCAGAGATTTGTACGATAGGGATCATAAAGTTGCGGGAAAGATGGCAGAAGATCATCGATCAAAATATACGACCAAATATACATCATTGGATTGAGTAAATTTCTGTTTATCAAAATTTCGCATTTAATTTTCATGAAAAAATCGGCACGAACTTTGCGACCCACCCAATATTTGGTTTGACGTGAGGACCACTGAATGAGGTGATTACTGAAAATAATGTGTGGTTTATATTGAATGCTTGCCCCACATACGCATACGTTAATTATAACCAGAAAATTATGTAGGGTCGCGGAGCACAGTGCAATTTCATCAAATCTTTTAAGGGTGAGACGCAGCGAGGTGCACCAAAGTCCAGCCAGGCGCAGTGAGGTACACCAAGATGCATCAAGGTGTAGTGGAATGCACTATGGTGTAGTAAGGTGCACCATGGTATAGTAAGGTGCAGCATGGTGTAGTAAGGTGCACCATGATGCAGTACATTGAGGTGTAGCGTAGTGGGGTGCACTTTAGGTGTAGTATATTGTAAATAGGTGAAGTGAGGTATAGTTAGATGCAGTGAGGCGTGGCGATATGTAGTGTAGTGAGGTGCAGTGATGTTGTGTTTTATATTAAAGAAAAGGCTCTTCGCCTTCAACCGAATAATTAAGGTATTACTGCAGTTGCTTTGCCATTCAACCCATTCAATCGTATCAAATCATAAAAAACTATTATAAGTTCCTCAACATCAAGTGAATTAGAAAACGGAAACCTTTGTTTTTCGTGAACAAGTCCACACCTTTCCTTACCTACAACGTAGTGGGTGCTGCGAAGTTGGTGTGGTGGACATAGTCAAAAGCACGGTAATGTGACATTTTTCATTTAACTATTCAAATACCAACTATATAATTTCAACCATGAGACAATTTGCGTAATCATAATAACATTTTCTTTGCAAAAACTTTTCGATCATTTGGTTTTTAGTTGCCGGCAATCGATACAAGAAACATAAAATCTTGTATTCTTGTTTTCTTATGTTTCCCTTTTTCATACACAATTCGTGTAAACATCTTACTACACAACCCATTACATAAATTACATTTTTCAGCATAGCTACCCACTGTTTGCAATTGCTTCGGAAAGGATTTAAAACGTGTTATTCATTCGATGAGTTTTTTGCGGAAAACAAAAATCAGAACTAATTTTTTATCAAATCTGAATTTTCAATTCATATTTCGATGCGTGATGCACAACACATTGCATGTCAAAATTGAAGTAGCAAAATAATGTGTTGTTGCGCAAAATTTTCTTTCTGGTGTCAATTTTATCGTTAGAAACATTCTACATGTGGAATAAATTAAAATTATTTGTTACTCAGAGTCGCAGACCTGTGTTTACTAGAGACGAATGAGAGCACCACGTCTTTGACGAGAGACTGTCGTTCAAACAGCATACCTGTGACGCCTGTAATGTAAGGAACGGAAATACTGCCTTAACCGTAGGAAATAGCTGAATCATACGTTCGGCACAAAATTATATAACACAGTTGTGAACAGTTTTTTCAGAGAACACAAAATTTGGACTCTTGGACGACTCAGGAGAAATTACATATATTTGGAATGGCCCGCATCTCGTATTATGCTGCCTATATACATACAGTGTCGGCTCGAAGACAAAACTTCAAGGATTGCAGAGAATGCAAAACCGCTGCATAAAGGCCTTATACCGTTTGCATCGGTTCACCTCAACGACATACTTGTATTTAACATTTTGTTTGTTATGATTTTATTTTCCATGTAATTCCATCAACACACAGCATGTACGGTGCCTCGTCGGTCTTCTTTTGTAATTTTTACTATTAGTGACATGCCTCTGATGATGCATATCAAATGTGAAGTGAAGGCTGAAGAACTAATAAAAATAAATGCGAAGTTAACCTAACCCTCCCATATAGCGTGACGAAAATGAGAACTCTAAAAAGTCATCTACTTAGGGGCTGGTTCTCAAATGTCATTCGGGAAAAAAAAATCAAAAATGAATATTTCACCCATTTTTAATTTTTTTCTCGATAAAGAGAAAACTCCCCACCGTAATTTTTTCAGGGTATGTGAGAAATGAAGTAAATTTTTTTTGGATGTAAAAGTAAAAATCAAGAAGGGTACTCATTTTCGCAAACTCGAATTTTTCAATTCGAAGGCCTGCGGAGGCCAGAAAATTGACTTTTTCGAATCGATCTCGTTTTTCCCTAAAAGCTTCATCTAACGTCTGTCTAAATCAGGCATAGTCACTTTAATCGGATTTATCCGTAAAAAGTTATAGAATCTTAAAGAAATGACTGTACCCGATTTTAGTGCATTTTTGAGTAGTCGTTGCCAGCTAAACTAAGACTCTCCCCGGAAAAGTGTCTTCCACAATTTTCTTATATCAATTAGCTCTACCACCCGTCACAATTTCATTAGGTTCCTCGAATGCGTCATTTTGAGTTTGGGTGATTTCACAAAGAATGACTCAACCACGACAATAAACTCCCAAGTGCACAAATCCGTTTTTTCCCTGATAAAAATATCAATGCAAGAATCTGTATTAGTATTCAAAACAACTAAATTTCCTAGTACTTTCTTGCATTTGTTCGTGAATGAGGAAAGAAATCCAAAATATGTCGACGGGCCTATTGATACTGGAATGCAGAATGTCCTCTCAATGTTACTCCTGAGTAATTTTTTACTAAGAACTAAGAAGGCCTAAGAAGGAAGAACACTAAGAAAATTTACCAAAACACGACGTCGATATAGCAAAAAAATGTATGCTAGTGGTACCCGATAAATTTTTACTATGTGCGACCTGCTAACATGTATGTAAAATTTCGCAGTTAATGCAAACCTCGAGGACAAAATTTGGTTTTATAAAAAGTTAAACCAAGAGAGCCGGTCGAGTTATTTAATATTTTTGCATTATACGTACAACATTACATTTTTGGATGCAATAAAAAGGAATTTGCCCGCAAAGATCGTAGAAGGACAGCAGAAGGACAATTTCATTTATCACTCACTGATATTAGAAGTGATAACTAACGCTTACGTCAAACATTGACAAGATTTATGTAAATTTGAATTTAATCGAACAACGTAAACATCACTTCGCCAAATACAAGTAGCTACACTTAGATTCACATTGTATCAAGTGTAAAATTAACAGTTGAAAGGATGGGTTGAAGATAATTTTATTTTTTGTTTACGAAAAATGAAGGTCATCTAAAAGATTGGTTTCTTATATCAATAAAAATTCACCAAATTTAGCTTGAATAAGTAGATTGAAGGCTACGCATACAACTGTATGACGTGATTTTTCATTCAATTCCAAGTCAATAAAAAAAATCATGCATACGCTTAGCCTTGTTGATGCGATCACGGACTCACGGATTAATATATTGGCATTTTTTTTTGTTTAGTTACAAAATTAATTATTGAAAAAGAAATATGGTTTTAATGATGTGTAGACTAGTTTATTGTTGTCGAATAGGCAAATAAATCGGACCCGCGCCATTGTTACATTTTAATGAGAATAATTGGGGTAATTGAAATAGTTATTGAATTTTAATAAAAAAAAATCGAAATTAGAAAGGAAATGTGTGTATTGAATCGTCCGACGACACAACACTGAAAAGTTGAAATAGATTGTTTAAGTCAACACTAAGGATGATGATAAAATTCATGGAATTGTATTGTTATTGAAATTGAAACGACAATAACGCCCTGTTTTGAATGTATAGGCAATTCTTACCGAAAATAGATGGCAGCACATTCTATACGTTTGAAGTTAGTCTGCTTTGAGAATTGAGAATTGTGACATTTGGAGTAGAATATCTTTAGTTCATGATATTGTCGTTACGAGGATAATAGATTTCTTTTCGTTGAGAATGGTTTATACTGCCCTAATTTGCATAAGAAGCTTAGTGCGAAAGAGACAAAAAACTTTATGTGGACTTTTGTATAGATTTGCTTTTATCTCTTTTGCACTAAGTTTCTTATGCAAATTACGGCAGTAAAGACCTAAAGAGTCACGTCTCATTGTAGCTTGCATGACATTTTGTTAAGGTACATAAATACTCGAACCCCATGTCGATTGCACCATCTATACACTTTCTTAGCTAAATACGATTCGACACGAAAATCTCCGAAATATCCAGCAAATATATTTTTTTCTTGCACTAGATTGCTACTTCCCCTTGTGCATGAAACTACTTGATCTTGAATCTGAAGTACACAACCTTCAGAAATACAGAACAAGTGAAGTAATGTATTTTCGGTTAGGTAGCCTGGGATGTTATGTGCTGTTGGAGCCAATAGCGATTACTTTATGGAAACATACTTTTCAATTTGACACGAGGTTTGTCCAAGATAAATGCGAAAAAGTAGGCAGCCTGGTGTCAAAAATTGAAGCATCTTTGTGTCAAATAATATATGGAATTTGACATTGTTTCACTATTTTACACATCACAATATTCATATTCAATATCATCACGCAGCCCTCAGAAAGTTGCAACATGTGGAGAAGTGCATTTCGGAAAGGTAGACGAATATCAAACAATTAGGTTAGGCAATGTGTGAGTCAATAGCAAGTACTTCATTCAAATATACAGGTCTCTCTCATTTTATGCGGTGTGAATAACAAAAGAATTACAGCAGAATCTGCTGTAGTTCTATTCTTTATTCCCACCGCATAAAACGCGGGAAGTACAGACTTTTCAATTTTACCACGAGGCTGCCTCCTTTGTCTTGATTCACAAAGTAGAATATTTGTCTTATGCTTCACAATTTAGCGAATAAGGTTAATTCCATAAGAAAGTTGAAAAGATGAAGCGTGGGTAAGAAGTATTTTCGGTATTCCGTGCAAGAAACTGTTTTCTCCTATTTTTTAAAGTCACCAGCTATAACTTTATTATAAGGAAAAGCTGTACCTATCGTTTTTGTAGTCCTTATACTTCCTGAAATATCTTTTGAAATAAGTTGTGGTCCACGCTACATCTATACGGAAATACCCATAAGTGGATTTCGGATGCATTTAGAATCTATTCCCAGCATACATTTTTAGTGCAGATGATGCATCAATCAATCAATCAATTTATTTAACGTCTGACTAGTCCAGTCGACGGTATTTAATAGTACCTTACGTCTGTGCTTCCAAATTATTGTTTTGACTCGTAGGAAGGTTGCTGGATGAGCCGAAGGCGAATGCTGTAATCCTACGAGTCAAAACAACAATTTGGAAGCACTTACGTACAATATTTTACATGTTGATGCTCGGTAAATGCGTTTTCCGAGTCGCTTGCGACGAGGTAATGACGCATTTACCGAGCAGAAACATGTAAAATACATTGTTGGTACATAGAGTAGTAGTATCACATCGCGGATAAATTAGGCGAAAATTAATAATTTGAGCAAACAATACAACAAGAAATAACGTATAGATTATAGAAAATAGTTTGTAAGCCGTAGTTAAAATTATCACAGTCATAAGGTCTCAATTGTCAATAAAATTGATCTAATCAAATAGCTAGTCAAATCAGTGAAGTTAAAGGATATTGAGTATCAAGAAATGAATACTATGTCAAAAGTACAATTAATTTTAGGATGTTCGCAGATCTCAAGCATCCGCGCAGTCTCAAAGTCTCAAAAATTGAAAATATCAAATGAATGAAAGGAAGATTGATGAAATCATAGCGCTGTCCATTCTTTAAATAAATCGTCTGGGAGTTTCAGCAACGCTGAACGAAACTGGTTGCGAGGTAGGGTCGGGTCGATGTTCTCTGCTGCAATGTTAAATAAACGGCAGGCTACATTGAATGGGGAATTGTCGTAAGTTCTTAATTTGATGAAACTGGAATTTCGTAACATCTGTGTGTCGTCATTCAACACCATCATTGATCATATAGTTGTGGTGAATTGTATTTGCCCATGATTATTGAATGTACGAACAGTATTATTGCATTAACCCGGCGTCTGACTAGCGTCGCTATACCCAACTGAACACATCTGGTAACGAACTTCAGTTCACTGCGTGATGGATTCTGAAGGCATTTGTAGTTCATTTTTTATTCACGTGGATATATCACTATGACGGCATTGACGTATGCTGTACAAGGCACTAACTTTTATCTTCACTGGAAGCTGCGTTCTTGAGCTACATTCATTTAAATGTAGAAGACAGCAGAGGAATGGCCGAGGATGGAAAGCGTAATGGCGTTAGTGGAGTCAGCCAAAAACCGCCTGGGTTAGCATGGCTGATAAGTAAGTAAGTAAGATGTCGAGGGGCGGGTAAGAGCGAAATTTGAACAGCCTCATGCAGGATCTTAAAAATATAATTGCAACATTCACACTGCACGTCAATTTTCATTTGGAATTATTTTGTCCCAGTGTGAGTCAATTTTTTTTTGTAAAAATATACTCTGTCCTAGAGCTATACAATACTCTTGGATACCCAAATATGTACGAAAGTCAAATATTGAGATTTTTATAAGGTTCCAATGGGGTTCAATGGAATTTCCTCAGATCATAAATCTCAACTTCAAGGATATTACGCGGAAGTATAACTCAGAAAAATGGCGTGAAGAAGGACAGTACGCGAAAAATATAATTTCAGATTTTTTGCGTCCACGTAACAACACCTATTATTCAAACAAAAGAAGTTGTCTACAAATAACGAATCATCAGTTGCACCTTTAACATTAAATAAATGTGTTTCTTTCCAACACTTATGCACAGTTGATGCTGCGCACATTAACTTAAATTAGTCAGAATTAGAATAGTAATTCATTTAGACGGGTAACGGTGGATTACTTTATGGAACCCTTTTCAGAGACGGTTCACGAACTGTTTCGTTTTCAAGTCATTTTTGATTTGCTTAATGAAGTCGAAAATGAATCAATTCGTTCAAATTGTACAAACTTACCAATCTGAGAGATAAAAAAAGGTATATATCCAATAATTGCGATGATAATTAATCCAAAAATGCGTCAATAACAATAATTTTTTAGTTCTATCACTTCACAATTCCACAGCACTTGGTTTAAGTTTATATGAATTTATCACACCTTGTGGAAGTGTATGTGAAAAAAATTTCAATGTCGAATTAGAAATAAAATTCTTATTATAAATCACTATCAAGGTAGTTCAAGTTAATGAAGAACAGAGTTGTATAGTTATGTTCTCGTTTGTTTTTTATTCAAGCCATGTATCCGAACAATTCGCAGCATAAATAAAATCAAAATCAATTTTGCATACTTATCACAAAACAATCAAGTGTATGCATCCAATTCATAAAAATCATATTTCAAAATCACTGAATTATAATTGGGGCTGATTAATCAAATCACAGTGTTTACAATAATTCATCATATGCAATCAATTGCATTTGGCCAACATCCCGAAGCCAACATATTCCGGCGGTCATACTGAAAGGTGCATTTGCACGCATAAAAAAACAAACATACACGATACTAACTTAAAAAAGAAACATTTAAAATCTTCGATCACGTGAAATAAATACTCGCGGCAAACAAAAATACGTTTGAACGATCCGAACGTACCTGACTTACTGAATCGTAAAAAGAGGTTGGAGTGAGCATGCTTTGACGCTGTATGAGAATGTGTGGTCGATGAGAGAGATTGTGAGTAAATAGTAATATAATTGTAAAAAAGTTGCATGAGTTTTCTTACTAAATATATAAATTTTCTTATCAATAAAATGTGTATAGTTGTTTTGTATACAAACCTCTTTAACATTTCTCCAGCTCCTATAATTCTTCTATTATTTTGAATGCAGAGAATGGTTTTGAATGGGTTATATGAACAGTAATAAGGTGCTTTTGCATGTTGATTGATGAAGACATTCTTTAGCAGTTTTTCTTTGAAGAGGTTTTAGGATGCACTTTTGTAAGCGCTTACTCTATGTATACATTCATATGCAAAGTGGAGAATTAAGAAAAAAGTGCAATACGAAAACTGGAATTTACTCGGTGAAACTTTAGGATTCGGAACTCTTCAGTTGAGCGATTGTGACAACAGTCTTCTTGTCTTAGAAAAAAGCTCTTTAAGGTATTTCAGTCAAACAACCCTATTCGCTAGCAAAAAAGTGCAATAATCTGATGCGTCTGCCTTTTTCATGACGAAATTCGTAAAAAATGACGAAAAAACCTGACAAGCACTTAATCATGATATCATGGGCGCGCGGTAGCGATGCGCCCGTGACGCAAGTCCCCACACGAACAAAAAATTCAGAAAAATGTTTTTCGTACCCCTCTGATACCTAGTTTTTCGGATTCTACGTAAAATTTTGATTGAAATCGACATTTACTCATTAAAATCGGTCCAGTGGATAAGAAGATCTGACCTTTAGAAAATCGTCATTTTCCATATAAAATCCGTTATTTCATAGAAGCCAAAGTTAATGGAAACATCCTCCGTTGGTTAGTTGTATGAAAACCGACTTTTTTGGCTCGTGCTCGAAAACGGCTCGATAACTTTTCTTGAAATTTTGCAGGGACCTTCGGGCTTGAGAGATTTTAAAAAAGGGGGGTACCGGCCTCATTAGGGGTCCAGGGCTCTTAGGGGGCGCCATATAAAGCCCATATAAAAGAATATTTTTTGTGAGTGTGTGAGTGTATTCAAAGTATGGGTCAAATATGAGCAAAATTTTTGGACTGTGTTAGGATGTACATTGTAGATAGATGATTGGTGTCAAAGGAAAAGTTGATGGGTTGGGTGCGTAGTGTGTCAGGGTGACCAACAAAATGGCCGACGGTGGTATGGGACGGATTTAGGGGGAAAATTGATTTTTTTTTTAATTTTTTTTTGTTGAAAATAGATGTTTCGAGTCAAAGGAAATTTTTTTTCGACGAAAATTTTTTTCGCCGGAAATTTTTTTCGCCGGATATTTTTTTCAGAAATAGATCAACATTCAACGTGATTTTTAGAATGGCAAAGAACATGTCTGCTGTGAAGCGACGAACTAGAGCCGTGCGCCGGTAAAACAAGTCGGCGTCGGCGAAAGCGATTTTTCAATTTCCTCGGCGGCGGCGAAAATCGGTGCAAGGGGGTCTCGGCGGCGGTGCCAATCAGCGGACGTCAAAACTAAGTTCGGCGGGAGCGGCGCGCTTTTTACCCACTTTTTCGGCTGGCGTCGGCGCGGCGCAAAATTTTCAACTTCCTGAAATAAATCAAAATTTATAACAAAAAGTTTCACGGATGATCTTTGAAATTTTGGTATGAAAAACCGTCGCTTAACAGAAAAATAATACTTTCAGGCTATGGCTCATTTGAAACACCTTACAATACTTGACTTAGGAATGAATTGCTTGAAAAAGAGAAAGTGCAAGAAAGTTTAATAAAACAGTGGAAGACCAGGGACCCATACATAAGTTCCTGAATCACTTTCGTAAAAAATGCGTGAAAATTAGAGCCTTTGTTATAGATGAAATAACTAGAAAGTTTTCACTCGTTTGCAAACAAAAAATTTAATTTTTACGTTGTTTCTGTAAAATGATTCAGATTTTAATGGAACTTGAGAAGATGTTGAAAAGACTGAATAGTTTTGGCAGAAACAACCAAAATAATAGTGTGCGCTTTTTTGACACTTTTCGGCGGCGTTTGCGCCGGCGCACGGGTCTACGACGAACTTTGCAACTTTTCTAAAAATAAAATTTTGTTTTCGCCGAAATTTTTGCCGGAAATTTTTTTTCACTGAAAATTTTTTTTCGCTGAAAAATTTTTATTGGTCGGAAATTATTTTCGCCGGAAATTTTTTTCGCCCTAAATTTTTTTCGCCGGAATTTTTTACTGAGCTTTTCATCCCACACGCGTCTTACTAAACTTACTTCCATCTGACGTTCTTTGAGTGCAACTCAACCCTAGTAATAAATAATTGACAAACTGTTAACAAACCAATAAATGGTAAAAATTGAGAAAATTCTCGTTTCGGTACAATTACACACAAAAAAAAAAAAAAAATAACCGACACAAACTTACAATTCTTTTACTTCCAAATTGTTCAAACGAAATGACATGCATGATCCAATCGTAGGATCTGGATTGTATAAAAGGCGAGTTGACATAGTGTGAGTATCATTATGTGGCCATCGTTGCTGATATACACATGGTCTTAAGACAATGTGTACTGATGAGTCGTAAACGACGAAATCAGCACTTTAGGGTTTTTCGATTTTTGTTAAACAATTGGAAATAGGATAAAGAATTGTCAGTGGCTTTTAAATGTATATAAATGGTGTTTAAAAAAAAATTTACCTGCGTTTTATGATGCGGTTAGTTTCGTCTTATGTATGTTTGACATTTAAAAAAAAAAAAAAAACAACAAAACATAGTGACTTTTCCGATATGCCTAATAAATGTTCTTTGAAGATGGTGATGATTTTCCCATGGTGTGACAAATGTGCAGAGAATACAAATATCATAGAAGGATCAGTAGGAATGAATAAGCAGCGATCCTACCGAAAAAAAACAAACAATCACAGTTTGCCATGCATTTGAAATGTCAAAAACCGCACGCTCAATAATGGATACAGTGTACATATCTAGAAAAGCGCAAAAATAACTAAAAAATTAAATAAATATAATTGTGGGCAAGCTTTTTTGCAGCTTTAAATCAAGCGAAAGTATAAAAAAATTAGACGTTCAACAATAGGTACACTGACGTCACTTTGTATGGGTGACGCTTGCAGCTTCGGAACGCACAAAATTCTTTTGAAATATTTTCACTTTTGATTAAAAAAATGCGTCACAAATGCCGGACCCGCCAATGTAATAATTTTTCTATGCTTTCAGCTTTCATACGCAAAAATTTGATTTCTTGTACAAAAATACGCCATACATCCCATAAAGTCAGATTTTTCCATCGTGAAAGCTGAAAGAACAGAAAAACTATAACACTGGAGGGTCCGGCATTTGTGACGCATTTTTTTAATCAAATGTGAAAATATTTCAAAAGAATTTTGTGCGTTCCGAAACTGCAAGCGTCACCCAAATTGATATCAGCTGTTTTGGAAGAAGGGACGAGGACTTGCGTCATGTTTCCCTTTTAAAAAAAGTGTTTGTTGTGATATCAGTTGTTTTGGAAGAACGGACGAGGACTTGCGCACGTTTACCTTTTAAAAAGGGTTTTCGTTGTGATTGTAATGTTTTGTATTATTTTGAGCCACCGCTGCCGCCGAACCGTAGCGCGGGGGCTTGTACTTATATTGGCGAAAATGATCCCCTCAACCTCCTCAAAAGTTTTTTTAAGCCGCCGCCGCCGCCAAACCGAAGCGCGGCGGCTACTACTTCCATGGGCGAAAATGATCCCCTCAACTTCCTCTACAACATATCAAAAGTTTTTTTTTTGAGTCCCCGCCTATTTTCCGCCATTTTGAACTAACTAACTAACGTAGGATGTTTGCATTGACTTTGGCTTCTATGAAACAGCACTTTTTGTATAGGAAATGATCATTTTCTAAAGGTCGTATCTTCGGATCCACCGAACCGATTTTAATGAGTAAAAAGACACTTCGCCTTAGAATTTTCCGTAGAATCCATGGGGTACGTCGCAAGGTCGCAAGGGGGTAAGTCAAAACTTAGCTGTATAAGTCTACGAAAAAAATTCTTCCGAATTTTTTGTTCATATGGGGACTTGCGTCACGGGTGCATCGCTACCGCGCGCCCATGACCTTTTCCGTGTGCCACAATTCATTAATTTTCGATGCACCTGGTTTTTTTCTGTACCACTGGCTCGTTTTGGCTTGACCTTGTGATCGGTAGTTCTCATAGTTTTTCTTTATTTTGTGCTATCGATGTTCCTATTATCTTTTGATATTCTCTATTTTTCAACAGATTTTGCCAAACTGATTTTATTTACCAATTGCTATTTTATGTCCCTTTGAATTGTCTTACAATTACAATGATGTTGCAAATTATATTTTCGTGAAACAAATATATGAATTGAATTCAACTGTGAAATTTACCACACTCACACATGCATATTTGGAGTAACAGTATAATCACATGAAAGGCATGACCTAATATGAGTCAACAGCAAAGCAAGATTCAATAACTACTATTCTGAATTAAATCACATAATCGCCAAAGGTTTGGGCTCTATAAATGTTTAAGCCAAATTAAAGCCAACCACTTTGAGTCGAGAATACGGAAAGCGTCCAGACGGCGTATCTTTCTTACCGTGGTTTCCAGTCTGAAATTCCTCTTGTGTAGATATTTTTGCAAGCAGCTGCTTGAACAAAACATAAGTGAAGGCAGCAGAAATTGCAGTTAAGAAACAAATAGACTAACAAGCAATCCAAAGTAGTAATTGTGCAGTGGTAATTGGAACAATCAATTATGGTATCATGATGGAGGAAAGATGTTTGTCACAAAATCATAAAGAAAAACAAATAATTGTTTAAAATCAATAAGTTGCAATACAACTAAAATATTCAAAAAAAGGCAGGAAATGAAGTTGTTATAAGTTGGAGGAAATCACGGTCCAAGGCCTATGATATAAGCGAAAAGTTGTGAACGTGTAATTTCATCGGCCGGTTACTTCTGTACAAAAGTCGATGTCACATGACAGATAAACCGGTTGATAATTTAAGCTTCATAAGTAAAAAAACAGTAGTTTAATGTAGTCAAATTGGTCTCTTTAATATTGCAGCTTTAGTTAGTTTAGCAATTTAAATTTAATTATGCATTTTATGATGCTATAATTCTTACTTTAAAAACAAGAAATTTTACCGGTAATTTTTTGCCATTAACCGGTATTTACCGTTTACCGGTTTCTCAAAATGGTAGTCCGGTGAAATGGTAGTACGGTAGTAATTATAGGACGGCGGTAATGTTAGTAAATATCAAACGGTAGGACGGGTAACGGTAGTACGGGGTATACGGTAGTACGATGGAAACGGTAGTACTGGGGAAACGGTAGTATGGGGGAAATGGTAGAACGGGGGAAACGGTTTTACGGGGAAATGGTATAACGGGGGAAGACCACATTTGCATAAGGTTATGGTAACTGCTAAATCCATTTCTTATTCATCAAACTTTGCACACCCTCGCATACATTTCAGTATGAAGTAATTAAATCGCAAATCTCCGGCCTAGCGGACAAGAATGCTTATGCCCGCGGCGGGGGCATTTACTAGTACTCCAATATGTAAAACAATTAAAAAATAGTGCGAGCGATCAAAATCAAATAATGTGATTGTGTAGTGACGAAGTTGATGTTGTGTTTTATAATTATTTTCAATCTGATTTTAATGCCCGCAGTGAGTAGGGATGACCACATAGGTCTAAGGTAACGCATTTAATTCATCATCTAGTTGAAAAGTGATTAAAAATGAGTAAAAGTGCAATGAAAAAACCAAAGAAAATCATATGGCGGTCATTTTGGTTTTGTAAACGAGAATGAAAGTTCAACTTTTGGGTCAATTTCAATAAATTTTATTCGCTTTCCGAGCATTTTAAATTAAATCTGAAGCCTCAGACCTATGTGGTGATCGGCACAAAGTGCCGGCATTGAATTCAGGTTGAAAATACTTACAAAACACAACATCAACCTCGTCACTACACAGTAGGGTGTTTCTCGAATATAAAAATTTTTTGGAATCAAAACTTTCACCTCCAGAAAAAATCTTTGACCCAAAAAACTATGCATTTGATAAATGGTAACAAAAAAATTTAAATTTAAATTATGCGCCAAATCGTTAAAGTCCAGACGCCCACCGCCATTTTCACATGCTAAGCTTTGACGAATTTTTATAATCTGCTATTAAACACAGGAAAAATGAATCTGTGTTTTATTTTGCCAACATGGCTCTTCGAAATTCATCTGTTGCGTGTAATTTTCTATTTTTAGACCCGTAAGGGGTCTTATGCATTTACCACGACGCTTGTAATAGTGGTGGTTGATTTTTTTTATTGGAAAGAAACCCCCCCCTCAAAATATTCTTTTGGTCTACAAACTCCAAAAAAAAGCTCGGTAATTTTTTTTACTCGTTGTCCCACCGAAAATTTGTCATTACATGTATATGTGCACTGTGCACCCCACGGAAATTATTCATTACATGTCATTCATTACATGCTATTCATTACATGTAGCCCCCACCGGAAACTTCTCATTACATGTATATCTGCGTTTTCGGTTGGGACACCGAATAAAACAGCATACAGTGGGTGATGCTTAATAAGTCATCCATTCTGGATAACTTTGTGACATTCGCAAATTCATTCGTGTATTTTTAAGCAACTCGCTTTAAAAACTGTTTTTTGACTCTTGTCACTCTACACTCGTCAAAAAACAGTTTTCAAAGCTTTTTGCTTAAAAACACCCTCCTGAGTTTGGCTCATTTCACAAAATTAATCCCTCAAACTTTTGATATGTTGTAGAGAAAGTGTAGGGGATCATTTTCGCCCATGGAAGTAGTAGCCGCCACGCTTCGGTTTGGCGGCGGCGGCGGCTCAAAAAAAACTTTTGATATGTTGTAGAGGAAATTGAGGGGATCATTTTCGCCCATAGAAGTAGTAGCCGCCGCGTTTCGTTTTGGCGGCGGCGGCGGCTCAAAAAAAAAAACTTTCATATGTTGTAGAGGCAGTTAAGGGGATCATTTTCGCCTATGGAAGTAGTAGCCGCCGCGCTTCGGTTTGGCGGCGGCAGCTCAAAAAACAACTTTTGATATGTTGTAGAGGAAGTTGAGGGGATCGTTTTCGTCCATGGAAGTAGTAGCCGCCGCGCTTTGGTTTGGGGGCGGCGGCGGCTCAAAAAAACGTTAGTTATGTTGTAGAGGAAGTTGAGGGGATCATTTTCGCTCATGGAAGTAGTAGCCGCCGCGCTTAGGTTTGGCGGCGGCGGTGGCTCAAAAAAAAAACTTTTGATATGTTGTAGAGGAAGTTCAGGGGAT
The DNA here is from genome assembly GCA_029228625.1 of Pseudolycoriella hygida. Classification (NCBI taxonomy): domain Eukaryota; kingdom Metazoa; phylum Arthropoda; class Insecta; order Diptera; family Sciaridae; genus Pseudolycoriella; species Pseudolycoriella hygida. The sequence goes on along the minus strand of CM055404.1, from coordinate 41,225,937 downwards.
CATTTTCGCATGGAAGTAGTAGCCGCCGCGCTTCGGTTCGGCGGTAGCGGCGGTAGCGGCGGCTCAAAATAATGCAAAACATTACAATCACAACCAAAACCCTTTTTAAAAGGGAAACGTGACGCAAGTCCTCGTCCCTTCTTCCAAAACAACTGATATCAACTTTTGTGACGCTTGCAGCTTCGGAACGCAAAAAAATTCTTTTGAAATATTTTCATTTTTGATTAAAAAAATGCGTCACAAATGCCGGACCCGGCAATGTAATATTTACTTATTTCCGCATCCCCCACTGTAATCTACTATTGTTTCCATCTTCAGTTTGCGATAATTCGACTTCCGAAAATCGTCAGCTTTTCGTACATTACTCGATGTTCAACTTAACCAAAAAAAATTTTTTTTGACCTTTTCTCCATCCCTGGTATTTATCTATTCTACACGACCCATTTCACCCAAGAAAAATTTTTATAGCTGAAAAAATAGCTTTGATGATTATGGAAAGCGGTCAAAGTTCCCCATTTTTCCAGTTCATGAAAAAGTGCAGACTTTAAACTTTATAGAAAAGTGACTTTAGATTTTTCGATTTTCCTTTTTATAGGTCCTTTCATAAGAAATCAGGGGAAAATTTTTTTTTGAAATTCGGATGAAATTTGCGGATGTCACGACTGAAAATCTGGAGGGCGACATTTTCCGTAAAAATCACGAATTCCATAGACCAAGTATTTTAAGTAATGTTTTACATAAGATCATAATTTTTGAATACAAAGAACAAAATTACATTAGAAAATCTCTTTTTTTTATAAATTTCGGTAAATGCGAGAGTAAGGTAGCATCAGCTCATAGAGTAAATCAGCCTTTTGCGAGTCGTACAAAGTAGATGGTGACGAGCCACCAAATGCGCCGCTGCTTAAATTATTTACGAAATAAGGATGTGAGTTTCAGTTAGAAAAACTGCAGAAAAATCTATAGCTTTCAATTGAAAGGGCTGTTTCAAAGTAACACTTGCAATTGGATTTATTCCAAAATGATAATTCTCAGAGGCATATCGCGGAAATTTGTGTTTATAAGAACAACAATTCAGAAACGATATGATTTTTTAGAATGGGTAATAATAGGCTGCCGAAAAGCATTTGGAAGTGCAGGTCCCGAGTGTTAGGCTAAGTGGTAGACCAAGGAGAAGGTTCATAGAATCAATTAAATTACATGTGGAACTTAAGGGACTTTCGATGAGCAAACAAACCATCTCCTTGGCAGTTCAGAGAATTTTTTGTTGAGTAAACCCAACTGTGGAAAGTCATTCGATACTTTGCAAATCTCTACGGATTAAAGCCCACAAACTTGGAATCAATCGTTCAATTCATTACATATTACTTTTACTATGAACGTATTAGCATTTTATTGTCATTTGAGGGGAACAATCGAGGCTTGCCTCGATTATTCCCCACAAATGGCAATAAAAACTTTTATTTGAATTATTTATCATAGACATGATGCTTAGATATTAAAGCATCTAGAACAGTTGCGTTATGGAGTTCATTAGAAGAGATCAACATTTTGGCAGCAGTAATCATTTCGGTGACATTTCGATAGTCCAATCAATACCTCTAACCGAGACAAATAGATACGTCAAGACTTTGTCTATCACGACCATCAGCATCCCTGTGTCAAATAAGATCCTCGATGATGGCTTTTAAGACATCATTTGTGATTGGGGAACGAAAATGTATGGAATTTGACGTTGTTTCACATAGAACACAGCAGACATGAGTCGGTTACCCGAAAAACGGAAAATTTCGGTTCGGTTCGGCGAAGATTGAGGAAATTCGACGTGAAACGACCACAGTTAAAATCGATGATGAAGATGAAGTCTGTAGTTCTAGACCGAAGAGGAGAAGAATGGACTCAGGTTCACTGGCTATTGGTGAATTCTGCAATTCCAATTTTGGCTACCAACCACTTCAGGAAGTACAACAATACTTGAACAGTTTTACAGTTATGCCTGAAAGTCAAATGATTGACTTGTGAAAGTATTGATACGGTTGCCACGAAATTTTCTAGATTCCGTTTAAATTATCACTAAAATATCTATGTACGCCAGCGAGTAGCGTCACGGCGGAAAGTAAACTTTTTTTAGCTAGATTTATTGTAGAGTCTTACTTGACGGTAATGTCGTCGACGATCTACATGCACTTTAAAGCGAGGTGGACACAACTAATTGGTATTTTCGGGATTTTTTGGGCTTCTTATGTGGGATTTCTGGAATTTTTTCGATCAGCAATGTGTTTTTAACTACTTAAAGTCAAAAATATTAAAAAAAATGAACATAAACATCCCAGAAGATAGCTGAAATGAGGACGTCCAAAATCAAGTTGTTACCCCCTCGCTTCAAAGTATTTTTGATAAAAATGATGAATTTATTGTTGAAAACAAAACAAATCTTGGAAAAAAAATGATTTTTAGTTTATTTTAGTTGTTTTATGTGAAAACCGAAAGTTTCGGTTCGGTCATGTCCGAACCGAAAGTTCCGGTCCGATCATGACCGAACCGAAAGTTTCGATCCGGTCATGACCGAAGCGAAATTTTCGGTTTTTCGGGTAATCGACTCATGTCTGGAACACAGCGTTACTTTTTTGCACATCAATATAAATTCAACGGGAGATAAAGTTGCATGACCTGACTGGCACTAGATACCGAAATGTTGATCTCTTCTAATTATCTCCATAACAACTGTTCTAAACGTGTAATGTCTGAGCGTCATGTCAATGACAAAATAATTCAAATAAGAGTAAAATCAATATGTAATGAGTTGCATCGTACGATGGTGGGCGTTGGAAGGGCGTGGAGGACGATAGCTCACCATTTCGGGGTTTCTTTAGAAAGACCTCACACCGAAAGGTACTAATGGTCTATAAAGTTTGATAATTATGATGCTGACTAAGACCCCTATTAAAAACTGGTATTTATAACGATTGAAATGTTTTCACATTTAAATTCGATTTCGTTTTTCTAGTTTGGGAAGCGAAAATGACAATAGTTGTTGTAATGAAAAATTACGTGAATCACAAGGACGACGTAAAAGTTTCAACCTGTGCGATTGCAGCCCTTGCACACGGTTGAAATTTTTACTTTCGTCCCTTGTGATCCAAATAACTATTGGGATTGAATCTGGGCACTGTCGGCCTAAGGGCCAGTGAACTAGGGCCGTTTAAGTGGTTTTTGGTCTTTTGTATATAACTCGAATAAATCTTTTCCGATTTTCAAAAAAAAATTTCAATCGAAAGGTCTGGGAATGATAAACAATTTATGGAAAAAAAAATATTTACTTTGGATCGCTGGACCTAGCCTAAAGAAGCGGACCCACTAGGGCCCTACTTGTTTTTTATTAAATAAATAGAGTAAATTCCATCCGATTTTCGTGATTCTTTTTCTATTCGATAGGTAATGAAAGCCTTAAGAGTATCCAAGAAAAATTGTGGGCCTAAGATGGCCGCTAATGTTAGGGTGGATCGATCTAGTCAAATTTTTTTGGAAAAATTAAAATATTTTGCAAACTACAGGAGATAGAAGATCGGTGTCAAAGGCAAAAGTTGTTGGTTTCGGTGCGGTGCATGTCGTGATGCCTGCCAATATGGCCGCTAATGTTAGGGTGGATCGATCTAGGCAATTTATTTTGGAAAAACGGAGAACGATAAGAGATAGAAGATCGGTGTCAAAGGCAAAACGTGCTGGTTTCGGTGCGTTGCATGTCGTGATGCCAATATGGCCGCTAATGTTAGCGTGGTTCGATCTAGACAATATATTTTCGAAAAATTCAAACATTTTGAGAACTATAAGTGATAGAAGATCGGTGTCAGTGGCAAAATTTTAGCCCCTTCCCCAAAGAGCGCATCAGAAATAAATTTCAAACATTAGGAATCGGTCCTAAAGACATAAAAATGAAGACATTTATTGTTATTAGCAATACAATTTGAAAAAAGTTACTTACGAAGTCATACAACACGAGAATAGTGTTTTGAAATTTTCTCGTACCTATGACTTTTTTCTCACTAATGAGTGTAGACGTGCGAAAACTGAACCGATTTTCAAGAACTTTTTTTTCCTGTGTGGAGAGAATGTTTCTACTCTACATTGAAAGTCAAGTTGTTTCCTTGTCGGAGATCGAAATGACTCTGACTTTATTATTTAATTTCATTTGCTATTTATACACAATTGAGAATGCATGGCATTCTACATTTTATTAAATTTGATTTGATTGTCAGGGGTTTCTATGATGCCGCCACACCTGTATTCTCCATTAAATTCTACGTTATTTGAGCTATGTACAAGATTTAGAAATCTCATACTCGGCAACTTTGATACATTGACACTCCAAGACAAATTGGTACTTATGCTACCCAACTATAACTGAAGAAAAGTAACACCCCTATAGTGTCGAATAAAATGCAGATTCCTTTTTCCTGTGGTCGATAGCAGGTCGTGAAAATTCGTCAAGGCGGTCGTCTGCAACTTTAACGATTTTGGGCATTTTCAAGTCAAGTTGCACGTAAAACAAAACGACATGACCAATATTCTAATACAATCTGTTGCTCAGCCAGCCGCTAATATAGATGATAGTTTATTCTGTCGAATGTGTGTTTTGTGAAGCCTTAACACTTACTGATTGTTTTACTCAAATATTTACGTACATGTGGTTTGATAAAGTTGAGTAGCAAATTGTGATCAAGATGTGGTGGGCGTCACAGTAAAATTGGGTCACACGTGTTTTAAAAGGCTTTTCGTAGCTTTTAAATTTCAGAGTAAACTCGAAAAAAGGAGAAGCAAACATTGTCTTTGTTACACTGCATAATGTTGGCCTCATCTTAGTTATGCATGAAATTATTTAAATCCACAATGAATTTAAGCAAAAAAGAGAAGGGAACGGGCAAATATGCAAAAAGGTCCTGCATTTAAATATTTAGAAAAGTCAGTTTACGATGTCACCCATATAATTACTGTAAAATATATGGCAGTTTATGTGACAATTTCTAGCACAATGAACTGTTTTTGCTTTCGCAAAATTTTGTTTGAACACTTTTTTATTGTAGCACATAAACGAAACAATGAAAGATTGTTCCAGCAATTTTCGTTTTATTTCTTAATTTACTCAGCAGGAGTTAAGCATCGGTTCTCCATTATGTTCTTAACAATTTAGGATATTTTCATCCGGAACGAGTTTTGGAAATTTTTCAGAAATTATTTCATGTAAAATTCCTTTTGATAAAAAATTTCTTTACTCGCACATTTCATACTCTTTTTCATGTTAGAGTATCAAATGAACAAGCCCCAGTCCGGTCATATAGGGCGGCCGGGAAAATCACCGGTGTGCCTTTCACAACTTTGCGCCCTTGCCGCCCGCCGTCTCGAAAAAAAACACGATTTTAAACTCAAGAGTGTTTTACATTACGAGATTACACACACATGATTGCATTTACATTGTACTTTCACATTCACATTCTAACTGGCGATTTAGATATCGATGTAAAAGTGACAATGATAATGATGGCAATGACAATGATGATAAATTACAAATAATAAATGAAATTCAAACTTGTAATTATGCATCTGTAATTTTTATATCTAAATCACCAGTAACGAATCATTCCGGTCTCTGAAAATACGATTTGTAAAAATTTGAAATTGTCAGCCACTCGAGGCGCTTTTTTTAAAACTAAAAAGCGCCATGTGTGCTATGCAAGTTTGCATTCGAAATGTACCCAGCCCATTCAGCAGCAACTCGTCTTAGAGAGCGTTCAGGAACTAAAATGTTCAGTTAAACTTATCAGTGAATTTCATGACAGGGTTCTGACGCTTGTCGTTCAGAAACGATTCACTTCCACATGAAAAATTATCCGAACAAACAAACACAAAACAAAATTATTTTTTACACATTTCGGTAACAAAAACGATTAAGTTTCCTTGTTTCCAATTATTCGTCACGTTATACAGCAATGACAATACATTTCGCAGAAAATTGTTAATTTTGTTCAATACAAAAAATAACAACAAAACATCAATTACCTTTCATGACATTTCTCACTATCTTCACGACCTAAAATACATCGTGAAGAATCTAACCTGAAAGTTAAACTACATAAACCAATAGCATCGAATAGAACCCTGAATTACTTCTTCAGACATCCAAACAGTATGATCAAAAATGTGACAAGAGCATTTGTTACTAGAGCCCTTATGCTAAGTCACGAATTGTTCCATGTGGAGATGATAAACACCATCAAAACAATGCTGGAAATGAACAATTTCCCGCCCAAAATGGTTGATCAACTAATCCATCAGGTGCAAAGTTCCAATCAACGCAACCCATGGAGAAATGAATCCAGCTATCCAATCTTGCACAACATCACCACACCAACAATATCGCCAGAGCGAAGCATGAACATGGATCACACAATATCGCTGCCGATTGCAAACTCAACAATTCTCAACATTCCGTCACATCAAACATCGGCAAAAAGAAAACTAAAGTTTGCTGGAATTACTTATATACCTGAGCTAACTGAAAGACTGTCCAAGCAGATGTAAAGATATGCACCCGACTTGGGTCTAGCTCCACGCCCGCCAGAAAAAGTCGTAAAATTATTTACTGACATGAAGGAAAAGCTTAGGCCAGGACAATGCTCTGCTCATTGTATATGAAATTCCTTGTGGATACTGTGAAAAATGGTATTACGGCTATTACGGCGAGACAACTTGGACGCTTGACGACAGAATCGAGGAGGGACACAAGAAGGATTTAAAAAAAAGGTTATCAGTGATAAAACAACCGCTTTATAAGGCACACAGTTGAAACGGGGCATCAATTTGACTTTAGTAACAAAAAAGTGATGAAAAAAGTTAAATCCAGGCGCACGTTAAAAATAGACGAAGCAAATCAAATTATCATTAATGAACATAATGCAGTCAATTACAATAAAGACTCGGCACACGTAACACCACTGTTCTATAATTTGATTCAAAAAACTAAGGAATGTACACCCACCAGCCCATCAGTCAACACTGACAAACTTATTCAGCAATGACACCTGACGTCTTGATGCCTACATAAACGACCTGCAAAACTTTGGACCTAATTATATCAAATCTAGATCCGCATAAGATGCCAGTGTCGAGGTCGTCACATCCGTTAGTGTATGAAGATGGACATCATCCGGCCATAGTAGTTAAAGCGGATCTGTCACAACCGAAACTCTTGAAAGAGAGAAGAGCGCCTCGAACTAATTTTCTCAAAGCCAATTATGAGAAGCTGAATGAAAGTCTCTTTGTTATTGATTGGTGGAATGAGCTAAGTGATCTTGATACGGACTATGCAGTGGATAAGTTCTACGAAATTCTCCGACCGTTCATAGATTCCATTCCTAAAACTAGAATGTCGAATAGGGAATATACTTTTATACTCCAGAGCTGATCTCCTTGATAAAGGGGAAAGATAATGCCAGAAGGAGCTAAGGTAAAATATCGTGCCCAATGAAGAATCAAAAACTAAAAGATAAGTATTCTAGTCTCCGGAAGAGTAATCAATGAATGCTTTGACAATTATGTCAATGACTGCGAGGATAAGCTGAAGTCTAATACAAAATGTTTTTTCGCATTCACGAAAGTACTGAAAAAAAAAACGAATTCACTTCCGAGTAGCATGAGATATGGAAATGAGGATAGCAGTGATAAATATGCGATATGCAACCTGTCCGAACACTTTTTCAAATAACGATCGGGTGATAACCCGATATCGGGTGATATCGGGTTTATATCAAATCGGGTGAAGATGAATCAATCTTCGATCCATCCTTTCATCAAGACCAGACAATATCACAGATTTGTTGCTCGTCGATTACGGAAATCGGAGACTCTAAAAAGATTCAACGTCAATGAAATAGCTAGCCCAGATGCAATACCCATGTTGTTCTTTGTAAGTTTGTCGTCATCTTTGAGTTTGAGTCATTCTTTTCAATAAATCTTTGGCCGAAAGAAAATTTCCAACAGAATGGAAAACAAGTTTTGTCTCACCGATTTTTAAAGATGGTAAGAAAGATGAAATTAAAAATTACAAGGCAGTATCGATAATGTGTGCAATAGCAAAAATCTTTGAACCGCTGGTATTTGTCAAGTTATTTGATTTGGCAAAGTAAAGGATAACATAGTTGAGACACAACATGGATGCGCTGCAAAAATTTGACTTTTGTTGGTTATTGCGTAGATTGTTTGAGGTAAATTAAAATTTTTGCGTGTAAAAACTGAAAGTATTGAAAAATTATTCCGCTGGTGGGTCCGGCATTTGTGACCCAATTTTTTTAACACAACGTAATTTTGTTTTCAAAAAAGCGCTGCAATTTTTCAGGAAATTAAAATTTTGAACACAAGATTCCATTCAAACAAACTTCTGCGTATTATCTGCGATAGCGTCACCACAAGCGATATCATTAATTTTGGAAGCGGACTTACGGACTGCGTCACACATTACCTTTAAAAAGTTTTTTGTTATGACATCAGTCGTTTTGGAAGTTTTCAGTTGTTGAAAAAATTTCTATTTTTTGAAAAAAATTTTCTCAGAAAAAAAATTTCTCCGAAAAAAAATTTTCTCAAAAAAAAAATTTCTCCGAAAAAAATTTTCTCCAAAAAAAATTTTACACTAAAAAGTTTTTCTCCAAAAAAATTTTTCTCCGAAAAAATTTGTTCTCCAACACCTTCGGCTACCATCGCAACACTTCGTATCACCTTCGGAATACTTTGTGTCATTTTCGCCTTCCTTCGGAACACTCCGTGTCACCTTCGGCTACCTTCGGAACACTTCATGTCACCTTCGGCTACCTTCGGAACACTTCGTGTCACGAATTCTTCCCACTGATTCATATAACTTTTCTGAAGAAACCAGTTGTCTACGTATTCTTATACAGAATTTAGCAAAAAATCCAAGATAGCGTCACTTTGACAGTTGGCAGCCATTTTCTAATGATACCAAAAAATTCTCCTGATGAAACTCTATAACTTTCTAGAAGAAACCATCTCTCTAAGTAGTGTCATTCCGGAGCAAAAATTCGAAAACCGTAGAAGCATAAACGAAAATCCAAGATGG